>OX419596.1:2304565-2675326 GCA_948473455.1 Teleiodes luculella
TAGTGACCTTCCCACGGTCAGGTACAAATAATAATATATGCCTACCTACGCCTTTCAAAAATTATGGGGTAGGTACTCTACTCTCACTGGTCTGGTCTATTAGGTACCATCAAAACCAATGGTTGAAATGATGATGAAACCTGTGGTAGATTTACCAGCAGGCTGAAGCCCAAGGCAGCCGATTTCAGAAGGTGGCGGAACCAAGATTCTATGCCTTACAGAAAAAAAGAAACATTAATAATAGCGCAGGTATTTTCGCTTAAGGTAGAATAGGAGTCGTATCTGTTACGTAGAAACTAAATCTTATCTAATCTGCGGTTGAGTACCTATACGTTAGAGTCTATCTCGATAGCCTCTTCAAAAAGATTTTATTTTATAAGAAGAAAAGTTTTTTTCCTTTCGGCATGATAATGATGATGATGGTTTTAATTTAAAGGAACTACATGGACCCAAGAGTTGGTGTGGTTGCTAAGTCATGATTTGGACTACAACACAGCAAGATCCAAGGCTTTCAACGAGCGAACTGTATTTTTAGAGTAAGTAAGGTTCTTACGAATACAAATACTAACATTAGTCACATTTCATTATAACAAAAATCTTCTATACCCTCCCTACATAAAAATCTTCCTTAACCTAAAATGGGGGTAAGTAGCTAATTTGCAAATATTGAAAGGCTAACAGTACCTACAGCGTTAGTCAAGGAATCAGATAAAAAAATTCAAAGTAAGTAATTGGACAGTTTGTATAAAGAAGCCTTTTCTTTTTACTTTCCGTTAGAAATTATATTATATATAAGTACCTATGGGGCAAATATCAGTGATCGGTCAACTTACCTAAAGAAACTAGATATTATCTAAATATGACTAGTGGGGCCACTAGTTCTAAAAACGCTGGCTAAAACTAATGCTGTTGGTTCCACTACCTAAATGGGTCCATGAGTAGGTACTTGAAAATCCAGATGGACCCACTAGTGGAACCAACCATCCGAAAACGAAAACTAATTATCTTTAATGTTTACTCACAGGCATACATCATTTGAAAATCCGGCAATTGTTCAAAACTTAGCAGAAACAAATAAAAATGACCCTGAATTTGATAAATTATTGAAACTTTTGGGCCATTCAGTGCTTGGACGCCTAGCTGATGCTCCTTCTCCTCGCAACATGAAGAGTCACCTTCCACTCTCCTTGTTGCCAGAAGGATCCTTAAACACCATGAAGATAATTTATGTAGCCAGGGATCCAAGAGATGTCATGGTTTCCTGCTACCATTTCTATAAGGATAACGTCTTTTTTCAATTGGACAGCAACTGCTCCTTCAAAGAGTTTTTCAACATGTTCATTGAGGATTTAGGTGAGTTTTTCATCTTGCAGGAATACATTTTTATTTTTTAACCCTCGACGTTAAAGAGGAGTGTTATTGTGAAGGGTGATTTTTCATTTATAAACAAAATTAAAAATTTTGAAAAAACCCACGACGGTAAAAATCGAATCGAAAAAGAATAAAATAACTCAAAACCCCCGACTTAACTAGCTTTCTCGAAGATATACTTAGATGTAGCAATAATAATTTTACCATAATACATAACCGAGGAATATCCGCCGGGGTGCCATTAAACCAGCTAAAGTTTTTCTAGTGACGTGAATACAATTATTGAAGAATTGAAGATGTTTAACGACGACATAAAATACACTTATGAGTATTAAATTTTTGTTGAAATTTCATATAAATAAGGCACCCCCCGACGGATATTCCTCGGATATGTATTATGGTAAAATTATTATTGCTACATCTAAGTATATCTTCGAGAAAGCTAGTTAAGTCGGGGGTTTTGAGTTATTTTATTCTTTTTCGATTCGATTTTTACCGTCGTGGGTTATTTCAAAATTTTTAATTTTGTTTAATTTTATTTCAGACTTTTTAGAGAGCATATACGAATTATAATCTATATAATATGTAGGTAAGATCTCGCAAAAGATTAAGTGTGATTCATCCTAACACATGATATTAAGTTCCTTATTAAATATTATACAGTTTCTTTCTGTTGGTTTTTGTTCAGAATTGGTGTCAATACTCTTGAGGACTATAATATTTGTGTTTGAACTCTGAATTTAATAATGACATATTTTAATAATATTGCAATATAATCGTTTCACACTAATATAGCAGCGCCCCCTAGTGAGTTAATATCATAAAACTTATCTTAGACCATGCACTAATCAACTACGAACCCATTGCTGAAAACCGCAATGAAATCGGACAATTCGTTTTAATATTATTGCAATATTATTTTGCACTAATATTGTAGCGCCCTCTAGTGAGTTACAGACGTAATTTTTATTATTTGGGAACATGCATTAAGCTACCACGTACACATTGCTGAAAACAGTATTGTAATCGGACATTTCGTTTTGGTTATATTGCAAAATTGTTTTGCACTAATATTGTAGCGCCCTCTAGTGAGTTACAGACGTAATTTTTATTATTTGGGAACATGCATTAAGCTACCACGTACACATTGCTGAAAACAGTATTGTAATCGGACATTTCGTTTTGATTATATTGCAACATTGCTTTGCACTAATATTGTAGCGCCCCCTAGTGAGTTACAACCATGACACCTGTCTAAGAACATGAACTCATCAAACACAAACCCGTTATTGAAAACCGCATCAAAATCGGATCATTAGTTTAGAAGATAGGTGGGAACATTACTTTGCACAAACGCACACACAAACACACAAACACACAAACAAACATCTCTCACCCTAAACGCATATACCTGCTCCGTTCCGTCGTGGGTAAAAACAAAATATTATGTTTTTTGTCTGTTTCAGTGCCATGGGCTCCTTATTTCGAGCACGTCAAGGAAGCCTGGGCGCAGAGACATCATCCCAATATACTTTTCTTATTCTACGAGGAACTGTCGCAGGTAGGCTAATTAGTACAAGAGTAGCTTTCCCACATAAGTACAGTACAAGTCCATAAGTGCACGTGTTTTTATACTTTCAAATAACTTTTTTTTAAAAGCTTGTTATTCTTATTTTTGTGTGTACGTATACAGTGTAAAGGACTCCATATTTTACTTCAAATGACATGTCCTGAATGCTTTTAGAAAAAAAGTTAATTTAATGTATAAAAGCACGTGATATGACTGGACTTATGACCGCGACCGTACCTACCTGGTACAATCACGCACTATATAATATTATGAATCTGAAGATAGTAGATACTATTCGGTACCCTCTCAAACATGTCAGATCATGTCATGTCATGTCATGTCTTATTAAGGGATGTCAAATTAACTTTGCGCAATTTCTGTGCTTCTCTAAAATGTTTCCACGCCTAGTTGAAACTACTTTTTTTTCTTTTTTCTGTATCGTACTGTATTGTAGGTATTTCTTTTGTAATTTTTCCACGTCTTTTTTATCCAAAATCTTCTATGAATGCATATAACGTACTGTGTATTGCTTAAATAATACACCTTAATTGGTTGTTTTAAATCCGCAACATAATTGTACATACCTACTCGTGAAACTGAACAAACTTTAAAACCTCAAAATCAAAATTGAAGTCTTTAAAAATGGGTACAAAGTGGCCGGTCACGTGAAATAATTTATGAGATTTTAACCTTTGTTCCTTAAAGAAAGTTGTTCAGCTTCATGAGTACTATCACTATGTTGCAGATTAAAAACCAGTTTTTCAAGGTGTATGTACCTATAATAACGTATTTTTTTAAATATAAAATATTACCCGTGCTACTCAGGGATCGTGTTAGAGATGTCACAGCTCGAGGCTTTTAACTCCTTTAACGAAGACTCGGCTCAACTCAAAGGTTTACAACACAAACGAGTCGTGCAAACCCTGAACCTTGAACCTTTTTTTTTTTGTGAACATCTACAACTCGAGGTTTAATTTTGACTCGAGTCACTTTAAAAAGACTCACATTTTATAAACGACTCAGTTGCGACCAAAAACCTCGAACCTTTTCTTAAACGACTCGGCTCGCGATCAAGTCCGGTGAAGCTCAAGTCCGATGAAGCTTGATACCACTACGCGGTTCCGCCGCCGTCCAAACATATCCTTTCCGAACGTGACGACGAAATCACTGATGCAGTTAAAGCAGTCAAAGAATTTAGATTACACCTTAAATTGAAAATCAGAGACGGAGCCCCTCAGGCGTCCTTGATTCGTCGTACCTTTTCGACACAAGCAGAGGTCAATTAAAAAAAAAAAAAAAAAAAGAAGCTTGATTGGTCGTACCTATTCGACACAAGCATAGGTCAATTTAAAAAAAAAAAGTCTCGGCTCGCGAGGTGTATCCAGTGTTGGGCGTAATTAATTACTTTTGTAATTTAATTACTGGGAACAGTTACAGTAATTCAATTACTAGTAAATTGAAATAAAAAAAAATACAAGAAAAAATTAAAATAATAATAAATGTAAAAATAAAATAAAAAAATAAACAAATAAAAAATTATTACTTAAATAAAAAAATACAAGAAAGTATTATCACACAAATATGTAATTTAATTACCAATCAAATACGTTTTTTTAATCGTTTCTTAAAGGACTCGGGTTCTTAAACGACTCGAGTTCTTTAGCAAATAGCTCGAGTCGTTTAACTTTTACTTACGACTCAAACCTTTTTAGGTTAGTAAAAAGCCTCGAGTCGTTTATTTGGAGTCGAGTCTTCAAAGTTGAGGCGAGTTTTAAAAAATAGGGTTTAAAAGCCTCTAGCTGTGTCTAGATCATGTAGCTTCTCAACAGTAAAATATTTTTTTAGATCGGTTTAGTAGTTTCGGAGCTTATTAGATGCAAACAAACAAACGAACTTTTCTTTTTGTTTTTTAGAAGAAGAAGAAGATTAGAATAATTAAAATTTTCTTTCAACATTCAGGATCTGAACGCCACGGTGCGTCGTGTCGCAGAATTTTTGGGCAAACAATATTCTGATGAGCAATTTGATGAACTATGCGAGTTCCTATCCTTTGAGAACTGCCAACGCGGCGATTCTTTTAACCTAAAAAGTATAAAACACCTCGTAAAGAAATTTATAAGGCAAGGTAAGTTCAAGAACTGAAATACATCAAAATCCGTTGCGTAGTTTTAAAGATTTAAGCATACATAGGGCCAGAGAAAGTGACTTTGTTTTATTATACTATGTAGTGAAGGTGGAACCCCTGCAATCCCACAAGGCGGAACGACTGTCTAGTGGGGTTGCGGGAGGCGTAGGATCGATTATTGTGGTGATCTTTGGGGGCCTTTAGCACCCTTTAGTCCAGTCCAGCTGCAGTAAACGACCTTCGGCTGAGATGACGATGATGTAATTCCACATCCGCTCACTGTTGTTGGCGTAATATTCTTTGGCGATTTATTATTTTATCCTATATGATTTCAAATGCGTATTTTTTGTATAAACAGCTGTTTTATTCCGCAGGCAAAGCGGGGGGCTGGCGGGATGTGTTCGACGATGAGTTGAAGGCGCGGGCGCAGCGCTGGATGGACGAGCGGCTGAGCGACACGGATCTGAGATTCCCCGAACATCCTCTTTGATATAGACACAGAAATATATAGTAGTACTTACTGACTACCTACCTCGCCCTTATCTCCCACGCCCCGCACCCCGCAGGCTCCGATTCGTTTAACTCGCTTGGTGGTGTTTCGGTAGTACCTATGAAGTATTATTAATTATACTATTTTCGTTTGATTTTCATTGACGTCTGGAATTTACATTTCTTGTAATCATGTTGTAATCATATAGGTATATCAGAGTTGTAATGAATAGCCCCTAATAAGCCCAATAACATTAACGAATAACGTTAACCTTATTTAAAACGAAGTAAGTACTTATACAAAAATTCACCTGTGTCACCTGTGTCAAAGTTCAATAAATGAAAATCAATAAATCATCAGTTATTCATTTATAAATATACAACAATATTATTTCATTGTATAGGTACCACCGCTGTAACATAGCGACTATTTAATTTTTATTATGCTGAAGAAGAAATTCCTGAACGATTTTGCTGAATTCTTCAGGAAGTTTATAATGAGGATCGTGTCCGAACTCAGAGCCAACGTGCAATCTGAAATAGTTAAGTTAAACATTTATTTTGGACTCAGTGGACTGTTTGATAGAGATGTAGCATGTGTATGTACCTAATTGACTAATTTAGAGCGTCTTATTCAAGAATTCCGTTGAAATTCAGAAATTTGTAGAATTGGCGACCCCCTAGACACAGTTTCGCGCAGCAACGGTGCGAATCTTACCAGAACCGGGTTAGTACTATTATTTTCTTCTGTGCCAGAACGTTAGTTATTGGCACGTATTGGTATAACATTTTAGGTTATTTTCGAACACTTGCATTACTTCAGCGTTACATGACTCAAAACGTTACTTTTACATATTTTTAATCTTATTTGTGCTACATTACAGTGTTGAACTCGTTTTCTAAGTAAAATAAGATAACGTTACTTTTTGCAAACGATGGGTAATTTCACGTCTTCAAATCAATTTCTTAATTTCGGTGGTGCATCTTTCTAGCAGGTTTTTGGAAATGAAAAAAAGAAAAAAATTGTTAGTTCTCTCATGTTAATTTTGACTAGGTATGATGGGTTACTAGCAAAATTCTGCTAGTCGCAGGTCGCGCGAAGGGGTGCCCCTTAAATTGCATAACAAAAATATCCCTATTATGAAAATCCATAACAGACTTGCCATAACTTTAAATAGTAGGTAAGTATAACAATTAGAATCCATAATTTAAAAATACATACCATTATTTAGCATACTTATTAAAATCCATAATTCTATAATGTTTCGAAATCATACATTTAAGATATTTTGGTGAAAAAGAACATAAGAAAAACAGCATTTTTGGTGATAAAAAATAATAATTTAATTAATGTGTGCTGTATTTGTCAAATATATATTTTTAATTATTATACATACTGACAGTATTCGTATTAAATTTAGGGCTTTTAAATATAATGTGTTTCAAAATTATGGATTTTTATCGTTATGACATTTACCGATTATGGATTTTCAATATATACATTTTCAATTATGGGTTTTAATATAGACCCCGCGCGAAGCTGTAGCAAGTAGGCCTGCTATGTAAGTAGCGACAGGCTCGAGAAGCTGTCAAACGCGACAGTTCTGTCAATATGTCCCGTTTGGCAGCTTCTCGAGCCTGTCGCTACTTACTTACATAGTAGGCCCATTGGCCCGATTGGAGGAAGACAGACATTGGGGAAAGGGCGAGATTGATATTGTTTGCTTTGTGGATGATACGATACATAGACAGTGGGTAGTAGGAGGTAGGTACTCACTTAGATCCTCGGATATGCTCATTCAAATATGCGGCGTGGCTGGGATCAATAATATCGTCTTTCGCCCCCGCCACAATAAGAGTGGGACATTTAATATCCCCCAGCAGGTGAGAGCACACGTTGCCATTTTTTTCTTTCATCAAACTCTCTATGACGTCCACAAGCTGAGCGAATTGTTGAATTAAATTATCTTTTCCATACATTTTGATCCGATAATACATTTTCTTAGTTTCTTGTAAGTACTTTTTTGTATCTAGAAGAATAAAAAACATAATTTAAATTATGAAAGGAAATAAATAAGTCGTTGGACAAAAATATACCTATATACCTATACCTATTACCTATAATTATAAACAGCGTGCAAGAAGTACTGAAAGGCTCGCCCATTCAATGGTTTTGAGCCACTTTCGTAAACAACTTTTCTCGGAAGTTAAAAAAAAAGGTATTCTACACTTCTCATAATTATTAGGTACCTACATAACATTTCCAGAATACCTCTGGAAATGTTATAATGTTATATTATGCAGGGAATAGCATTTTTATGAAGTGAGAAAAATACGTCAATCATTTTGATAAATGATGGATAAATTGCCCATGGAAGCCATGATTTTATCTTCTCTATTTTTGGATCTATTAGGTGTTTGCGGACTTTGCCGACTTAAATTATTTTCATACATTTCGTTACGATTTTGTAGACTTTTTGAATTATCATATTTCTGCTTTGCATTTTGCCGATTTTTTAACTGTACTTCCCTAACAATAAAATAAAACATAGAATGCTGTTGTAAGTTTAATTATTACTGCAACGAACGTGATTTATTCCTGATAGACCAATAAAGTCTCCGTATAAAGACATTGTTGTAGTAGAATTAATTAAATAACTAGACACTTACCCACAAAACGTTTCTTCAACAATTCAAAATCGTTAGGTAGACAGTGTGACTTAGTATTTGACAGGACCAAAGCACGGACTACTTCCGGATGCTTGGCTGCCAAGATCATGCTGGTCGTTCCACCACTGCAAGAACCCCATACGGAGTAAGTCTTGAAGTTCAGGCTCTGAAAACAATGCGAAAAATAATGACAAGTATTCTAAAACATAAGTAATTTCTATTTCTTCTGCTAAATGTGCATTAATATCCTTCGTAAAGCCTAACCAGATATATCAAATACCTACTTGCTTTGGGGGCGTCACAAGTCTTTTTATTATGTTTCTTTCAACTATTGCTATTAGTATTATAATATCTAACTAGCTTTCCGCCGCGGCTCCGCCCGCGTGAACAGTTTTTCCCGTGAGAATGAGGCATTTTCGTGCAGTAAAAGGTAGCCTATGTTACTCAGGGTGAATGTAGCTTTCTAATGGCGAAAGAATTTTTGAAATCGTTTCAGTAGTTTTTGAGTTTATTCATTACAAACATACACACACACAGACACAAAAATACAAATCTTTCCTCTTATAATATTAGTATGATTTATTAATTTCGCAATAGGTTTTTTTTTTTTTTTCCTACTCTCGCACAAGATGCATACGCACAGGTGTGTTCAATGAAAAAGTAGTCGGCCTCGTAGCCTAGTTGGTAGTATGTCTGCCTACGAAACACAAGGTCGCGGGTTCGAAACCTGCCCAGGGAAAACATTCGTGTGATGGTCGCACTTGTGTTTGCTATGTGTGTGGATGTTGTATATATATATATTATGTATGTACATCAGCTGTCTGATCTGACACCCAAAGCACATGCTATTATTATAAATTTTAATAGCATCAAAATAATAATTCAATTCAATATACATAGTAGCTATTTAAAATGCTAAATAACTTATATCGTGCGTGGTCAACATTTCTTTTGAAATTAATTATATCTACATAAACGTGTAGATACAATGAAAATGCAGGATCGACGACCGTACGTTTTAATTCAACGTTTTTTAGATCTACATTTTAATGTAGATGACTGTAGCAAATAACAAAAAAACAAGGTTGTTTAGGGTCAACCAAACTTGTACTCGTTCGTTATAGGTATACCAGCTGTATAATGTAAAGTAAGTTTGTTAAAATCGTACCGTACGTTATAAATACCAGCAACAATCTACACAAAACTATAATAATAGAGACTTACCTTCATCAACTGAAAAGCATATTCAGCATTTTCATAATAAAAGTCATATGTGTATTTTTTTTCTGGAGGCCTGCTTTTCCCGTAGCCCGGAGGGTCCCACAGTACGATCGTGAATTGTTCCAAGTCATAATATTTCAGTTGCGGCTCAAACTGAGCTATAGAATGACTTAACGTCTCCATATTGTACAGTAACACGTTAGGACCATTTCCAATTACACAATACAGCACTTTCCAATCGCCAAATTGTATATACTTGTCTTCAAAAGTACCCATTACTGTGATGCGTGCAAATTATTGCGCAACTTACAGTACCGCTACCGCCACAGAATAAAATGAATTGGTACCGCTATGTTCTCTACAAGCAGACAATGTAAATACAAAAGTAAATTAAAAAAATCTAAAAACCCGACTGCTTAAAAAGCGAACTAAAAAGATGAAAACAAGATGATGTAGGAACATAGCGTGTATAATTGAAATTGTCTTCACTACATACCTAGTATAAAACAAAGGCATGTATTTAACCCGGCGACAAAGTAATCGAAATCAGGGATACAAAAAAAATAAAACTGGGTGCTAAAAATAATGGGTTGGCGGCTAATGTGAGGTAACATTTTAGTGAGCATCAAGATGGCGGGATCAATCGTCGGATACGATAGTTTTTCCATGAGGATGTTAGATCTCCATATGTACTAATTGTACGGTAAATTACATATTTGTACCTCTGTACACCAAAGTAGCAGGTTAAAATTAGTCTGGTCCCGCTATTCTGACGTCAAAATGGCGGGATCAAAGCGAATTGCTATTCGTAGACAGTTAAATGACATCAATATACTTAATACTACCTTTGTTCTAAGCTATTTCTCATTTTCAAGTCAATACTGTCAACAATACTAAACTTATTTATATAAATGACTGATACCGCCATTTTGACGATAGCAAAAATTGATAAATTTACCAGAAAATAATACAATTTTATAAAATTTGTAACGTGTAAACTTTGTACGACTTTAGTACATAATCATATGTAAGTTCCGGGTTTCTTAGACAATTGGAAACAAAAGTTGTTTAAATAAGTACCTAAATAAGTAAAGTATAATTTACGCTATTTTAAGACACTAATTTGTTTATTTTTGAGGAATACTTGTTTATGATAAACCTTTATGTACTTCAATTTGAAAATAATATTTTAAAACAAATACCTTCGCAAAAGCAATGAATCGTTAATAACTTATTTTTCACATCTCAAAGAAACTTGAAAATTTCATATGATCACGTACTAAGGTCGTACAAAGTATACATGTTGTTTTTTTTTTCAAGAAATTGTATTATTTTCATGTATTTTAACAGTTTTTACAAACGTCAAGATGGCGGGATCGGTAATTTAATTAAATAGCTTTATTATGGTTTATGGAATCAACTTTACAATTACAAATACACTAGAACAAAGGTAGTACTAAGTATTTAAATGTAATTTTATTGCTAAAGAACAGCGATTACCTTTGGTCCCGCCATTTTGACGTCAAGATAGCGGGACCAGACTAATTTTAACCTGCTACTTTGGTGTACAGAGGTACAAATGTGTTATTTACCGTACAATTAGTACGTATGGAGATCTAACATCCTCATGTAAAAACTATCGTATCCGACGATTGGTCCGCCATCTTGATGCTCACACATTTTAAGCATGAAGTGGCTACTAAATAAATTGATTGGAAGGTAGTATTTAAATTGAAACTGGCATCGAGTATTTTGTTTTGGAAACTAAATTTATTTTTAAGCAGCAACATAATGGCAGATAAAAAAAGACAAATAGGCATTCAAAAAATTACTACAGGGCCTCTATTTAAAATAAATGGGGTGTGTAGTTAAATATAATTAAGGGCAAAAAAAGTAATTTTGGCGACACTTTAAGGGCGTTATTTAAAGTTAAAATAGGATGCAAATATAATTTTATATAGCCTTTTTTTCGTCATCGGGTCCCGTAGCCAAGTTGGTAGTCTTGATAGTAGTAAACATGGATAAATGGCTCGAAGGACAGAGTAAGGGTGAGGCCACACGAGTGTAATTTTGTGAGTCGTGAGCGGCAGAAATTCTGTCGCGCAAATTCTGCCGGCAGAAATTCAGTCCCCAGTGGTGTCCAATGACGACTCTGAGGTCAAAATTGGAAAAAGTGGCCGCCATTTTGAACTTTTATGTTTCTGAACGGATTGCTCTCAAAATCGATATCTAGGGTCCCCAGTGGTGTCCAATGATGACTCTGAGGTCAAAATTGGAAAAAATTGCCGCCATTTTGAACTTTTTTGTTTCTGAACGGATTGCTCTCAAAATCGATATCTAGGGTCCCCAGTGGTGTCCAATGACGAATATGAGGTCAGATTTGGAAAAAATGGCCGCCATTTTGAACTTTTTGGTTTCTGGTCCGAATGCTTCCAAAATCGATATCTCGGGTCTCTAGTGTAGGTACTCCGATGACGAATCTGAGGTCAGATTTGGAAAAAATGGCCACCATTTTGAACTTTTTGGTTTCTGGTCCGAATGCTTCCAAAATCGATATCTGGGGTCTCTAGTGTACTCCGCTACCATTGAGGACCCTAGATATCGATTTTGAGAGCAATCCGTTGAGAAACATAAAAGTTCAAAATGGCGGCCATATTTTCCAATTTTGACCTCAGATTCGTCACTGGACACCATTGAGGACCCTAGATATCGATTTTAAGAGCAATCCGTTTAGAAACATAAAAGTTTAAAATGGCGGCCATTTTTTTCAATTTTGACCTCAGATTCGTCACTGGACACCATTGAGGACCCTAGATATCGATTTTGAGAGCGATCTGTCAAAAACAAGGTCAAAATATATAAAAAAAATATAAAAAACAATTAATAAAAAAATTAATAAAAAATAATAATTTAATTTTAGTTAAAAAGTAAATAAATCAAATTGGCTAATAGCCCGCTCTGTCCCCCCTCGCCCGCACGTACCCCGCTTCTACCCAACCTCAACAGTCGCCGCTCGCGCCGTTCGCCATTTTTATTTCAATTATAATTTGAAACATTTTAAAAGAGACCTTTTATAATTATAAATAATATCCGTTTTAATTTTATAGCTGCCCTTTATTAAGACCCAGAATTTGCTTTATTATATGCCAACTAACAGTTGACAGAATACTATTTTATATTACCTCACCAATAATATTAGTCGCCAAGTAATTATATTAGTCGCCAAGTAATTATTTATAGTACCTCACCTATTATTTCAATAGTCGTACTTAATATAATAGCTACCCTAAAGTAGCCGCCAATATTTCGTTTTTATGATAGCCTGGTGTTGCCGCTTATTTACATTAAATAAACGCCGAAACATTTGATTGCAGCCGTATTAATTTATTAGTTGCCAACAGTTAGTCGCCATATCAGTTTTTAGTCGCCGCGAAAATAATAAGCCTAAAACAAAGTCGCTTTCTCTGTCCCTATGTCCCTCCCTATGTCCCTCCCTTTGTACGCTTAAATCTTTAAAACTACGCGACGGATTTTGATGCGGTTTTTTTTAATAGATAGAGGGATTCAAGAGGAAGGTTTATATCTATAATACATGCATAATATACTCAAGAATAACCCACAATAACCATTTTCCCGTGCGGAGCCGGGGCGGGTCGCTAGTTTTCTATAAATTATAATAGTCAATTGTTGTTATCAGTCTTGAGCCTGCCAATGAAATGGAGATAAATAAGCAGACGGGTTTTTAGTATTTTTTTTATTGAAGACTTTTTGGTTCTATGTTAATTCCTGTCGGTAAATATTTTGATGAGGCCTATAGATTTCTAGTTTCTACCTGCACATTTCGTAGGCGATCTAATTCTTTAAGATAATTTTGATCATGCGGTAAAACCAACTTTTTAGGATCAGGGGAGCTGATAGCTCAACCTGAGAGAGATCTTACTCTGCTTAGTGCCACATAAGCCTGACCTTTAGCGAAAAGGTGGCTGCTTAAATCAACAACTGCCCGGGCTAAAGTTGTTTCCTGTAGTTTATGTACTATTACAGCCCAGCAAGCATAGCTTATGGCCGAAACATCATCTTCATTTTGAAGGACCTATCTAATGATGTGCCACTTAATATGCTACGCAAAAAATTATTTTCGTCTCTACCATTTTGTATTTTTCGGCCGTCATATATATTTTTTTAAAACAATACCTAGTCTATAACAATCGCACGGTTCATACGAATCGATAGACACCTCATTCTTTATAATCCACCCAGCCGTTTGGATGATTCGAGAGTATAAAGAATACCTCAATACATACACAGATACGCGTGAAAAACATAACACTTCCTTTGCAGTCGAATAAAAAGATACACATACTTACCTACATATTATAGGTATTTTACAGCAGTGTGGCCGTCAGAGTGAAGGTCCAGCAGAGCCATATTTTTCACGAAACAATTCGTAAATATGTGGATACTTATTGTTCGTTGAAGGTCATTAATGACGTCATTGTATTAATTGTCATGAATACAATTTTAATTTGCTTTGGTTTGCACAATGATATCTTGCTTAAGCATTGCCTACAGTTATCTGTTGTTGGCAAATTTTATACCTACTCCTACATTATATCAGAAAATTAATATAGATAAAGATAAGATAAAGATAAAGATAAATTTATTGCCAACTGTTTCAAAAATGGTTACAAAGTTGATACAAAAATTTACTCAGATTTGCAGCGCATAGAACATTATACCTACAGCGGATCCTGCACTAAGCACAGCTTGTATCGCAGGATCCCGAAACACAGTTGCACCGTTAGTGTGTTGCTGACAAGGAAAATAAGTACAGAATAATACATTCTTGGTCTGTAAGAAAAATAATGAATGTGAAGTTAATTAATTGAAATTTATGAATAACCATGCAAAGGAAATAACAAAAAATAAAATAAAATAGTTTGGATATGTGGGTGCGTGTGTGTGTGTGTGTGTTTGTGTGTGTGTGTGTGTGTGTGTGTGTGTTTGTGTGTGTGTGTGTGTGAATGTGTTTGTGTGTATGTGTGTATGTGTTTGTGTGTAGTATAGGTAGGTACTTACTTTTACGAG
The DNA here is from genome assembly GCA_948473455.1 of Teleiodes luculella. Classification (NCBI taxonomy): domain Eukaryota; kingdom Metazoa; phylum Arthropoda; class Insecta; order Lepidoptera; family Gelechiidae; genus Teleiodes; species Teleiodes luculella. The sequence continues at coordinate 2,319,100 of OX419596.1, forward strand.
TTACGAGGAATGTCATTCTGGTATTTGAAACGAAGTAAGTACCTACAGATCCCCCACACTGGCGTTTCTTGAGCGCCTTTCCAGCAGCGTCCGCACTCGGGCCTGGCCACAGCTTCGCGCGACGGCGGCGGCGGCGGCGGCGGCGTCCGCGACCGGTGTGGCCAGGGGGTCCATGCTAAGTGGCGCCGCCATCCGTTAAAAAATAATTACTCTATGAGTAAACAGTTTTTCAAAAATCCGGTAGGTCATTTTATAGATTTGGTGTTTTAGGATATATAGAAGCCATCAACTCTGTTAGTTTGAGTTCGATGAAGTTACAGATAGAAAATTTGCCAAAAGTGGCCGTTTTTAGCAAATTTTCTATCTGTAACTACAGCGGACTATAATAAATACAGTTTATGGCCGCTATATATACTATAGCACGCCAACTTGAAAATGACCTACCGGATTTTATAAAAAATGTATACTTCGCGAGTTATTATTTTTTAACAGACGGCGGCGCCACTTAGCATAGGGGAGCCCCTAAGTTTCTGAAGAAATCGCTTAGGCTCCCGCTCACGCACTCTACACCCCCCTTTGAGCCATTCGTTGACTGAACTATTAGAACACTTTTTTTTTTACCTACCTACATGTCGACGGCCGGTGGCGCGACGACGACGACGCCAGCATACAATCATGAAGCGAGTACTTAAAACTTGCTTACCTTGGACGTCCGCCATATTGGATTTAAGTCACGTGACTTTTTTTTCGTATTCCAGACAGCAAACCCTTTCATTTGATACCCATATCATGGGGGTGGATTTCAAACAGCCAGTTCGCTATCTTAGGGAGGCCGCCATATTAGATTTGCAATGACGTTTCTTAGCTAGTCATGTATTGTCATTAGAACTCAGAGCGTGTGCAAAATTTCATCCTAATCGAAGACCGGGAAGTGGGTCAAATTAAGATTCCAAGATTTTTTAGATACAATAATGGGAAGGCCGCCATATTGGATTTCTAATGACGTTTCTTTGCTAGTCATGTATTGTCATCATAACTCAGAGCGAGTGCAAAATTTCATCCTAATCGAAGACCGGGAAGTGGGTCAAATTAAGATTCCAAGATTTTTTTAGATACAATAATGGGGAGGCCGCCATATTGGATTTGTAATAACGTTTCTTAGCTAGTCATGTATTGTCATCATAACTCAGAGCGTGTGCAAAATTTCATCCTAATCGAAGACCGGGAAGTGGGTCAAATTAAGATTCCAAGATTTTTTTAGATACAATAATGGGGAGGCCGCCATATTGGATTTGTAATAACGTTTCTTAGCTAGTCATGTATTGTCATCAGAACTCAGAGCGTGTGCAAAATTTCATCCTAATCGAAGACCGGGAAGTGGGTCAAATTAAGATTCCAAGATTTTCTTACATACATAGTTACTTACAAGTGAAGCTAATATAAAGCGTGTAATAATAATAATAATACATAGTTTAAAAAACTAAAAAACACGCTTTCTGTCCGCCACCTTGGACGTCCGCCATATTGGATTTAAGTCACGTGACTTTTTTTTTTCGTATTCTTGACAGCAAACCCTTTCATTTGATACCCATATCATGGGGGTGAATTTCAAACAGCCAGTTCGCCATCTTAGGGAGGCCGCCATATTGGATTTGTAATGATGTTTCTTAGCTAGTCATGCATTGTCATCAAAACTTAGAGCGTGTGCAAAATTTCATCCTAATCGAAGACCGGGAAGTGGTTCAAATTAAGATTCCAAGATTTTTTTAGATACATTAATGGGGAGGCCGCCATATTGAATTTGTAATGACGTTTCTTAGCTAGTCATGTATTGTCATCAAAACTCAGAGCGTGTGCAAAATTTCATCCGAATCGAAGACCAGGCAGTGGGTCAAATTAAGATTCCAAGATTTTTTTAGATACATTAATGGGGAGGCCGCCATATTGGATTTGTAATGACGTTTCTTAGCTAGTCATGTATTGTCATCAGAACTCAGAGCGTGTGCAAAATTTCATCCTAATCGAATACCGGGAAGTGGGTCAAATTAGGATTCCAAGATTTTCTTACATACATAGTTACTTACAAGTGAAGCTAATATAAAGCGTGTAATAATAAAAAAAGAGCGTTCTTTATTAAATTTTCATAAATGACGCTAGTAAAATAGTGAGAACGGCGATTTATTGTAGACTTTTTGACTTTTTTTTTGTCGGAATGTAATGGTTCTGACTGAGATTATGTTTAGGATAAATTAGTTGATTTTAATGTTTTTTTTATAATCCAATACTTCTGTATTTATTACCTCACTATTTACTAGTGCCATCTGTTGAGCCGTTTTGTAAGGTTCTTCTTTCCCAACTGTCAAAATAATGTCTAATAAAAAGAAAAACCAAGTTTATACTAAAAAAATTCATAGAAGTTTTTATGATTCATGCAAATACGTATATTTCTAAAAAGAAGCTACTAATTTGTTAAATATCAGATTTAATGATTTGATTGAATGAGTTAGGTTAGGTTTCATTTTAATTCATCTTATTTTTAATTTTCATTTCATATCAATAAAAAATTTGAAGACTTGGCTGTATGGGCATAGTTCCCTTTGTCTACCAGAATGGGTGAAGAAAAAAAATCTCTGCTTATATTCTACGTTTGTTTGGCGTCATTTTTTTTTTTATTATGTTTTTATTATTTTATTAAATTGCTTCATTTTTTCGCAACTGTATTAAAAATAGTCGTTCAGTACACGTGCGGAACCGTCATTGCAACTCGTTCCGACTCTTAATTTGCTACTGGAAAACTTCCCATTAAAGTGAAAGTTAAAAAAAATATATATATCGCGAATAGATTTTACGTTTAATTTTATAACCTGCCTAAAAAGTTATAGTACAACATGTGCAGGGTAAGATGAATACGCACATCAAATTCAAAAATTCAAATTCACAATATATTTATTTGTAAGAATACAATTTACATTTTAATTGTCTTTTTTATTCAACGGACATATTCAAATGGGTTTTATTTTTGAACCAAATCATTAAAGCACATCAGAAGGCAACCATTTTATTATCTTCTAGAAAATATTAAATTTAGATTATATTGTTTGATCTCTTTTTTATTTATGCTTAGACTTGTACATTCGTTTGAGACGAGAGCCTGTCTTGGTTTGAGCAAAGCTTTTTAGCTTCTTATATGACGTCATTATGTGTTTTTTAAACCTATGATGAATAATACATTTTTAAATTTGAATTTATTAATACAAAATCGAATGGAATACAGTTTTTTTTTGCAAAATAGGTACATCCGGTTGTACCTAGCCGTCGCTGTAGGAGTCTAACTCTGGAAGTGTAAGCCGGTGCCTTGCAGCTCCTGCTGCATCCAGGTCTCGGCGTGCCGGGACATCTCCTCATCGAAGACTTCGCGCCAGCCGCCGGCCTTGCCTGCAACCAACATCACCATACAAAACATATTTGACATTACAGGTGTAGATTCTCAACCCCAGGCCGCAGCTTAAGGGCCTGGCCACAGCTTCGCGCGACCTGCGACCAGCGGAATGTTGCCAGTGACCCATAGTCAAAATTAACATGAGAGAACTACAATATTCTTTTCATTTTTAAAAACCTGCCAGAAAAATGTACCACCGAAATAAGGATTTTGTTTTCAATGCGTGAAATTACCCAACTTTTGCAAAAAACGTTCAAGTTTAATGCAAACCGTAACGTTTATCTTATTTTACTTAAAAAACGACTTCAACCCTGTAATGTAGCATAAATAAGATTTAAAATACGTTAAAGTAACGTTTTGAGTCATGTAACGCAAAGTGCTTGAAAATATCGTAATATTATGTTACAATACTAACGTCTGGCAAGTTTCGCGCCGCAGGTCGCCGTCGCCGCCGCCGCCGCGCGAAGCTGTGGCCAGGCGGTAAGGCGACGCGAAGAGCATCGAGGGCTGGCGCAGCGATGGGCATATTCGGAATAGCACCGAGAGCAGGATCGCGCGAACTGTGGCATAGGCGATTCTCCCACTGCCCCCACTTCGTAGCGTAGCGGGTCAGTTTGTTTTGTATAGAGGGCTGCGCACCGCACCGGGACTTGGTGCTAGTGAGAGAATCGCCATAGCATCGCAATTGGCAAAGCCCACGCTCGTCACTTCGCAGTTTGCACCGCTCGTCGTCAGAAGCTGTGGCCAGGCCCTTACAAATGTGATCAGCAGTAACAAGGACGGGGTCAGAGAAATGGTAAAAGCTACTAAAATCACCTTTTCTAATAAAACTGTCCTTTCTGTCGTCTATCAATCCCAATTGTTTGAGGTCCTGCAGGTCGACGGCTTTGTTCTTCTGGAAGTTGTCAAACGCGAGGTGACTGCATAGCTGGTCCAGCTGCTCCCCAGTGTACTGCTTCCCGAAGAAGTCAGCGACGCGCTTAGCAGATGACTTCAAATCCTAAAATAGGGACAGAAATTCCTTTGCTGTATTCATAATTAACCCCTTACCGCATATAACGCCATATATGGCTTTAAAAGTTATATATTTTTTTTATACTTATTAAAATATAGTTTTTTCGCAACCAACGTTGAATTCCTATAAATAAAGTCTTTGTCTAACGGAACATAGTTTTTTCTGTCAATAGTAAGTGCAATCTGTCGAAATATTGAGGGTTATGTTCAGCGTGGCCGACCGTTGGAGTGCAATTAGTTAGTGCGAATTTTATAAATGTGAAAATACTAATAAAACGGTATGTAAAAAAGTCTATAATTTCAAAACAGAATGTTTATATGTACTTGAATAAGAAATAGTTGTCGTTTTGGCAGTTTTCTTGTTTTTTGTCTGTTTTTGAGCCTTGTTTTGATATTGCCAAATTTGGCTTCGTATGCGTTTTGGTCAAAAAAATTTGGGTCATATGTGGCTTCGTATGCATTCAGATGACTTTTATTTTCTTTACAGCAATGAACCCTTCTCGCTTCTATGGTACTTCCAAGCATGTCAATCTATTCCGATAATATGCGTAAAGCAGGAAAAGTCGTGGGCAAAAAACATGGTCGTCAAACTAGCAATTAGGAACACCATCCTCAAGTCGAGCCGATACTCTAACCAGCCGAGTCGACAGTCCTTCATATCTGGTGGCCAAAAAACGTGGTTGTTCAACGTGCATCTAAGTCGGTACCCCAACAAGCCGAGGCAGGCGCTACTTCTACCAGCTTGCCGAGCTCGACTGTACCCAATAAAAAAGCACGAAAATCTCCAGGCAGGCATCAAGATCTACCACCAGGTTCTGTTCGTTCAGATAATGTGGACCATTTCCCCGAGTTGACGAAATCAAGTCGTCAAATTTGCCAGAACTGTTCGAAATTCCGTTTGTGTACTAAATGTGGGAAATGTAAAGTTAATTTATGTTACAAAGATAAAAGAAATTGTTACAAAGACTACCATGAAATATAATTTCATTTTTTTATTAATGCATACGAAGCCAAATATGGATCAGCAAAGTTTCACTGGAATGCATATAAAGCCATATATGGCTTCGTGTAGTAATTTCTAAAATAATTACACAATATTTTTTTTTCCTATTCATACTGTTTATATATAAAAAATAAAAGGTATTTTCAGTAAAAAAAAAAATTTTCTCCATATCCTTCATAATTCATGCAATAAGGGGTTAAATACATTCGTGTTATCAGCAGTACCTATCTAATAATAATTCTAAAACGGAATAGTTGGAGTATCGTTTTTGCTGTTGTTGACCTTTTTTATTCATTTTGCCCCAAAATTCCGTTCTACAGACTATTTCTTATAAATTTGCCAGATTACCTTGACCATGTCCTCATAGAACATGAAAAGCATGTTGGGATGATCTTTAAGAGCCCAGGCCTCTTTTATGTGTTCGAAATATGGCGACCACGGAACTGAAAATAATGCAATAAACAGTTTACTCAAACGTATTTTAGATGGAGGCGAATTTTGCTTGTAATGTCATGCATGTTCATAGGTTAGGTATCACATTGCCCTCTCATATTATTCACAATAAGATTCCGGGTATCAATTGTAACATGACAATAAATAGCAAATGCACTAGTTTGTCATCTTAATCCTACAAAACCAATTTTATAATTTGCCGATGTAAGGTAAGCCTTGGGAGTTGAGATGAGACATCACTACATAGTATAAAACAAAGTCGCTTTCTCTGTTCCTATATCCCTATGTATGCTTAAATCTTTAAAACTACGCAACGGATTTTGATGCGCTTTCTTTTAGTAGATAGAGTGATTCAAGAGGAAGGTTTATATGGTATAATACATGCATAATATACTTAGAGATAAACTATAATTAATAACCATTTTCCTGTGCGAAGCCGGGGCGGGTGCTAGTAGATTATATTTTCGTAAAAATGTTTACTTATGAATTTTCGGCTCATTAGGCCCCTTAGCTTTAAAAACCCTTCAATTTCGACCGGGCACACATAAACTTACCCGTATTCTTCGAAAATATGTTTTCGTAATATTCCTTCAGAGTGCAGACTAAGCCGAAAATCTTTATCGACTTATAAAAATCACAGTACGAGACAGCAACATCTCTAAAGTCTCTGGCCACGTAAACTACCTGCAAACAGAAAGAAACGACAATGAATGTAATATAATTTTTTTTTTCATTAGAGAGCTAGAAAAATCTGCACAAACCAAAAACTATGTCTCTGTGAACTGTGTAGACCTTGAGAGTCAGATCACGTAAAAAAGCCTATCGGTGAAGTGCGCCTTTTTGCGCGGAGAGAGTTCAGTAATGTAATACCATGGTCCAAGAAAACAAGGTCTTACCCCTTGGCCACAGCTTCGCGCGTCGGCGGCGGCGGCGGCGGCGACGACTTGCGGCGCAAAACTTGCCAGAACGTTAGTATTGTAACATTTTACGATATTTTGGAGCACTTTGCGTCACATGACTTAAAACGTTACTTTTACGTATTTTAAATCTTATTTGTGCTACATTACAGTGTTGAAGTCGTTTTTCCTAAGTAAAATAAGATAAACGTTACTTTTTGCATGAAAATTGAACGTTTTTTGTGAAAGTTGGGTAATTTCACGCCTTTAAAACAATTTCTTGATTTCGGTACATTTTTCTAGCGGGTTTTAGAAATGATTTTTTTTTAATTCTCTCATGTTAATTTTGACGACGGGTTACTTACTGGCAACATTCCGCTGGTCGCCGCCGCCGCGCGAAGCTGTGGCCAGGCCCTTACAATTAGACCACGTGACTGACACGAGCCTATGTCATTTCTACGTCATTTTGCCTATTCATCCTTGTCGAATGCATGTAATAGACAAGGATGAACAGCGCAAAATGGCGTAGGCTTGTGTCAGTCACGTGGTCTAATTGTAAGACCTTGTTTTCTTGGACCATGAGTAATACGAAGTTCTTCATCATCAGCCGAAACAAATGGACTGATTGGGTGGAAATTTGGTGCACATTTGCAAATCTGTGACCCAAAGACGGACGTGTACGTGCACGTGTTAAATATTTAATGAACTTCAAACATGCAGGCCACTTATGGGCGGTAAATTAGGGATCTTGAAAACATAAATTTTGGTTTTTTGGCTTAATCGCAACGTGTACGCACAAAACTTAAAAATACTGTATACTTATAAGAAAGATTTTTTCGTGTACCTATGATTGTGTCGAAAAAGTACGACGAATAAAGCTTCATCGGACTTGCGGGGAGCGGAAGGCTCTATGAGTATGAAGTGGTATGACTTATGCTTGTCGCTTAGTAAATAGGACCAATTTCTATTCATTGTGCTATACTCACAAACGCTAATACTCACATTGGGACTACTTGTATGACAAGCACTAAGCCCTTCTAACCCAGGCATTAAGTTTAGGCCTAGTATGCCAAAGCATGTGTGATGCTGTGGCATGCTTCTAGCAATCGCCTACGTTTTGTTTTCTTCACTCTTTGCTCGTTGAGCCGCGCCCCAACGCAAACTGAGCCTAACGGGTATCGTCTTCAACTAATTAGTGTAGATAATTGAACAAGAAAACGAACTTAACCCCTGGCGGACCGCGGACCACCGTTTAAGAAACACTGGACCATAGGATATATATACGAGTAGGTTTGCAGTATACCTTTGCAGTATCGAGTATGCCATTCGGGAGTAGTGACAGAGGTAGATGACTCTTGATAAAGCGCTGGGACTTCATTTCTTTCAAAACTTCTATCGAGGATCTGAAGCTCTCCTTCCAAATCTTCTCTGCTGTCTCATCCTTGATAAAATCCTTTGACGATCCCGGTGCGATTATCATGGAATACCTAACAAAGGGTTTCAAAGCGAATTTTAATCAAAATGTTAACCACTTAGATAAAAAAAAGTTTTAAATTGTCAGATTAGAAGAGAACTATTTTTTTTATTAAGGTACTCGTAGCAAGCAATTTACAAGGGAACTGCGAAGGAACCGAAACCAATACGGTACTTCTAGGTGACCCAGACGAGTGGGCAGAGAAGCGAAAGGTGGCAAAAGGACGATGCCTGTGTGATCGCGGTTGTGACTAGGGTTTGCAATCCGGATATCCGGATACTTGATTATCCGGATTTTCCGCCTGATTTTAAATTCGGATAATCCGTGAAGGTTTTGATGGATATCCAGAAAATAAAAAATACAAAAAATGGAAGAGAAATGAAATCAATTTGTTAATATTTTGATCGCTAATGAAAATACAACATAATCGATGACTAGTTGACTATTTTTAAAATAAATTCCCTTATAGCAGGACAAAACCGTCCGAATTTTTTCAATAAATCCCTGAAAAGCGGTATTTTTCCTTCTTATTAGAAGGACACCTTGGTGGTGGTACCTTTGTTCAAAAGTGGCAAGAAAAATGACGTAAACAATTATCGCCCTATTTCAATCGATGATCCTATCTATATTTGCCAAAGTATTTGATAAATTACTTTGCCCGATTTCATATACACACTGCAAGCAAATTTTGTCCCTTGATCAGCATGGTTTCATCAAGTCTAGATCCACTGCAACTAATTCGATTACGTTTGTAGAGAACTTGTGTCAGTTTGTGAACTCTAAATGCTCTGTAGATGTGATTTATACGGACTTTAGCGAGGCCCTTGACCGTGTCTTACACCCCATTCTCATAAAAAACTTAATATGTTGACCTGGTTCACCTCATATCTACGTGGTCGCTCATCTCGTGTAGTTGTAAACGGGCACAAATCAGACGCTTTTTCAGGTGTGCCTCAAGGGTCACATTTGGGGCCGCTACTATTCAACATATTTATTAACGACATTAGCAAATGTTTTCACCATTCCATAAGTTATATGTTCGCTGATGATTTAAAACTTCTGAAAGTTCTAAAATCTTCTCAAAATGCTGTGCAGCTGCAACATGACCTACAGCTACAGCGATTGTTTCATTGGTGTAATACCTATATGTAAATGGGATGTCCTAAATGTTAATAAATGCTTCCACATTCATTTTTCTAGGAAAAAAACTGATGATTAGTTTTCGTACGTTCTAGGCGGCTTACCTATATGCAGGCTGGACAGCATCCGGGACCTTGGTGTTATGATGGATACTAAGCTTATGCTACGTTTCAACTTCCACGTTGAAAACATCGTAACAAAATGTAATAAACATCTCGGGTTTCTTTTACACAATGTAAAAATATATTTTACAGAACTCAATATCTTTGTCGAGTTAAATACCTACTTACTCTATAAACTCATATCGCTTCTGAAGAGGTATAGACTTGGCCTTATCAAAATCCAAATTGTTGACAACTAGCCACACCAACTCTTGGGTCCATGTTGTGCCTGCAAAAACAAAAAAGGGATAACCCACAATAACCATTTCCCGTGCAAAGCCGTGGCGGGTCGCTAGCAATTAATACAAGGGAAAAATAATGCAAATGGTGGTAGTGTGAGAGGTTCCCTACGGTTCCCTTTACGCTATCACATTTCAAAACAGTCGTTTTGATGACCTTTTGATGCTTTTTATTTAAGTAGGTAGGTATCTAATCTACAGGTTTAACGTTTTGTAAGTCATACACAAGTTAAGACATTGTATCAGGTACCTACTAATTGATCTTTAACAGCTCATATAATGTCCCCTGAAATAAGGGTGACATAAGGGTAAAGGTCGACCACGCTAGCTCAATGTGGGTTGGTCAAATTCACACACAACCTTGGAATTTCGTCGCAGCTGTGTGCATGTTTTCTCACGCTGACCTCGCGAATCAAGTAACAAAAAAAGTAATTTTCAAAAAATTCACTAAGGAGAATTAGACGTGTGTATTGCGAAACTGCGCACAGAATTTCATGAATCGGTTGCGTGGGACCTAAATAGAAAGATTAGACAATATGAAAGCATTTTCGTCCAAGCTGAATTATCTTCGGAGAATAAACTGTTCTCATAAAACTGCCACCTTTCAGTTATTCTTTTGCTCTAGGTACCAATAATTACCTGATCGTGGAAAAGTGACGACGAAGACATCGTCAGTCCTCAGCGGCAGGTGGTACACATCGTCAGCGAAATCCACGAATGACGATGGCATAACATATCCCGCTGGACCCACACGCACGTACGTACTCTTGTCGGCTGATGATATTTTATAATAATGCATTATTAAATAATACATAGTTTAAAAAACTAAAAAACACTCTTCCTGTCCGCCATCTTGGACGTCCGCAATATTGGATTTAAGTCACGTGACTATTTTTTTCGTATTCCTGACAGCAAACCCTTTCATTTGATACCCATATCATGGGGGTGGATTTCAAACAGCAAATTCGCCATCTTAGGGAGGCCGCCATATTGGATTTGTAATGACGTTTCTTAGCTAGTCATGCATGACATGACTACATAATACATTGTATTGTCATCAGAACTCAGAGCGTGTGCAAAATTTCATCCTAATGGAAGACCGGGAAGTGGGTGAAATTAACATTACAAGATTTTTTACATACATATAATGAAGAGGCCGCCATATTGGATTTGTAATGACGTTTCTTAGCTAGTCATGTATTGTCATCAGAACCAGAACTCAGTGCGTGTGCAAAATTTCATCCTAAACGAAGACCGGGAAGTGGGTCAAATTAAGATTCCAAGATTTTCTTACATACATAGTTACTTACAAGTGAAGCTAATAATATAAAGCGTGTAAAATACTTACGAGTATGGTTTAAAAAACTAAAATACACGTTTTTGTTATTTTGGTACGCACTAAAATTTTTAAAGTAAGTACCTATAAAGTTATTTAGGTATTGATTGGCATTTGATTACCTATGCATGATTTAAGTTTTCAAAGTGGAAATTTTTAATATCCTTCTCTAATTTAGCTGAAGTTCAATTCAATACATTTTCTTATTGTTTAAGAAACGGATGCGCTGATTATCCTACTTTTTATTTTGTTTACAAGGTGTCACAATCAAGAGTGTTCTTATCTTAGCTATGATCCAAGAAAATATCTTCAGCCATTTGAAGATTATCAGAGAGCTGAAAAGAGTTTCTAGTTGTTCAAATGATAACGGCTTTGTGTAGGGGTTATTATTTAAAAAAATAATGTATGTTCAATTAAAAATAAATTATCCTGTAACCTGTAATCTACAATAAATTCTATCGGGACATTTTCCAGTCGTTGATTCTAAATCACACTTTTTATGAAACCGTTAGGTTTTGTCGCGGGGGTTTTTAATGTTATTAAAATATCTGTTGGTGAACAGTCTGGGTGGGTCTATCGAAATATTATACTCACCAGTAAAGTACTTTCTGAAGGATTCAGTTTCTTCCTTTGTGAATGGTTTTATATCGTAAGGACATGATTTTTTATCTCCCATTTTTAGGTAAGTGCCTAAATTATAACTTAAATATTAATACAATTGTAAATTTCCACTGTTCACTATAATAATACTTGCTATGATCAAAGAACGGAATAGATTGGCGTAGATTTATTATTATGAAGCTAGGTATGTAAGTAACAAAAAGATTAAGATAATAATGTCGCAGCTGTGTGATATTGGATCAAAATAATACAAGATAGATAAGATAAGAACTGAATAACATAATTAATTATATACATCAGCGACCCCCCGGGCTTTGTTTTTATTATTTTTTACTAGTTTCCGCTGCGGCTCCGCCCGCGTTAACAGTTTTTTCCGTGGAAATGAAGAGTTTTCCGCGGTGAAAGGTAGCCTATGTTATTTAGGGTGAATGTAGCATTTTATATAACGGTGAAAGAATTTTTGAAATCGGCACAGTAGTTTTTGAGTTTATTCATTAAAAACATACACACACACACACACACAAATACAAATCTTTCCTCTTTATAATATTAGTACCTACTCATAGTATGATTGGCTTAACGCTTGTGTCGAAATGGTACGACGAATCAAGCTTTACCGGGCTTGCGGAAGGCTCTACCCCAAAGTAGTCATGTTCGTTACCCTAGCGGGACCCTTCGTCTGAAGGGCTCAGAATGCATAAGTATATGTTAGTATCTATTTCTACCTACATTTTCGCGTATATTTAGATTTCTACCTACTTAGGATAATTAATTAAAAATCGAATTAATATCTGATCAGCCAACGGGGCCCTCTGTTATTTGCAGGTCTAAAGACTAATTAAGTACAAATTCGGAAAGCTTGTTATTTCTGCCTTCAAATAATCGTTCGCTAAACAGTCAAAATGAATAGTTTTAAAAGAAATACACTTTGACATTTGGCTGATCAGATATAAATATTAATTTTTAATTAATTAACCTAAGTTGGTAGAAATCTAAATATACGCGAAAATGAAGGTAGAAATAGATACTAACCCATACATATACATTCTGAGCCCTTCAGACGAAGGGTCCCGCTAGGGTAACGGACATAAAGTAGTCATGTACCAAAGTGTCTAAGGGGCGGCTCTTTAGGTATTTTTCTATTTAAGAATCTTCTACGAATTCTAAAAAAAACGTTTAAAAATGAATGAAATCAATAAAGCCCTTCTCACTCCAGTTACAGCGTGACCTAGAGAAATATAATAATAAGAAATAGGTATCAAGGATTTTACACACACACACACACACAAATACGCATCTTTCCTCATAATAATATTGAAATTATTAACTAAATATATAATTTATGTCATTTGTACAAGTACTTTATTACTTATTTACATGATTTTGCGATAAGTGTATAAATAATTATTAATAACTAGCTGTCTGCCCGCGGCTACGCCCGCGCTTTTTCGACTTTTCCGTGTAAATTTTTCCGTAGGAATGACATAATATTTTGCCGTGGTGACTATCGAAGATGTTGATTGGATGGAGATATACGGTATCACCATGCAAAATTTAAATTATGTCCAGTAGTTTCGGAGATTAGTCCGTACAATGCACTGAGCAGTATAATATAAGTAACTATAGTTTTTTTTATTATACCACGGGAACTCTTTAATTTCATTGTAATGTAAAAAACTTTTTGTAATGAGAAATGGGCTAAAAGGGAATGTTTTTAAATAGGGTTACCTCAGAGTACAATACAATACAATACAAATATTCTTTATTGACACCAATTAAAAAAAACACATAAATAATACAGTACATAAACAAAGTTGAGTCAACAGGCGGCCTTATTGCTAAGGTAGCAATCTCTACCAGGCAACCTAATGAGTACCTGCACATACCTATATCATGCACAACCGAGAGCACGCTTAGCCACAGAATAAAATATATAATGTACTAGTAGTGTTTACACTTTAGAATGTGGACCGCTCTTATGTTCATTAAATAAGGATCAGAACCGCGGTGTACGTTTTCAGCTAACCTTGCTCTTGACCGTATGCAGTACGTATAAAGTTATAAACCTTAGAGAATAAATATACAGATTTTTTTCTATTTATACTCTAAGGTATAAACGTTAATTGATCATTCTTCGAAGTTATCCTCTTGAATATTATACTGGACAAATAAATTAAATAAAAATAACTACTTACAAAATTTTATTTGATACTAGTGACCCGCCCCGGCTCCGCACGGGAAAATAGTTATTGTGGGTTATTCTTAACTATATTATGCATGTATTACACATAATAAACCTTCCTCTTGAATCACTCTGTCTATTAAAAAAAGGAATATAATTTTCTGTTAACCAAAAAATCGAATCTTACAACAAATATATTATTCGTGCACTAAAAATACTAATCTTGCACCAAATATCCAAGGGCGTGAACCGAAGCGGGGGACGGGGGGGCGCAGCCCCTCGCTAAAAAAAAACAAATCTAGCCAGAATCAAATCGGTTGGTTAGGTTATATTAGGTTAGACTGATGTCAATAACAGAGCGGAGGGAGCCGAGCGAGCGGAGCGAGCGTGCCGCGGCAGCGGCCGGCGACCGCCGTAGTTTTTAATTTTTCAAAGTTGATAAGTCAAGAAGTCTCAAGTTTGCATGTTTTGGTGCACAATTAGTATTTTAGGTGGATCAAGAGTATAATTTGGTGAAGATATTTAGGTGGAACAAGAGAATAATTTGAGGTACGGTTAAATACTATCCTTAAAAAAAGTGCATCATAATCCGTTGCGTAGTTTTAAAGATTTAGAATACATAGGGGCATAGGGACATAGGGACATAGGGACAAAGGGACAGATAAAGCGACTTTGTTTTATACTATGTAGTGATAGTTATATTAACTTCAATAAATTGTTAGCTGAAACATTTAGATAATACTTATTACTTATGATAAAGATTAGATAACATCGATATATTCTATTTTTATTTTACACTAGCTTCCCGCCGCGGCTCCGCCCACGTTAATAGTTTTTCCCGTGGGAATGAGGTATTTTCCCGGGGTAAAGTTAGCCTATATTCTTCCGCAAGTTCTATTCTATTATTATGTTAACTTTGACCGCTTTAAAATTTTTTCATAGGAATGATAAATTTTCCCGCGGTAAATCGTAGCCTATGTTCTTTCCCAAGGTCTATTCTATCTTTGTGCCAAGTTTTACCAAAATTGGTTTTTTGAAAATAAAATAAGCCTATGGTTACTCAGGCAGGGATCGTGTAGCTTTTCAACAGTGAAAGAATTTTTGAAATCGGATTAGTAGTTTCGAAGCTTATTCGATGCAAACAAACAAACAATCAAACCTTTCCTCTTTATAATATTAGTATAGATAACTCCAGTGCAAGCCTCAGCACGTACCAATGTGTTTTCGATTTTCGAATTCATGTGTACGTTTATTCGACGCTCATTTCGTATTGTAAATGTCCTACAGCATGTGCTGGCTACTGTACAATAAAAAGGACAATTCAACGTCAATTGATTAAAACAATGATGATAATAATAGTCATCTTTCTTTTTTTTCAAATAGGTTCTTCCTTATTTTAGACTATGAAATGGAATAGGTATAGCTTTTTTTTACAAAATACAGCCGGTTGTACCTAGCCGTCGCTGTAGGAGTCTAACTGTGGAAGTGTAAGCCGGTGCCTCGCAGCTCCTGCTGCATCCAGGTCTCGGCGTGCCGGGACATCTCCTCATCGAAGACTTCGCGCCAGCCGCCGGCCTTGCCTGCAACCATCATCACCATACAAAACATATTTGACATCACAGGTAGAGTCTCACACTATGCCGCAGCTCAAAGTGACGCGACTGCGGAGCAAATAGCAGCAGCAGCGGTGGGCATATTCGGCATAGCACCCAAAGAAGAGAGCAGGATCGCGCGAACTGTGGCGAACGTTGGAAAGTGCGATTCTTCCACTGCCCCCCGCTTAGCGTATTTGTCTCAGTTTTTATAAAGGGCTGCGCACTGTAGCGGGACTTGGTGCTGTGAGAGAATCGCCATAACATCGCAATTGGCACCGCCCACGCCCGTCACTTCGCGGTGAGCACCGCGCAGAACCAAAGGCTATGGCCAGGCCCTTACAAATATGACCAACAGCATACAGCAGTGACAACGCGGGGTCAGAGAACTGGTAAAAGGTCACACTAAAATCACCTTTTCTAATAAAACTGTCCTTTCTGTCTTCTAACAATCTCAATTATTTGAGGTCCTCCACATCAACAGCTTTGTTCTTCTGGAAGTTATCAAACGTGAGATGACTGCACAGCTGGTCCAGCGGCTCCCCAGTGTACTGCTTCCCGAAGAAGTCAGCGACACGCTTTGCAGATGACTTCAAATCCTAAAATAGGAACAGAAATTTACTTATGGTTCCTTTGCTGTACCTATTCATCATTAAATACATTCGTGTTATCAGCAGTATATATAATGATTCTAGAACGGAATAGTTGTAGTATCTCTTTTGCTGTTGTTAGAGAACTTTTTTTATTCATTTTGCCCCAAAATTCCGTTCTATAGAATATTTCTTATAGAATTTGACAGATTGCCTTGACCATGTCCTCATAGAACAGAAATAGCATGTTGGGATGATCCCTAAGTTTTACGTGTTCGAAATATGGCGAGAACATAACTGAAAATAATACAATGAACAAACAGTTTACTTAAACGATTGACACAATATGACAATAGATAGTAAATGCACTAGTTTGTCATCTTATACCTATAGGTACCTAAAATAATCCTACAAAAAAGAATTAGAGGCATATTACTTGCATCTGGAACAAATTATAATTGAAGGGTTGTAAATATTGAGTACCAATTTTATTATTTGCCGATGTAACGTAAGGCTTGGGAGTTGGGACGATTATATTTTCGTAAAAATGTTGACTTATGAATTTTCGGCACAGTTTTACAACCCTTCCCGACCGGGCACACATAAACTTACGCGTGTTCTTGTTTTCATAATATTCCTTCAGACTGCAGACTAAGTTGAAATTCTTAAATGACTTTAAAAAATAAAAGGACGAGACAGCAACATCTCTGAAGTCTCTGGCCACGTAAACTACCTGCAAACAGAAAGAAAAAACAACGAATAATATAAAAAGGTAGACATATTATAAAAAAAAAAATAGAGAGCTGGTAGAGAGCTAGAAAAATCTGCAATAACTGTCTCTGTCATGGTCCAAGTCTCTGTGAACTGAGTAGACCTTGCGATTCAGATCACGTAAAAAAGCCTCTCGGTCAAGTGCGCCTTCTTGCGTAGAGTGAGTTTAGTAATAGGTACGAAGTCATCAGTCATCATCAGCCGAAACAATGTACTGATTGGGTCATGCAAACCCCTCGAAATGCAGTGTGAACCAAGACGACGCGGTAGACCTCACCTTTCAGTGCTTATTTTATTTATAAAGATAACCAACAGAGTATACAACAATTCATTTAAATTATAAGACAAATTACAAAATAGGTACAGCTAATTGCTACTCCAATTACAGGTGATAATAATATATTCTGTAAAAAAGGACCTTGAGGAATTAGACGTGGATCCTTTGACGATCCAGGACAGGGAGTGCTGGCGTAGGTTGATTAGGAGAGCCGACTCGATATGGGATATATCCAACTAGATATAGGATAAGTACTTACCTACGATAAGATACACGTACTCACGAGCCCCTGGGAACACTGTACTGTAGTAGAGGATCATTGAATATACGAGTATTAGGCACTACTTGCCTTAGCATAGCAGTATCGAGTATGCCATTCGGGAGCAGTGACAGAGGTAGATGACTCTTGATAAAGCGCTGGGACTTCATTTCTTTCAAAACTTCTATCGAGGGTCTGAAGCTCTCCTTCCAAACCTTCTCTGTTGTCTCATCCTTGATAAAATCCTTTAAAAAATTCTGGTGTGAACATCATGGAATACCTGACAAAGGGTAATCAAAATGTTAACCACTTTTAAAAATATTTTTTATTTGCGAGAGTGGGGAGGCCGCCATATTGGATTTGTAATGACGTTTCTTAGCTAGTCATGTATTGTCATCAGAACAGTAACTCAGAGCGTGTGCAAAATTTCATCCTAATCGAAGACCGGAAAGTGGGTCAAATTAAGATTCCAAGATTTTTTACATACATATAATGGGGAGGCCGCCATATTGGATTTGTAATGAAATGACGTTTCTTAGCTAGTCATGTATTGTCATCAGAACTCAGAGCGTGTGCAAAATTTCACTGTAATCGAAGACCGGAAAGTGGGTCAAATTAAGATTCCAAGATTTTCTTACATACATAGTTACTTACAAGTGAAGCTAATATAAAGCGTGTAAAAAAAATTCTGTTCCAGATTGCACGTTGGCTCCGAGTTGGCACGATCCTCATTTAAAATTTCCTGAAGAATTCAGTAACATCGTTCAAGAATTTCTTCAACATAATAAAAAATAATAAAATACAATGAAATAATGTAGTTGTTTATTTTATTAATGAGTAGCAAGGTTTATTGATTTTCTTTTATTGAACATTGACACAGGTGACACAGATGAATTTGTGTATAGGTATACTTACTTCGTTTCAAATAAGGTTAACCGGAATGTTCATGTCTATCAATCACATGAGGCTCCAAAGGGGGGGTCTATAGTATGATAATGGTATAGTGCGGTGGCGAATGGGCCGGGTCATTGGGTTCCCTCTAATATGGTTGAGCCCGGCGATGGCTGACCCATACCTACGTGAAACCCGTGAACGTGGTGCTGCTTGGGGGTCTGCCGTTTGTTTTATTGGTTATATAGTTTAGCTTTTCTACTTTGACTGGTTGCCTTCCTCTAATTGCATATTTCGTTTGCACTCTTTGTTATATTAATCAAATTGTATAAAATAATAATTTGGTAAAATATTTTGAAAACATGCAACGCCTATGGAGTTTCTTCCGGCAAGTTCTTCTCCACAGAAGACAGCCAAATTATGAACTCGCCTCGACGTCGAAAAGTGATTTGTAAAATTTTACTGCGAATAAAACATTTTTTTTTTTTTGTAAAATTATAAGACAACTGCCGGACGCCAATGAAAATCAAAGGAAAATTACGTATAATAATACTTCGGTTCTCTATTGTATTCCCTAAAATTTGTTATCCTATTTTTTATTTTCCTTAGCATTTTAGTCCTAAGTATCGATTGTCCTAATGATCCTTGTCCTATTTTTTTTAACTCCTACTGTTCATTACCCTATTTTTATTCATCCTAATTATGGTAAGCCCTAATGCCCATAGTTACAATCGTTTATATTCCTAAAATGTATAGTCCTAAATAAATCAAAGACAGTATTTCTGATATACAAAAAAGTTTTAGTGGTGCTCCTCCAGATCAGAAAAAAGGAAGTATTTACTAGTATTTGGACAAAATGAAGAGAATTAAAACTATTATTGAAAATTAATGTCAGTTATACAAAATGCAAATTTTGAATAGCTATTGCCACGAATTTAATATTATTGTAAAACCTACCTAATTAGTAAAATTATTTACGAGTAACAGTTAGGTACTTATTCTTTTTATTATTTATTCAACCTACCGAGGATTTTTTAGATATTTACTATATATATCTCTATTAGTAGAGAAGGATCAAAATTAGGATGTTCATACTTTAGTGACATTAATATTAGGACTAAAGAATATTAGGACAATTATTACAGTAGGATAATCAATATTTAGGATGATCGAGCATTAGGACAATCGAATATTAGGAAAATGATATTTGGATAATCGACTTTAGGACTATAAACATTAGGAAATACAACAGGTTCCCCGGTGGGTTGAATGTCCCTTCTGTACGAGTAGTACTTTATATACTTTTGTGTATTTATTGTTAAACAATTGCATGAATAATATACATTTTTATATGTCAAAGAGGAAGTTCGGGGAATCTCAGATCCGTATCGTTCAACCTCTCGTCCATCCAGCGCTGCGCCCGTGCCTTCAACTCATCGTCGAACACATCCCGCCAGCCCCCCGCTTTGCCTGCGGAATATCATTACATAAAGCCTGACCAAAGAAGTAAAAAACCTGCTCTGGGGGCGCCACGTGTATATTTTTATGTTTATGGCTACAATTTCCGTTATAAAATTAGTTCCCTTGAAATTCCGCAACATGGCAAGGTTTTTATTTCTTTGGTCAGGCTTTACAATCAAATCAATTTACTGCTCTTTTTTTTCTTAATAGACCTATGCATGTGTCGAAAAGGTTCGACCAATCAAGCTTCACCGGACTTCAATTTATTGCTCGTCTGACGTTACGGAAATTCCGGGTTCAAATTTCGGTGGCGCACTAATCGTTATTCAATTTGTAAGACTTTCCCCAGTTTGGTTAGAACATCGCAGGCCGAGTCATCTGATTTTCCGAAAAGAAAGATGATTCCGTACATCAGAATAAACGTGAAGCCGTTGGTCCCAGCTACTCTCTACGGATGTAAACGTTATAGGAGCCATGTTTAAGCAGCAATTCCAACGCCGCCAGGGTTTGTGCCCTCACAAAGGTTAACTTCGAAACCCACACGATGAGCGAGCAATTTATGGCATTTCTAAAAGTATAGTGCATAAAAGATGTATGTAAAGGCTATTTATTTGTGAAGCCCATTAGGGCACGGCAATATAAGAACAACATGTTGTTCTTATATTGCCGTGCCCTAAATTAGCCTCGAAGTTTCTGAATAACATAAACTAGGTATTTAAGTTCTTTAACAGACTCACCTCGCCTGATAAAGTTGTTCCCCTTTATTATGTATTTCAAACTCTTTGGGTTAACAGCGTCGCTTCTTTGGAAGTTCTCAAAGGATAGGAACTCGCATAGATCAGCAAATTGCTCATCAGAATATTGTTTGCCCAAAAATTCTGCGACACGACGCGCCGTGGCGTTCAGATCCTGGATGAATAGAATAGGTATCATACTACATAATCACTACATAGTATAAAACAAAGTCGCTTTCTCTGTCCCGATGTCCCTCCCTATGTCCCTCCCTTTGTACGCTTAAATCTTTATAACTACGCGACGGATTTTGATGCGGTTTTTTTAATAGATAGAGGGATTCAAGAGAAAGGTTTATATCTATAATACATGCATAATATACTCAAGAATAACCCACAATAACCATTTTCCCGTGCGGAGCCGGGGCGGGTCGCTAGTAATATAATTTATAATTTAATATTATAAAGAGGAAAGATTTGTATTTTTGTGTGTGTGTGTGTATGTTTGTAATGATTAAACTCAAAAACTACTGAACCGATTTCAAAAATTCTTTCACCATAGGAAGTAATATTCAACCTGAGTAAAATAGGCTACCTTTTACCGCGGGAAAATGCCTCATTCCCACGGAGAAAACTGTTAACGCGGGCGAAAACGCGGCGGAAAGATAGTAATTTATATATTTAAATAAAAATTAAAGAAGACAATAAAAGTCATACCTATTCTCTTCTATATTTTGTTTTAAAATGTGTTGAACCGTATGAGTTACTATAGTTTTTTAACTATCTCACGGGAAATTTTTAATTTTCTGGAATTAAAAGCATCCAAGATGTTGAATATATGGTACCACCATACAAAATTCCATTCAAATCAGTCCAACAGTTTCGGAGATTAGCCCGTAAAAACAGAGAAACAAAATATTCGAAATAAAAACTGAATGAGTTTTATATTATCACTTCTTACTATGTACAGATTTTGTAAGTTTTATTATATATATAGATAGATGTTCGGGATTGTACTAACCTGCGACAGTTCCTCGTAGAATAAGAAAAGCATATTGGGATGATCTCTCTGCGCCCAGGCCTCCTTGACGTGCTCGAAATAAGGAGCCCACGGCACTGGAACAGACAAAAAACATAATATTTGTATAAACGAAAAATCGACTGTTCAAAATATGAATCCTCCCAACCCGACGCATAAAATGACCTAAATCCTAAACTTGTTCTTTAAATGTTGTTCCTATATTCCTTAAAAATATATATTACTTGAAATTTTTCCCGCGGTAAATTGTAGCCTATGTTATTTCCTAAGGTCTATTCTATCTTTGTGCCAAGTTTCACCAAAATCGGTTCAGTAGTTTCGGAGCCTATTCAATTATTAGGAATATTTTGGGTGTCTTTTTACACCTTCGGGTTACTTTATTAAAGTTTTAGTAAGGATTCCTAATTTTTTTTAAAATAAAATATATATTCTGTGTTACTCAGGCAGGGATCATGTAGCTTTTCAACAGTGAAAGAATTTTTAAAATCGGTTTAGTAGTTTCGGAGCCTATTCGATGCAAACAATCAAACCTTTGCTCTTTATTTATAATATTAGTATATATTACAAGACTTTTGACTTATATCAACTGTTAACAGCCGAATCTGAGGCCGAGTGGTATAAAATTTGTCTCACATTATCTATGTAGGTTCCGAGTTTCTAATCCCTGTGGAACGAGATGTAAAACTCACCCAAATCCTCAATGAACATGTTGAAAAACTCTTTAAAGTCGCAGTCCAATTGAAAATTTACGTTGTTCTGGTAGAAATGGTAGCAGGAAACCATGACATCTCTTGGATCCCTCGCCACGTAAATCATCTTCACACTATTCAAGGATCCTTCTGGCAATAAGGACAGTGGAAGGTGACTCCTCAAATTGCGAGGAGAAGGAGCATCAGCCAGGCCTTCAAGCACTGAATTTCCTCTGTGTTTCAATATTTTATCAAATTCAGGGTCTTTTTTATTTGTTTCTGATAAGTTTTGTAGAATTGCCGGATTCTGAAATGATGTATGCCTGCAAGTGAAGGTGTAGATAGGTAAGTTAAGTAGGTAAGTATAGGAAATAATAGATCAACTTTCTCAAAGGAACTTCTACCGGAAAGGAAAAATACTTTTTCATACAAGCTGTCTAATTAAGTACCTAATTAAACTTAGAATAAGTAAAGGGGTTTGAAAAATTTTCCCTAAGTAAGTACTTTGGAAGATGCTCAGTCCTTTCATTTATTTGCACATAGATTTTAGGTCAAGAAATATCGTGCTCCTGTAGACCTTAGCACAAAATACATACAATAGAGTAGAGCGATTCCCCCGCCAAGGGGCCCCATTAGCGGTTTTCTACAAACATATAGGGCACGGAAGGATATTGACTATGTTATTTTTTATACCCGTAAGAACGTTACTTACTCTAAAAATATAGTTCGCTTGCCGAAAAACTCGGATCTCGCTGCATCGAAGTCCAGGTCGTGACTAAGCAACCACACCAGCTCTTGGGTCCACGTGGTTCCTTTAAATTAAAACCATCATCATCATCAAACCGTGCAATGAACAGCCGTTTAGCATGTGAAACTCACCAAGGGTCTAAAATTATGCAATAAACCTATAAAAGAAAGGTTTACAAAAAGAAAAAAAAAACATGCTTTGAGGACGGCCAATATGCGCAAACTCAAATAACCGCCCATAAATGTTTCTTCTTTTAAAATAAAATCTATTTGACGAGCTATCGAGATTAAAAGGGTATTCCTCAGGGTAATGTACTCAGCCACAAATTAGATAATAGTTATTACGTAAAAAATCCTACGCTATTATAATTTTTTATACAGGAAAAAATATTGTTTTTTCTTCTGCTCTCTAAAATCGAATGCATCCACCATGCTTTGTAATGTATCTACTAAAGGCTGATCATTATTATCTCAGCCCACACTACGTCTTCCGGCGCGCGGTCGCCATTCAAGAACCTTTTTTTCCCAACGGCCGTCGGTTCTACGCACAATGTGCCCAGCCCATTGCCACTTAAGTTTAGCGATGCTTCGGTCGGTGACGTTCGGTTCGCATGCGGATCTCATCAATCCTGATTCGATCACGCAAGGAAACTCCAAGCATAGCCCTCTCCATCGCTCTTTGGGTGACTAAGAGCCTTTTTGTGAGGCCCATCGTTAGCGATAGTTAAGGCTGGTCTGATAGGTATTGAGTTTATTGTAGGATCTCTCGGTGTGTCCTGAGTAAAAAAATACTCTGGTTGATAATAATTCGTCATGTAACTTTTTTAAACTTGTTGTTGTAACACAGTCGCACATTAAGTAGTAGTAGCAATAAGGGGAAGGCAGGCACTGAAGCTTGTAGTACAGTACAAAGTAACGCAAGCTTCAGCGCGTTCATTAAAAATGTACTCTTTGTGATTACAAATAAAGATTACCTATAATTATAATACTCAGTAATCCCATCTACAATTTTGAAAGGAGTGTCTAAGTATGTAGGTAGGTATAGGCATTATTTGTACCTGATCGTGGGAAGGCCACTACCAAGGTGTCAGTGGGTCGTAGTGGCATTTCTTTAATGCCTGCTGCAAGATCCTGGTACCTAGAAGGCAAAAGGCAGCCCATCTCTCCAAACCGGACATACTCGTTCTGGTATTCTGAAAAAATGTGGCGTTCTCAATGAAGTTGGAGCTTGTAATTACCTACTAGTCAACAAAACTGTGCCGCTAATGTAGGATAACTTACTAGAATAGTATTTCTTAATAAGAGCATCCTCTTCGTGGCTTAAACCCTTCACCACGTAAGGGCACGTAGACGACTTCTTCTCAGTCATTGCTAATAACAACTAACGTAGGTTCGAGTAGGTATTATATGTCTATTTGCTAAGTACTTATTAATAAATAGACACGTTCATTGGCAGAGATAATAAATCATTGAACAAATTAGATAAAATATCTACAGGTTGTACTTATTGAAAAAAACTACTTCGAACTAATTGTAGTGTTTTCTTAGTTATAAGTATATTTAGTAGACATTTTTTAATTTTTCTATATAAATAAATAATCATAAATAAAGAGAAATATGTAATGTGTTTTATATACTTAGTGTAGTTATTTAAAGATTTTAATAACATCCATTTCAATTTATTGTTTTTTAATATTACTTATAAAACTACTTTTTGTATTTTCAAAGTCAAAATATTTACCTCCTGTTACTGTTTACCTGTTGTTATACTTTTTTATTTATTTACTGTAATGTTAAGAAATCCATTAGTAGCACGTAATAGGTACCTATGCAAATGAAAGTAACAATGCAGACAATCATAATAATAATAATGTCTAACCAGTCTCTATCCCTATTAACTACAAAAAAAAATTCGTAATAAGGTATGAAAATAATTGTATTATGAAGGTTACGATTTGAACCATCCTGTATGAACTTATATCAATAATAGATAATTGGGAATTATTATTCTATCATTTATAGTTATTTAGAATAATTTAGATAATAGCTAATTACTTTTCGTTCTAATATATTGATTAAATTGAAATTTGTATGATAATAATAAGCCATAAATTTCTGACCTAAAATAACGGCAAAGACAGCCTTTTATTTTAGAATTTTATTTTTTATTTTTTTTATTTTCCGTGGTACAAAGTATCTAAGATGTTGACCGGGGATATAAAGTACCACCATGCAAAATTTCATTTAAATCAGTTCGACGGTTCCAGAGTTTAGCGTGTGTACAAACAGACAGACAGACAGACGGTTTTTTTTATAACTTGTATTTTGTGTTCAGCTACACTTCCTTTATCACCTACAATGAACAAATCAATGTACAGACACGCCGGTTCTTCAGTTTTATTATGTTACTAGCTTTCCGCCGCGGCTCCGCCCGCGTTTACAGTTTTTCCCGTGAGAATAAGGTATTTTCCCGCTGTAAAAGATAGCCTATGTTACTCAGGGTGAATGTAGCTTTCTAATGGTGAAAGAATTTTGAAATCGGTTCAGTAGTTTTTGAGTTTATTTATTACAAACATACACACACACACACACACACACACACACACACACACAGAAATACAGATATTTCCTCTTTATATTATTAGTAAGTATGATATGAAGTATTATGATAGAAGAAGAAGATAGAAGATAATAATATCATTCGTTCAAAACTCGATCCGTTCATCACCCATCCTTTTCGATACCCAAATTAACGAAAAAGATGAGCTTTGGTAGGGTTACCATTATTTATTAGATACTGTGATATGGATGCATCTAGAGATGCGCAAAACGGTAACCGAAGGAGTGATGCAACATCACTCATCACTTTCATTCAAGTAATATTACTTTGTGATATTACAATCACTCGAAACATCACTTGAGAATACTTGAGATTTTAGCATTACATGCAACTGTAGGTGGTACATTACATAGTGATATGATACTCTGTGTACCACAACATCACATTCGACCGAGCGTATACTAGTATGTGTGTGTTATAAGTTATAAGTGTATTTTATTTCGTGTAGTGATTGTATACATATATGTATGAAAATTTATTTCCGCCATCCGTAAAAATGATAATTACGGAAAATGTTGCTTAGATGCCTTTTAGACCTTTAAAATGAACACCAAAATTGCATACAATACTTCTACGGCTCATATAATTTTGAACAGAACCACTAAACGGAACTGTATTCAGCATTTTGATGCAAGTGATGTCAAGTGATGAGTGATGTCCGGATACGTCGCGTAATGAGTAATGTTACATCACTGCTCCAAGTGACATTACTTGCGTGATATTACTCGCATCACTTACACAAAGCATCCGTACCGTGGGAGCAAAGGGCAAATGGGCCTCGCGGGACCGCGGCGGCCGGCGGCGGCGGCTCTCATGTCGTCACATTCTCAATATGTCAACTTAACTGTTTATGACCAACACCACCAACAAACTTGCTCATAAATCATTCAATTTCACCCTATTTCTCTCGAAATATTATGACTGCTTATCGTCGTCAACGTTCGTTAACAGCTCATTATATGTCCCCACCGAGGGGCTCGAGCCTACCCTGATACCAGGGTGAATAGGCCTTAGTCGACCACACTGGCCCAGTGCGGATTGGGCAACTTCACACACAACCTTTTAATTTCTTCGCAGGTGTGTGCAGGTTTCCTCACGATGTTTTCCTTCACCGTAAGAGCGTCAAATAAACGTACATATGAATTCGAAAATCGAAAACACATTGGTGCGTGCCGAGGTTTGAACCCGCGAACTTCGGAATGGGAGTCAACGGGCCTAGCCACTAGGCCACCGACGTTCTCAACGTTAACATTACAATAATCCCCGCAGAGGGGTTCAAGCCCCTTATACATAACTAGCGACCCGCCCCGGCTCCGCACGGGAAAATGGTTATTGTAGGTTATCCTTAAGTATCATCACTATCACTACTTATTATAAAACAAAGTCGCTTTCTCTGTCCCTATGTCCCTATCTGCGTCCCTTTGTATGCTTAAATCTTTAAAACTACGCAACGGATTTTGATGCGGTTTTTTTTTAGTAGAAAGAGGGATTCAAGAGGTAGGTTTATTGTATAATACATACATAATATACTTAAGGATAACCTACAATAACCATTTTCCCGTGCGGAGCCGGGGCGGGTCGATAGTATTATTATATTTAAACCTTCCTCTTGAATCACTCTATCTATTAAAAAAAACCGCATCAAAATCCGTTGCGTAGTTTTAAAGATTTAAGCATACATAGGGACATGGGGACATACATAGGGACAGAGAAAGCGACTTTGTTTTATACTATGTATGTAGTGATGTCTAGGCCTTGCATTTTGTCCATCACGCTGGCATTTAGTACTTAAATATTAGGGACTCATAAATTAGTACTTAAATTACAGCAAAGTGTGGTCGGGTTTAGCTAGTAGAACAAATTAATAAAAACAACATAGAAGTTCATGCAGTTTAGTGCAAAATTTAGCTTCACTTTCCCGAATTACCGTCAAAAGTCAGTGCCAAAATTACTGTGCAAATAGAAAGGATGCGATAGTTATAAAGTAGCTGGTTCAGTGTGGTTTATCTTGTAGTAGGTACAGAAGCCAGCAACATCCAGCAACATTCAGTGCAAGCCAGCACATGCGGCTGGACAATCGCATTGCAAAATTTACCCCTAATGCTTTGGAATACGGTTGCTGTCAAGGTTAGTGTCCAGCACCGCTGGCTACTGTACGATGGCATAGATCAGCTGCCACTGACCCGATCACTGGTTACATGCGTCATTGGGTCTTCCTCTTGCGAGAAAACACGCGTGCCGCCACCGGATGGACAAACAACTTATCACATCTTCAATCATAATAGATCAGTTTATCAGTTTAAATTATTTTCCTATTAGCTTTCCGTCTATGTTTGTTTCATATTAATCCGGACAAAAGGTCATTAAAACCCGTCCAGAGAAATGAAATACCTCGCCATATTGCGAAATTTCAATGGAACTGATTTTATAATGGAAATTGCCTTAAACATAAAAATATACATGTAGCGCCCCCAGAGCAGGTTTTTTATTTATTTGGTCAAGCTTTACTATTACATACATATAATTACTCCAATAAAAATACTGTTTAAACCAACTATTTTTATTAGAGTATACTTAATTATAAATATCTTACGACTTTTGCCATACGTTCAAGAAAAGATTTGCGAGCCCCGATGTGCCTAAGTAGGTACACTCCGGAACCCGCAACTAAAGTGAGTTCTTTTAGTACTGACCTAATTAATAATAATAAAATGGAGAACGATTTTATAAAACTGTACAGTGATTTGTTTTATGGTGTGATGGCCCCGCCCCAACTGTAAACTCCGCCCTCATTAGCTCACTGACCAAGTTTCCTGCGCACGAGCATACGATCAGATTTACTTCCAAACTGAACGCGCATGGACCACAGACACCACAAATTAATACTTACATAAGTTTCATAATTAGAAACTATTCGTTTCGACTCTAAACTGAAATTACAATAAAGTAGTTTAAAAACGATAAGAAGAAAGGTTAATCTACAAATAAGAAGTTTCAAAAAAAACAGCAGAATATAATATTTTTATACCTTAATGAAAGTGTAATCTAAAAAAATTTTAAATCTATTTTTTGTCGGAAAGCTAGTTATGTACTTTTATTAAACAAAAGAATGTGCCCGCGCATTTTATAAAAACAAAATGGAGTTTTTGCGCGCGAACTTTTTCTTCCAAAACGATGACAACGGCCACAAGGAAGAACAGCCCAGTGTGAATAATGTAGACCAAATCCACCAAGTGAATTACGAGCAGAGTGCTGAAGTGTTTTATCAGGGTTATTTCCCAATGTTGTATGACTGTGCCCAGGAGAGGAATTTGTATGAGAATTCGCGTGGAGAGTGGGACTGGAGCGATTGGACGGACCACGTTGTGGTGAAGAAGGAGGAAAGTCATGAAGTGCAATCGCGAGGATTCAGCGAGGAAGGTAACCTTATTAGATTTTATATTACTACCATGAGTCTGATTAAAACGAGTGCAGAATCAAGATTACTTCACATCAAATTGCATTGGTAATTTAGAACCAACATTTGAAGTCGTCACTTTGCTTTCTAATTTTATAATGATTGTTTGAGGCTTCAGTTTAAAATACGTTATAACAATATTTATAATGATTATTCGATCGAAACCTCATCGCGAATATAAAGTCAGAGTGCCGAGTGCGAGTTTTGCAACCAAAGTAAACGCGCTCGAAATCGAGAGAGTAAACGCGATTTTGTATGGAATTGAAACTACGCCATCTGTAGAGAGTTAGCTGAACTAAAATTCCTCCATACTAAATGCACGTTTACGTCGTCGTTATCGAGCGCGTTTCGTGAGTAAAAAACTCGCACTTGGCACTCAGTATTCAGTCTAGCACAACATCATCGACGTATAACGAATAGGAATCTAATTAGAAGTTTCACAAAGAAATAACGTCCTGTTTCAGTCACCAATTTATTCTATCTAATAACGTCTATAGGAACAATTCTATTCCAAAAATAACCTTGTTCTGCTTCGATTCAGTGCTGTTGACAAAATTCGTATTTGCTGCTGTATTGGGGCAGGAGTGGATACCCAATTTCTGTCAGCTGGTCGTCTACCAGGCATCGCGACTGTTCCCCTTTCGCCAACTGTATGAACTCTGGGTGACCCTTGCCGGCGTCGTTCCAAGCGAACAGCACCAAATTATCCCTGAATTTCCGACACTCGATGTAAATGAACATCTCGCAATTCAACAAAATCTTATACGTGTCATTCATTTTGGATATGATCGTATCGTTCAAAGTATTTGAAAAAGACACCTTCTTGATCGTCTGGTCCCAATCGAACTTCACCGTTTGCCGAAAAGGGAAAGACTTCGGAGTGGTTCCGTTGCATTGGGTTCTTATTCCGTCCACGAATTCTTTGGTAGCTGGTGTTATTGTGATTTCCTTGCATTTGTCGGGATCCTTGTATCGGCTCGAGTATACCGACATCCATTTCCCGTTGACTTCTTCAAAGTCGACTTTGGTAGAGAAATGGGTGATCTTCATGCAGTCTGCCAAATCGTCCTCTCCTTTGAGGGATCTGGCAAATCCAGTGTATAATATCAAGATGAAGATTTGTCGCAACATCTTCGTGCGTTGTCCACTGGTCCCCTTTATGAAATGAATGCAAAATTGACGCGTGAGGTCGGATCAATTTAGTAGAGTGCCATAGGAGGTCTTAAGCCGGTGTCATATTTCTTTACTGTGATAAGTCGCCTTGACGTTCTAGGAGGAAAATAAATTGGTATTCTTTATAAAAACAGACCCTTTCAAGCGTCTTTCCAGCGCGTCGACTCGACGACAACGCTGCGATTTTTGAAACACATTTTTTTTTGCAAACACATCTTTCTTTTGTTTTACTCGCTTTCCTGCCTATGATCGGCACAGCTGTATAAGTTTAATTCTATATATAAAAAAAAAGAAACCGATTCCCCCTTTCGCTAACTACATTATTTACCTATAGGTACGAATAGGAGATTATTTTAGTATCAACCCATATAATATCATACAGTGACTGATAAAAAATACGTAAATAAAGATATACCCAAGTGATAATGTAATTATAATTTTATGTTAGGTAATTTATTACCTGTCAATGATTATGGCAGGTTAATAAACAAAAAATTAAAGAATGGGGGTGTGTTGTGCTGTGGCTTGTACTTGTACAGCGCTGTGGCAGTTATGATTGATTAATGAGGTGTGGTCTTCGGCTTAGAATTATAAGACCAACCCAATTCTTCCTGTTAGTGTCGTTTAAGTGGGTACACCTACTTCTGTGCTTTATCTACGTATACATAGTATAAACTCGTATATAACAGACCGCCCACACTGGCGTCTTTAGAGCGTCTTTCCAGCGTAGTCAGCTCTGCGTTTTTTTGGAACACCAATTTATTTCGCGAACAAATACTCTCTTTTGTTTCATTCTCCTTTTTTTTTCATTTCCCGTGATTGTATGCGCGACAACCAGCGCTGGCGTCGCGTCGACGCTGGAAAGGCGCTAGTGTGGGGGGTCTGTAAAGTTGACAAACTCGCGAGGGCCACAGTTAACACATCAAAATTTTTTTTTTATTTCAATAAATATCTTATAACTACGAAACAGATTTGCAGAGGTCTCCTTTTAAGCATATAAAAATGCCTGTGCCAGGATGCCTCGCTCTTCCATAACATAATCTTATTTTGACAATGGATTCACTTATTATTATAATAAATATGTGTGTGAGTGTGTAGGACAGTTGACTGACAGGTTAGCTAAGCCAATAGTTAAATATTCACACCCAGTATAAAGGCCAAAGTACATTGACTTATGATCCGATTCGATCTCGATCAATTCAGAGTGGAGCCTTAATTTTATTTACAAGGAAAGTTACATTGGTTGAAGTAGATTATACCAACCCGGCACCGAACGTCCAATTCCGCGAACACCCACTTCCCTCAACGTCCAGATCCTTTATCGACCGTTTCCTCGAAGGGCCACATCCCCGAACGACCACCAGAACTGACAGTTTCCTCAAAGGGCCACATTATACTAGTAGATCCGTGTTTGTTCGTCCTTATATTTCGCGTCGCAATAGTGTTGGTTTGGCATGGTATGACTTTTTGTAGTGTACACCTATGCAGAGAGTTTGGTAAGTGGAGTGTTAATAGGCTAAGTACTTTTTAATGCGGAAAAACATGAACGCGGGTTGAGTCGCGGGGCATACATTTTATATAAAATTAGATAGGACCTACATACAACAACATCCAGAGACAAGGAAAACAAAACTGTTCATCACTTCTCAGAGAACCCGTGACCCTATGCTTCGAAGGCAGGCGTAACTACCGACTAGGCTACGGGGCCGATAAACCAGGTATTAATGCCGACCATGTGACCGTTAAACCAGCAGCGCCGGCGCCTTGTTTGTTTGCTCATCATGTTTTATGGACACACATGTCATTGCGCAGATCACACTGCGCATGTCACTGGCAGGTGTAGTTTTATAGCCAATTTGTTTATCACAATGTCCGGGAAATGGATGTGTGGGTGGCAAGGAAAATGAGAGCGCTTCGCTCTGTATGGGGGGGGGGGGAGAAGTTGCACCACCAATTGTGTATTTAATTTTCGCTTCAAGTCTTTGGCAGTGTTTGTAGTATTTCGCCAATGTCGATGTGGTGACTCAACGTACACGAGAAGAGTGATCGGTTTATTGATGGACACTACAGAACAGGGTACATACAAATAAGGTTATATAAGAAACGGAATCAATCTAAGTTTTTACGTTTTTGCACACAAAAAGGACCTCAATGACAGAAACGTTTACGCCGAAGTCATACGATACGTAATTTTTGACAGTCTCTATCCAAGACAGACTGTGTTTTTCCTTCTGTAGGCTTACTACGTCGTGGACTTAGTAACATAGTTACACTTACGTAAGAAGCGACAGGCTCGAGAAGCTGCCAAACGCGACATATTGACAGAACTACTATGGTTCTAACAAAGAGTTTTGAAGAGCCGCTTCTTCAAAACTCTTTGGGTTCTAATGCAACTATGTCGCGTTTGACAGCTTCTCGAGCTTGTAGCTTCTTACATAGTAAGCCTACTAGCCTTAATATTTGTTACACGAAGACGAGGCTACTAAGAGTACTCGTTTCTTTTATGGCCAATAACTTATGTGGAATATTACATATCGCCCCACTTTGATTTCTACCAACTCTTCTAGGTGTATTTCTGGCCTAAGAATAATCCGCCGTATCCGAATCTGTCCTAAACCAAACGAAGGGTGAGCCCGTTGTGGTCATTGTTCGTTGAATGGCCATTGGCCATATCCTGTGACGTATTTATAACGCATAATGCAGTCCCAGCGTTCGAAAGGAAATTTTCTGGGAATGGCACATTACTACTCTTAATGGCCCAGACCACAGGAAACGTTAAGCTCGAGTGTCTACTATGACTTTTTGATACCTTCTGGAAGTTCTAGCGCTATAAGCGCTCGACCTAACACTATACATTTTTTTGTTATCTTCTGCACCTGTGCAATATTTATCGCCATATACTAAAGTTAACTAACAATTCAATTTTTTATCTCCGACAAAGAAGAGGAGTGTTATAAATTTCACTTGTGTGTCTGTCTGTCTGTCTGTGGCATCGTAGCTCCTAAACGGATGCGCCGATCTTGATCAAGTTTTTTTTGTTTGCAAGGTGTTACAATCGAGAGTGTTCTTAGCTATGAGCTCCAGCCATTTGAAGATTATCAGATTTTTTCAAGTTGTTGAAAGGATCAAGTAACGAATTTGTGGCAGGGGTTTTTATTTTTTTTATTTAATGTTGTTACAGACAGCCGTTCGTCGGCCGCTAGCGCACGCAAAGAGCGCACGGCGTTCAGCAAAGCGCAAATCCGCAGTCTTGAAGCGGAGTTCGCTCGCGCCAACTATCTGACCAGACTGCGGCGGTACGAGATAGCTGTGGCCCTCCATCTGACAGAGAGACAGGTAAAAAAGTTTTTCAAAATTCAAATGTTTTATTCGAAGAAAGATTTTACAAATCACTTTTCGATGTCAAGGCGAGTGCACAATTTGGCTGTCTTCTGTGGAGAAGAACTCGCCGCTCGTAATGAACCTACATACAATGGGCCATCCAGCCTAATCATATATTAAATTATTTTCTTCATTTTGGCTGGAGACAACGAACGTCAACCAACAAGATGCCATATTTTCGAAGACGCACTTACAAGTGCAATGGGCCCGAAATTACATATTACCGTGCATATTACGCTCTATCTCTGTTACGATCTAACTTAAATTTAAAAACCATAATATTATACTATGCTCGCTCTCCCATTCTTTCCTCGCAAGCGTAGGTCATAAATAAATACTAAAACTTTATTTTTCAGGTCAAGGTCTGGTTTCAGAACAGAAGAATGAAATGGAAAAGAACTAAAGGCACAAAACACCTCAAGAATGCCGATTAGGACTACTGTTTAACTTATATATTTTATATTATTGTAATAATATTATATGATTATTTATTAACACGTGTATAATTTCAAAAAAAGGTGCACCCACATGCGAAATGGTTTAGTTTAAAATAATTTTAATTGAGTTATTGTACGTTGGTCAAAGTAATTTTTCGACCAAGTCATGTTTTGTCAAAATCTTTGTAAGTCCAAAGTAGTTTTTCGCCAACATCGCGTTTCGTGAAAGTCATAATACCGTTCAGTCAAAAAACATGGCTTGGTTATTAAACTACCTACATAATTATTTAGAATTTGCTTAACTCAAAATTAAAAAAAAAAATATTCATTAAATCAGAACACTAAATCAGAAGCTAAAAAGCTTTTCTCAAACCAAGACCGGCTCTCGTCTCACGTCTCAAACAATGTAGAAGACTAAGCAATAAAAAAGAGATTAGAACATCTTAAAGAGGCGATGCGATATCAGTTTGAAGATAACTGGCAGGTTCGCGCAATGTGTGCGCTGCTGTGGAGAACCCGCCGAAGAAATTTAAAAATATAATTAAACTTTCCATTTCGTTTGTAGGCTAGATTGTATCCTTGTTGTAAGCCGGTATTTAATAATAAAATTATAGTTACTTATAGTACAGTAAGCAGCACATGCGGCTGGACACTCGCACTGCGAAACTCGCATCTACTGCTACGGAATAATGGCGCTCTCAAGGTCAACATGTCCAGCCGCATGTGCTGCCTACTGTACTAAGGTTTGTATGTAGTATTTAGAAAGTAATAATAGTTACAGACATAATGTAATCTACTATAAGGTAATTAATGTAGGAACAGTCTTCTAAATATAGATTCAATATAACTAATAGAGTAATATCCTATTTTGTGCCAAAATTACTTAACGCACTTAAAATTTACGTATCACGTAAAGCTAGGTACGAGGAGTAGGTATCTATATAATGTTCTGAGGCAAACCATCTGAATTAAATACTGAAACGCCCCTTTTTAGTCCAGTCAGAAGGTATTTTTGCTCTACAAAAGGTGCAGTAGAAATTTTTTTGACACAATATTAGGTATGGCAGGTTAATAGAAATCCAAATTCTCGACCTTGAAAGACCCAGGCGAAATCTTGAAAGGTGCTAAAATTAGGTACTTATATTTTAAATAACATCTCAATTAAATTGTAATCGAATAGTATATACTAACAGGCGTCACCTGTTGAAAAATTAATGAACTAACATCTCAATTGTTTACTCAATCTCAATTTTCTACTCCACCTTTTGTAGAGCAAAGGCTTTTGCATTTCTTGCATGAAATTTAACTGGTTGTTTATCCCCAACGCAACATAATGATAGTATAGTACCTACTCATGAAACTGATAACAATTTTCCCTAGAGAACGTAAGTAGATCTCAAAAAAAATCTACTTTTCATATAAACAGTCACTTTATGACAAGTAGAATTTTATTTTTGAGATTTCAACCTATGTCTCTTGGGGAAAATAGTTCAGGGTCATCATAAGTGCTACCACTATGTTACCTACCTATGCGGATAAACAACTAGTTTGTTGGTCGGTGTTTTCTGCGATAGATTAACCGCTCAGCGATTGTCGCTAGTGAGTGCACGTGAGTGAGCGCCCTAAATAATGTTTTTTTATATCTAAAGCACTCGAAAGTCCAAAGATGATTGCTTTATGTTTTGTCTCAAATAATGTTTTGAAAACAAATATCTAAATCTTTTCGCTCCCTACCTTCAGTAGTAAAAATCAAACTGATGTTATCTTTGAGGGTGCTTCAGGCTCTAGGCACACGGGCTGCATTACAACTACATCTCGACTGCAAATACCCCTTTGAGCGCAGCACTGGAATAAGACTGAAAACCGATCGTGCAGCCCGAATGCAGTTGACGTGAACATTAACATGTGCAGTTCCATTCCAACAACTAAACACTAACTACTCGTTAGTTCAGCTATAATTTGACTCTCCTTTTTAAAAATAGGCACGTTTTAATCGTAATCTCAATTTTTCTTTTCATGTCCATGTCCGGAAAGGTTTTTTTAGGAGAATCGATCAGATGATGGTTAACTGACCATGTCTTTCAGTCAGAATAGGTATCTAACATTATAGAGACGTAATACATGCAAATCTTAAAGAAAGAGATTCTGTCAACTAGCTGAGATACGGGGGGGTTTTGTCTCGGGGTTGTGTATATGCTTATATTACGTTTCTATACTACCCAAAAAAAAAACTTCCTTACTCTAGCATTTTCAGTTTATTCTAACTAAGCCATCACTTTTTACAGTAACTATAAGTTTGCAGTCGGCGTGCAGTTTAAATGCAGTCCGTCAGTCTAGGGCTTTTGATCGCGTGTTTGCATTGCGTCACTTGCGGCGACCATGTGTTATGTACTTATGTGAGTCACATTTTTTATGTTCCAACGAAAATATTTATATTGTTATTCAGGCAATAGTTTTATTATGTGATATACTTAGAATAGTCTGCTACCGTAATTATTGTTATGTTGTAAGATTAATGTATGATTTCCTTTCCTGTTTATAATAAAATTTGTGTCTAAATCAGCACTTTTATTTTATTTATATTTGAGAGTTAGTTTCGCATTTATATTATCAAGTAAAACAAAAATGGTCAGAAATCAGTGCACAAATTTTTATGAAATCATATTGTATGATCCGATATTTTATCATTATGTCTATTATTCTTCTTTTGTTTTGATCTTTATTAACGTTAGGGTTCATTGTCGTCGAAGAAAGCCCCATAAAGTTCTATTTGGGTTTTCAAGTTTTTGGGTGATTTTAAGGAAATATAAAAATACAATTTTAGTATTATAGTAAAGATATATATTTTATGTCCATGAAAGATAATGCCCTCGAAGTGGCATAATACGAATTAACAATCTCTACATCAGGATTTCTTATTGCTGGCAGGATGAATAACATTATTACACTTGCTACTGCAAGCCGCAAAAATATAGAAACAAGATTTAAATCTTCTCTTTCATCAATATTGTTTAGCATATTCAATATCTTTAAGCCGACCAGAAATATAAAAAAAATACTCTTTCACCACTCGGAACCCGTCAGGTCAGGAACATTACTTATTGCAGACAATAAAATATACAATGTTATAGCATTCTTGATTCTTTATTTTCCTGGTCAGAGTATTTTATTATAATACAGTTTACTTACTTATGTTTAAGTAACATTGGCTTCATGCAAATGATACGCGATTGTCCAATAACAATACAACAACTATTAAATATATATAAATGCAGTATTTGAACCTGACTAGAGGAGTATAATATATAGTCTTTTTGAATTTTTAGTCCTCTAATGTTTTGTTACAATCCTTTAAGATCCAGGAATCTGATTATAACATTATTTTTATTTAAATTTGGTACATTTTATAGGGCGTTATTGGTTGCATAACGTTTGCCCAGGACCCATCAATTTTTACGAGCTTAAATTACAATAGGGAAGTGTCCTGGAAAAATATATCGATTCTAATTAATCCGTCAGTTAGATTATCGAAAAAAATTGAACACATATTTCTTTTTAAATTTGACGAAGATATATCGCATCAAAATGTAGAAGAGTGCTATGACGTCACTTCTTCCGTACAATTTGTATGGCGGCGTGTCGTCACTGGAAATTTCAAAGTGCTGTATCGTCGGCATTTTTCGTTTGCCAGACAAAAAAAAAGTGTACATTATTTTTTAGTAATCTAACTGACAGAGTAATTAGATTTTTTAGAAATTATTGCTAACTACCATTGCTCTTGCAGTTATTATATACAGTCACAAATGCAATACAAACGCAGCAATGTAGTCCGAATTAGTGACAAAATAAGAAAGTTGTATGTCAGCTTTTTTAATTTATAATTTAATAATTAAGTACCAGATATGTAGGATCATGAAAAAAATAATCTGGCCCTTATGTATATATTATCAGTATACAAAATATGTAAAAAAAAACAACATAATTTCTTGTTCTTCATCAAAATCAACTAATACTTTAATAATACAAAGTTTATAAGGAGATGCATCTATAGTAATGTTCATAGTTTTTCAACACATCTTTGATTAAGGGGCTCTACCACGCTAAGTGGCGCCGCCACCCTTTAAAAAATAACAACTCGGAAAATAATCAATTTTTCAAAAATCCGGTCCACAGAACTGGAGTCGGGGTGCTGTAGGATATATAGAAGCTATTAACTTTATTTATTGTATCTCGCTGTAGTTAGAGATAGGAAATTTGCGAAAAACGGCCACTTTTCGCATTTTTTCTATCTATAACTACATTGAACTATAATAAACATATGTGATTGCTTCTATATATCCTACAGCACCCCAACTCCAGTTCTGTGGACCGGATTTTTCAAAAATGGATTATTTCCCGAGTTATTATTTTTTTCAGGATGGCGGCGCCACTTAGCATGGTAGAGCCCCTTAAGATAATGCGAGTTCTCACGTTATTTCTGCAAGCAATAATAGATGGCGCTAAGATAAACTTATGAATGATAAACGACCTTAAAAACAAGGCAGCAAGGGTGAATTTAAATACTTCATTTGTATGTGAAATACAAATATTAGCTAAACATACCCATACCCATACCCACCTTAAATATTTTTATTTCACATACAAGTGAACTATTTAAATTCACCCTTACTACCTTGTTTTTAAGGTGAAAATACGAATTTAGTTTTTAACTACCTCCCTTTTACATGATTTGTAATGTTCGTCCATTCTTTCATTTGTTCAATAAAACTGAGCATCTATTCAACATAGAAGGTCCGAAAATTTTTCTTTTAGATTCTAGACTACACTTTTTAGATAAATATTTACTTTATCACTTATTCTTAGTAACAAGTAAGGTAAGACCTTTGTTTACCCTTTACTTACTAGTAACGCCATCTTTTGGTACTTGAGATGTAAAAACCCGCTCTTTCTAGCGTATCATTTGCACAAAATACTCAAAATAAAAGCTAATTCCAGAATAATCATGATACATTTAAGTTTATTCTCGTCACCATAGTCACAGCGCTAGATCTCCGCTCCCTAAGCTAATATGTACACACATAACATTACTAAGGCTCCACGGTGCTCTCACTTATTGCGTTTTAAGTCAACCAATCACTTCACTTCACTTCACTACAGTATATCACGGATATATATTAATAATAATTTAGTTTGATTGTTCATTCGCGCTAGTCTTGGGACGCGCGCGAGGTCGCCGCTATACGACCACTAGTAGAAGGTTTCGTTATGGCCGCGGCCCGTCCACGCCCAGCTGTGGGACCGCGGCGCCCACTTGTGGGACCGGGCCCGACAACTGTGGGACCGCCAGCCCCTGCGGCACGGCTATGCTCTGTTGCATCATCACCCCCTGCGGTATCACTAATCCCTGGGACACAGCCACATTGGGCCCGGATACACTCGACATGCTCGTCACAATACTCTGTGGAACATTCATAACCGTCTGCGGTATAACCGTTAACGATTTCGGTATTTTAGGCATGATCATACTAGTCGACATGACCGGTAAGTTCGGTGTCAAAACCGTTTCGCTGGTGATGGATACCGAAGGTCCTAGTTGCGGTATTTTGATAGGCGTAGTCACCAATACAGGGGACGATACGATAGGCGCGACCGGCGACTGTGACGTCATCGTCGCCGTCTTCGCCGGAATCGGCGCGATCGTAATATTCTTCAAGCCAACATTCCTCAATATCGTCGCAGCGTTACTCGAGATCTGCGTCAATTCCGGCATCTGTTTGTCATCCTTCTCTGCAACAATATTCTGCATGACAGTCCCGCCGTTGCCGAGCATAGCAGAAGTTTGCACTTCAGTGACGACGGTTTCCTTTTCCTCCTTTTTCTTGTCTGTGGTATGTATTTGTTGGAGTTTCTCTCTGCGCATGACGCACATCTTGTTGTAATCCTGTATGGTGATGTGGTATCGCTTCCCGGACGACATAACCTGCACGAGGCTTGGTAAGTGTCTGCCGTCCACGGCCACTTGCGTCGGCTCGCGAGCGATGCGGGCTACGTTCTCCTAAGGGAAAATATTGATATTAGTTGAGGATAAAACGCACACACACACATTCAATATAATAATAATTATCATACTAATATTTTAAAGAGGAATGATTTATATTTGAGTGTGTGTGTCGTGTGTGTGTGTGTATGTGTGTGTGTGTGTGTATGTTTGTAATGAATACTCGACGTCGAAAAGTGTTTTGTAAAATCTTATTTCGAAAAAAGAAAAAACTTTTTGAATTTTGAATAAACTCAAAAATTGCAAAATTTCTTTCACCATTAGAAAGATACATTTACCCTGAGTATATTAAAAAAATTAATATAATTCAATATTTAGAGCTAAACCTGTGTTTCTGAGGCAGTGTAAGTCACAAATGTCAAACTTATCAACGATTAACTTCCATCCAGGATCAGAACAGAAGTACCTAAGTATTCATTTTATCTTTGATACCTTAATATTTACTACCCAGAACTTCAAACTTGCTTTACGAAGCACAAAAATACAATCTTTAATAAGTAGTTAACATGCAAAATAATAACTAAGGTGTATAAATGACAGTGAATTCGGTTGTTAAAGCATTCCATTGTGATATTATGAGCAAATCTAGTTCGTGTATATTTAAGAGAATAAAAACAAAATCAACTTACAGGAGTGATAGGCATTAGCGTTGGCCTCCAAGGTTTGCTTGTAGGGTTCTTCTTTTTAGTGGGAGTATCTTTAGTCTTCTCTTTTTCCTTCGGGGGGTCAGCCGTCTCCTTGGGGGGGTCAACTTTCTCCTTCGGGGGGTCACTTTTCTCCTTCGGGGGGTCAATCTTTGGAGGCGGTAGGGGGGCGGCCGCTACTTCAGTAGGATCTGAAGCTGAAACTCCTTTGACTAACTGCTGAATATTATGCAGAACATTTTGTATGGCCTTCCTGCCTTGAGCGTTCGGAGTATTGATAGCTATAAGTTCTGGGGGTAATTGTTTCTTAACCTTATCGCTTTTAGGTTTAGGTTTGCTTGGGATGATGCCTGGGGGAGGCATGGTCTTTTTATTCAAATCTCTGTCTTCACTTTGGTTTGATTTGAGCAAGCTTTTGCCGTTCATCGATGGTTTTTTGCGGTATTCAATGAGGCTAATGGCTGGCTCGGCGCGGCGCGGCGTGTCGTTCACTACGTTATCGTAAGCGCGCAATCTACTCTGAACTGAATCACTATAATTCGCCGCTAAAGGCGTTGCGTTAGCCGATAGGACCAAATCCCCATTCCTAAAATATTTCTCTAACAAAATCAGATGCCTCAAGAAACTCGATTGGTTTCCGTAAGGTCTTTGCAGATCGTTCCAAAGCTTTTTGGTTTCTAAATCGTATTGTATGGTGGTGTTGCACTTTTCCCAACCTTCGGGGGTTATTGCTTTCACGTTATTGAACTCAATACTGCATTGAAGATTCATTTCCTCTTCCCCTGGGAACAATTCTCTAACCGAAATAGAAGGATTCGTCTCCAACCTTTTCACTGGATTTAGATACTTAGCAGTAGACTTTGAAGGTTCCTTTTCCACTGTCAATTTCTTCGATAATTCGCTCAAATTCTTCTTGACTTGCGTGAAGCTTTCGGACATTTGCCATTTGTTCTTCAAAGTGTTGATATCTGCTGGTTTTTTGTATGGGATAGATTCTATAGTACATTCGTCGTTGAGCGACATATTTTTGAAGACCATACCATCTGCAGACTTCTCTAAATCTGTGTCAGTATCTTCCTTTGGTTTGTCTTTGTGAGTCACGATTTGTCCTATTTTTTGTATTCTCTTAGCGTTTTTATCTGTAATCCTTTGCAGCTGACCTGGTTTTTGTATGGGGGTGAGTGGCTTTAAGTTCTTGCTGACTTTGCTAGTGAGGTTGGGGATTGTGTTGAGGAATTGTGCGGGGTTGTTTTGTTTCTGCAGTAAGTACTGCAGTTCTGTTTGTTTGTCGAAGGGCAGTAGAGGGAGCTTTGAAACGTCAAAGTCGTATACAGACTCGTCTGTTTCTTGTTCGCTTGTTTGTTTCGCTCCGGGCACTAATATCTTGTTGGAGGATATGAGACTTTCAATGTCTTCTTCTATCGGCTGGTGCTTTTGTTCGTTCTCTTCTGGTATTGTCACCTGTAAAGAGACATTAGTATGAATTCAAGATGATATCCAGTAAAATTTAAAATAAATAACTATAGGTCTAAAAGAATCTGATGGCAAAAAGGGAAAAACAAATTGACGCTAGCAAGGTTTCTTCGACATTTTCACCACTTTTCAAAGGAAATTTGAAGCCAAATCAAAAACAATTCCTCGAAATTTCAGTTGACAGGTGACTATTTTTTTTGTTTTCATATGAAAATCGCTATTTTTAAAACTTTTTTTTGCCTTCAGATTCTGGTAGACTACAAAGAGGTATCAGATACCACTATAATTAGGCATTAGTTAGCATTTGTCGTTATTTGCATTTGTTTTTGTGTGATTATATATGTAACGGGCTACCAGGGAACCAGGAAGTATAAAGAGTTGTTCGTTGCGTCCTTTCTTGTGTTGTGTGTATACCAGGGCCAGGGGTTAAGGAACTATGAAGAGTTGTTCGTTGCGTCTGTTTTTGTGTTGTATGTGTACCAGGAGGAGTTAAAGGTAGCCGTTTGAACCGAGCGTCAGCGACACTGACGCTGCGACACGAAAAATAATAATGGACTTACGGTAATGGATTTAAGAATAAATTAACTCAAAAGTCAGTTGTCGCGACAACAGAGACCGGGAACGCCGCGTCACTGTCGCATGCCTCCAAAGTCCACCTTAAATACATCACCTTAGAGTCCATTAATCTATTTCGTGTCGCAGCGTCAATGTCGCTGACGCTCGTTTCGAATGGCTACCTTTAGGAAGTATGAAGAGTTGTTCATTGCGTCTGTTCTTGTGTTGTGTGTACCAGGAGTAATAGTCCGGTTCGCGCCAGTATTCAATGAAAAAAATCTATCTGTTACTCCTGTAAATGGCAACGACTCCTACCGTTGGATTCTTCTTGATATCCTGAACGTGAAACTGGTAATATTATAATAATATTATACCCGTTCAAATAATACGAATAACAAAGAAATCGGTCCACTAGTTTTCAAATTACAGCATAAAAACAAAAGTACAAATTCGCTATCTTTGATTACCCCTCCACCACTTTAGCACTTCACGACCGACAGTTTCACTTTCAGGACATCAATACAAATCTAACGGTAGGAGTCGTTGCTATTTACAGGAGTGACAGATAAAACTTAAGTTCTAGAGCACTTTTTGTCGAAAATTAACCCCACTATAAAGGAAGTTGGTATGCAGAGTTGTTCATTGCGTCTGTTCTTGTGTTATATTTGTACCAGGGGTTAAGCAAGTATGAAGAGTTGTTGTAACTCACTTTATCCTTCTCGGGCGAGCTGTGTGCTTTGTCTGAGCTCTCGCTGCGGTTGTCGGTGTCAGACTTGCGTTTGTTCTTGCGCTTGTTCTTCTTGGTGCGGTGGTCGTCGGGCGCTCCGCCCTCTTGTGGGGGCTCCTCCTCCGTCTGCTCCGGGACTTCGATGTTGTAGATTTGGAGGAGTCTGCAAGTTTATGTCTAGTTGAGTGGGATTGGATGGGGAGCGTATTGATGACTGATTGAGAGATAAAATTGTATGTAGGGCCCCGTTCCAGGTAGCTAAAATAAATCTCGTTTTTATTAAAAAAAAATCCTGTATATGCAGCTTTATAAATCACTCTCTCATTTATATAAGAATCGAAAAGGATGGGAGATGAATGAATTTAATTTTGAATGAATGATATTTAAAATAGGCAG
This sequence comes from Teleiodes luculella, assembly GCA_948473455.1. Classification (NCBI taxonomy): domain Eukaryota; kingdom Metazoa; phylum Arthropoda; class Insecta; order Lepidoptera; family Gelechiidae; genus Teleiodes; species Teleiodes luculella. Next base: position 2,363,026 of record OX419596.1, read on the forward strand.
CGCAGCTGTCAAAATCAGCTTAATGTAGTCGGGATGTTTTTAAATGCCTGCTAAACTACGCGTAAAATCGATGTTTGCCTCTCTAAATGTAGGTTAGCAATCGCCTGTCCGTTTTCGTTCTTAAGAACGTGAAAGGGACATATGATTTTTAGTTAGAGCGTAATATGTAGAATCGGGCCAATAATTTGTATTTGTGATGTCTAGTAAGTATATTACGAATTGACTAGGATACCAATTTAGGTGTATTTTACGAGGTGAAAAGCAAATCATGTAAGAGGGCTATTATTAGCACTTGGACATGATTTCTTGTGCCAATTCCAAAATAACCGCAAAAAGAACCCATTCAGAAAACAAATAAAAAAATCACATTCCCACGGGAAAAACTATTAACGCGGGCGCACCTGCGGCGGTAAGCTAAATTTAAACTATTAGTTTTAAAAATGTGAGTGTACTGACTTGTTGGTATAGTTGTGGCGGTGTGCGGTGTTGTGCGCAGGCCTCTGCAGCAGTGTGCAGTAGTATCTGCACAGCTTGCACAGCACGGGTCTCGAACTGAACGACACCGGGATGCGCGCCGCGGATAGTAACGGGTTCAGCTCCTCGTAGCTCTGAAACGACATACGATACGGATCAAAATCATAGTTAAAGTTTTTTTTTGACTTAAGATATTTAGAGTAAATCAATGTATTACTGGCCACTTTGTAGTTTAATGCTCCGAAGTAAGATTATAATTATTATAAGTTTATATCATAATCTCATTTATAATGTTATAATCTTATTACAGAATATAAAAAAAAATATTAAAGTTACAATCACAGTAAAACCAGTAAGTTATCTTCATACAAACGTGCCGCTGTACGCCTAAAAGTGCTTTACTGGCTTATCACGCCTATGTTGGTTCAGTTCTGCAATATGGGTTAATTATTTGGGGAAACTCCTCAGAAATAGATAAAGCCTTCAGAGTGCAAAAAAAATGTGTTAGAGCACTCTTCAATTCTGACTATACAGAATCTTGTAGGCCATTATTTAGGGAAAATAAACTTCTTACACTCACATGCTTATATGTTAAACAGCTGTGTATATTTGTTAAAGAGAATCCTAAACATTTCCCACAAATTGTAGACTCAAATGTAAGATTGCGCCCTAGACCAAAAAACAGAGTAACAATACCAGAGTTAAACTTATCTGTAAGTAGAAAAAACGTTTACTATATGGCAGCTATAACATTTAATGCTCTGCCGGATAATATTAGAGGACTGAATGGAAAATCTTTTAATACAAGTCTGCACGAATGGCTGGTCGAAAAGTGTTTTTATACGTACAAGGAATTTAAATTAAATACAATGAAATCGTTTATACATTAGTTTTATATAATTTATACTGTAGGTACCTATTTACATTGACATATAATTTTCGGTTTAAAATATGACATTTCTTTAATTTTAGTTGACAATTTTGTAATTTAATTATTTCTTTTGTATGTAATAACATTTGTACACCTCATGAGGGTCAATTATGGAGATTCCTATAGTATGACATGTCATCTGTAAAATTGTGTATTCACCCATAATTACAAATAAACATATTTCATTTCATTTCATTTCATTCATTTCATTTCATTCATTTTGAATGTGTGCGTCCGCGCCGCGCGCCGTGTAGGCACGCGCTGTCACGCACACACTAGCATAAAATAAGGGTCAATGCAAGAGTGTGCGTGACGGCGCGTGCCTACACGGCGCGCTCACATTCCAACCGATGCGGCCAATTGGTATGGAGATAACTTACTGTTCTGAGTCTACTGTGTTATAATCTTATTTCGGAGCTTTAAACTACAAATTGGGCAGTTACTGCTAGTGGCCAGTAACACCTTGATTCACCCTACATCAATTAGTTAAGTCAGTTACTCATCCCACAGTTCATAACTATTATTATTTAAAACAGGATATTAAACGGATAGCTTTCCAGCTTGTGACTGCGTGTGTGTGTGTAGTGTAGCGGGCCCAGGCAGCGGTAGTGTGTGTGTGTGTGTGTGTGTGTGTGTACTCACGTGTAGCGGGTGTATGTTGTGGTGTTTGGTGACGCGGCGCTTGCATAGAGCACACGCGAGCAGCGGGCCCAGGCAGCGGTAGTGTGTGTGTGTGTGTGTACTCACGTGTAGCGGGTGTATGTTGTGGTGTTTGGTGACGCGGCGCTTGCATAGAGCACACGCGAGCAGCGGGCCCAGGCAGCGGTAGTGTGTGTGTGTGTGTGTGTGTGTGTACTCACGTGTAGCGGGTGTATGTTGTGGTGTTTGGTGACGCGGCGCTTGCATAGAGCACACGCGAGCAGCGGGCCCAGGCAGCGGTAGTGTGTGTGTGTGTGTGTGTGTGTGTACTCACGTGTAGCGGGTGTATGTTGTGGTGTTTGGTGACGCGGCGCTTGCATAGAGCACACGCGAGCAGCGGGCCCAGGCAGCGGTAGTGTGTGTGTGTGTGTGTGTGTACTCACGTGTAGCGGGTGTATGTTGTGGTGTTTGGTGACGCGGCGCTTGCATAGAGCACACGCGAGCAGCGGGCCCAGGCAGCGGTAGTGTGTGTGTGTGTGTGTGTGTGTGTACTCACGTGTAGCGGGTGTATGTTGTGGTGTTTGGTGACGCGGCGCTTGCATAGAGCACACGCGAGCAGCGGGCCCAGGCAGCGGTAGTGTGTGTGTGTGTGTGTGTGTACTCACGTGTAGCGGGTGTATGTTGTGGTGTTTGGTGACGCGGCGCTTGCATAGAGCACACGCGAGCAGCGGGCCCAGGCAGCGGTAGTGTGTGTGTGTGTGTGTGTGTACTCACGTGTAGCGGGTGTATGTTGTGGTGTTTGGTGACGCGGCGCTTGCATAGAGCACACGCGAGCAGCGGGCCCAGGCAGCGGTAGTGTGTGTGTGTGTGTACTCACGTGTAGCGGGTGTATGTTGTGGTGTTTGGTGACGCGGCGCTTGCATAGAGCACACGCGAGCAGCGGGCCCAGGCAGCGGTAGTGTGTGTGTGTGTACTCACGTGTAGCGGGTGTATGTTGTGGTGTTTGGTGACGCGGCGCTTGCATAGAGCACACGCGAGCAGCGGGCCCAGGCAGCGGTAGTGTGTGTGTGTGTGTGTACTCACGTGTAGCGGGTGTATGTTGTGGTGTTTGGTGACGCGGCGCTTGCATAGAGCACACGCGAGCAGCGGGCCCAGGCAGCGGTAGTGTGTGTGTGTGTGTGTGTACTCACGTGTAGCGGGTGTATGTTGTGGTGTTTGGTGACGCGGCGCTTGCATAGAGCACACGCGAGCAGCGGGCCCAGGCAGCGGTAGTGTGTGTGTGTGTGTACTCACGTGTAGCGGGTGTATGTTGTGGTGTTTGGTGACGCGGCGCTTGCATAGAGCACACGCGAGCAGCGGGCCCAGGCAGCGGTAGTGCTCCGCGCATAAAGGCAGCGTGTGTAGACCAGGGTAGTCGCCTTGCAGTTGTAACTGGGGAAAAGAGACAACACATGTTAAGCATAGTGATAGTTGAAATTTCAATTGGAGGAAAGTAAACAAAACAAAGTGCTTTTTTATTTTTCCGTTGACAATCAAAGGACAATCACATATAGAGAAACTTAGTTGACTCCTTGAAAAACGTATAATCGTTATTTTTGTGTTGGATTTAAACGGCCAAATACACTACAACAGTAATAAGAATACTTATTTAGTTTTTTAGCACATCGAACATCAATACGTAGTTAATACTCGCGAGCGACAACTGCACGTGGTCCGAGCAGGCCTGTAAACGCAATGATCAATGTGTGCGTGAGAATATGGCGCTTAGTTCCGAGTGGACCATCTGTCTAGGCCTGCCGCGCGCCGCCGCTATACGTATTTTGTGTTCAAACCGACATGAAGATAACTTACTGGCTATACCTACTGTAGGCACAGAAGAAAATAATAGTACTAACCCGTACAGAAAGGATACTCACTCACCCCCCCCCGCACTAAAATGAGTTCCCCGCCTGCCCGAGCCCCCCACGCCCCGCACCCCGCAGGCGCCGCGGGACTCCGCCGGTGGTGTTCGGGGGTGTTTTACATAGCGCCTAGCGCCATTGACTTGTAGTTGATATTCAGTTGTTATTCAAAAAGAAGTAGCTTGTCAAAACGCGTTTTCTCTATGGAGTGACCGCCCAGTGACTGTAGGTGTAGCGACACACTATGCGGAATGTACGCGACGGAAATTTCTCCCGGTTACGCTCACAATGCTTTTTTAGTTACCTATGACACACTGGTCGAAATTCCGTCGCATTTTGGCGTACAGCGGAATTTCGGTCTGGCGGAAGTTCGGCAACAACGCATTCTATGCATTTTGTACAGGAAACGACACACTATCCGCCGTAAATGGTGTGTCATCTCAGCCGAATACGTCGGAACGGAAAATCAGCCGCCGAAATTCCGCCGCGGAAGTTCCACATAGTTTGTCGCTACACTAGGTGCACACATATAAACACTGACCACTTTGTTGACGCTGGCCCGCATCTTGATGAGCCACTTGCGTCGTATGGAGTGGTCGGCGTGGCGCGCGCAGCCCGTGGCGTGGCACACGGCCGGCCGGCCCGCGGGCAGCGCTCTGTTCCTGCTCTTGTGACTGTAAGTGCACACATATAACACTCACCACTTTGTTGACGCTGGCCCGCATCTTGATGAGCCACTTGCGTCGTATGGAGTGGTCGGCGTGGCGCGCGCAGCCCGTGGCGTGGCACACGGCCGGCCGGCCCGCGGGCAGCGCTCTGTTCCTGCTCTTGTGACTGTAAGTGCACACATATAACACTCACCACTTTGTTGACGCTGGCCCGCATCTTGATGAGCCACTTGCGTCGTATGGAGTGGTCGGCGTGGCGCGCGCAGCCCGTGGCGTGGCACACGGCCGGCCGGCCCGCGGGCAGCGCTCTGTTCCTGCTCTTGTGACTGTAAGTGCACACATATAACACTCACCACTTTGTTGACGCTGGCCCGCATCTTGATGAGCCACTTGCGTCGTATGGAGTGGTCGGCGTGGCGCGCGCAGCCCGTGGCGTGGCACACGGCCGGCCGGCCCGCGGGCAGCGCGGCAGACTCCTCTTCCTCGCTCTCTTCTTGTTCCGGCGGCGACACCGGCGGCTTTTCTGTCGTGCTGTTCACAACAATATAAATAAATCACTTAAACCGGGGACAAAGAAAAATTAATAAAATGAAATAAACTAGAATGATATAGTGCTTGCTTATAAGCAAGCACTAAAGAAACGCATGTCTAAAAATGTGATTTTTCTCACGACTTTAAAGATAAGCGATAAACGTGTTTAATTTTTTTGTGATAATACCCGGGGGGAATATAGGTCTACCAGAATCTGATAGCAAAAGAAAAAGTTTTAAAAATAGCGATTTTCATATGGAAACTAAAAGAAATCATCTGTCAACTGAAATTTCGAGGAATTCTTTTTGGTTTGGCTTCAAATTTCCTTTAAAAAGTGGTGAAAATGTAGAACAAACCTTGCTAGCGTCAATTTCTTTTTTCCATTTTTGCCATCAGATTCTGGTAGACCTATAGTTTCCTTTAAAAGCAGGTAAATTATGTATTTTATTCAATGGCCCATATGTATAGAAGCCAGCAAAGGCGGTTGGAAATACGCACGAAATTCGCCCCTACCGATACGGAATACGGGCCAACGTGTCCAGCCGCTAGTGATGAAAGAGACTCAGTCCTTTAAGGCTTTTAATAAAGACTCGCCTTAGTTTTGACGACTCACGACTGACTTAGTCTTTTAGTCCCTAAACCTTTAGTTATAAGACTAGCCTTTTAAGTCGAGTCTTTTAACTTAAACGACTGAGTCGTTATTTAAACAGCTTAAAGGACTTAAAAGACTGGCGACTCATTGTTTGGGGAGTCGTAAGGCGTGTGTTGATGAAACTAGTAGGTACTTGCTTGCTTGCTTTTTTTTTTATAATTACAATTAATTAACATGCAGCGCCAGTTCTTTTGTAAAGGACTAAAGGACTGCAGTCGCCTTAGCTTTTAAGTCGTTTTAGTCTCTAGTCCTATACGTTAACCGACTGAGTCGTATTAGTTAAGACTAACAGCTACAGTCTTGTAAAAAGAGGCGAGTCGTATTATAAACGACTAAAGGACTCAAGTCTCTTTCATCACTACCAGCCGCATGTGCTGGCTACTCTTTGATGAGAGATAGAAAAAGTGGCATTGATTAATTTAAATAAAGTTTATGAATAAGAGTGCTGGGACTTAACATAAAACCTTCATCTGCGTAACCAACAACAAGTAACCGACATAACCATACAATACTAAACTATAAAAATGAGTACAAATTTGATTGAAACAAAGATAATGGTATAATTAAATAACTAAACGTAATTATTATGGCAAGAAAATTGCTTTTCTGAAGTATGGAAATCTATTCGTAGCAAAATGCTACGCCGTAGCAACTCTGTAGCCATAAAAAGTATAAACAAGTTTTCACATAGCAAGTAAGTAGATTGTCGTCGGACAGTGTTTTATGGTTTTTTATTGTTATAGTCGGTATATAAAAACTTAAAATAGTTAATATTTTTTTTTTTTGTGATTTCATAACATGCGATCAGTCCTCAGACTATAAGCAGTTGTTTGGATATGAGTATAGCGGTTTAGGCATTCCCTTCCATTGTTGGGTCGCCTTCATGAGTTACTACTCGTAGGTAGAGCATTGTCCCAGGTGTGCAGTCTTTGTAAGCGTCTAACTTTTAGAGGTTCACCAAGCTCAAGGGCCAGTCTATTTTGGTGATTTGAAACTCTGTCCTTGTAAGCTCTTGTCATGTTGCTTATCTCGTCTTTGACTGTAGGAATGTTCAGGTGTTTATGAATTTCATCCATTCTTGTGAACCATACATAGTTAATATAAATTCAAAATCTTATTTCTTTTTCCTTAGTATTTCCGCACTAGCTCAGTCAACTAGACGTGTCTCCGGAAGTCTTGGGTGTGCCTTTTTATTTCTTAAGACCCTATAATGCAGGGGTGGCCAACAGGTCGATCGCGATCGACCGGTCGATCGCGACTGTTAGTCAAGTCGATCGTGGCAAGGCAAAAAATATAAATACGTAGACCAGACTGCCCAACGTAATCACCTCTGCTGGACGCATCATCTTGTATAATTTTTCAATCGCTGTTCCGTCACGGTATTTATCATCTATGTTACGCAGTATAGTCTTTTGTTTTCGGCGCGCGATGACCAATAAGCGGGAAGCGTGTGGGACGCGGGGTAGGTACGGAAAGGTCTCAGTCAGTTGACAGTTAACGACAGAGACTATCGGGGTTACGACTTACGACGTTTCAACGATTGTCGATGTAAATCACGATTAGACTTTGTATTAGGCACGCCTCATAATTGTTTACGTACATTATGGATAAGTGGTTGAAAAGATGCGCTGAAGGAACATCAAATGAAAAAAGAAATACACTAATATATATGTAAATAAGTTGTTAGTATGTATAATTTTCACATTTATGTTTATTCTCTTAATAAAATAAAAAAATGATACATGATTGTGTGCTGAACTATGCTGTTTCATTTAAGATTTCTAGAAGTATGTAAGTGGTAGATCGCACAGGGTCTCGTTAGTAAACAAGAGATCTTGGGTCCAATCAAGTTGGCCACCCCTGCTATAATGGAGTCAATTTGAGTGGACTAATACATAATTTCACTTCTGCTATTTGTTGTTTGGCATTTCTGATACGGTCTTGCATCTCTCGGGCGTTTTCTGTATCATTCATTTGTATCCTAACTCTAAGCGAGAAACGTTTAGGGGGTGGAGTTAGTATAGTTTTGTATTTATCTATTTAAGTCTGCAGTGTAAACGTCACTTATCCGTTTTTTCTCCAATAATAATAAAATAAAATATTGTGTAACAAACTCCGTGGTCGAGTGGTCAAAAGCTCGTCTGGCATTACGGAGGTTTCGGGTTCGAATCCCGGTGGGGATCCGTCGAACAAATATCAGTTTGTGGGACTTTCCCCAGTTTGGTTAGGACATCGCAGGCTGAATTAATTGTCCGAAAAGAAAGATGATTCCGTGCTTCGGAAGGCACGTATAGCCGCTGGTCCCGGCTAAGCCTAAGGCGGCTCAACACTTCCGACACCAGGGTTTGTGAGGCAGGTTAACCTCGAAATCCACTCGAAGAAAAAGGAAATTGTGGTACTGACGTGTCACCAGAAGTGGGATCCCCGGAGGCGGTGTACTGCGGCATCTCGATCAGCTTGGCGGGCCGCTTGCGGTACGAGGGGCAGTTGGCGCGCCGGTCCACGTGGCGGTAACACGCGTCGCACAGGCAACTGTCTATCGTCAGCTTCTCCTCGTCTGCAGCGGAATAAATGTACTTACATAATCTTTTTTTTTATTGACCTATGCTTGAGTAGAAAAAGTACGATGGATCCAGCTTCACCGGAGTTGCGGGGGAGCGGAAGACTCTACCCCTAAAATAGTCATGTACCAACGCGTCTAAGGCGGTTTCGAGGGAGCCTCGGACCTCGACCTAGCGCGTTGATACTGAAAAACATCGTGAAGGAGACGACGCCTTAGGGGCTCCGTCTCTACTATCAATTATTATTTTGGTTTTGACCGCGCCCCCGCCGCCGGCGGGTACGGGCACTGTTACCTGAAGGGTTAATACTTACATCCTCATCAGTTATGATATCTATAATCTATTTCATATATATCTGGACAAAAGTTCACTGACACAAACTACCAAGTATCACACTGTGGAGTGTCTGTGGAGGCAAAGGGACATTTTGTCTTCTTCTTCCTTCCTTCTTTTGTCTTTATCTTCCTTAGGGCATGGTGGTGAGCCCGGGGACCGCGGCCCAACTGTACTTCGTTGGAACTTGTATTTTTTCAATGTCTTGCGAAAACTCTGATAGCGCGTTTCAGGCCTCGGCTTCTAATTGGTCGCTCTTCTAATGACGTAGTAGTACGTGGCGCGCCGCCACAACACCAAAGGCACTGAGCGGTCACTCCACACAGAAAACGCGTTTTGACAAGCTACTTCTTTTTGAAATCAACTATAAGTCAGTGGCGCTAGGCGCTATGTAAAACAACCCCGGCGGAGTCCCGTGGTGCCTGAGGGGTGCGGGGCGTGGGGCGCTATATCGGGCGGAAACTCATTTTGGCGCGGGGGGGTGAGTGTCCTTTCTGTACGGGTTAGTACTATTATTTTCTTCTGTGCCATAGGTATAACGTAATGTCAAATGTTGGCGTGTTAAAAAAGAACAACTCACTGGCCAGAACTTTCTTCTGTCTCTCGGCGCTTTTCATCTGCGCGATGTGGCAGGGCGTGTCGAACAGTCCAAACTTGCCGCCGCAGTAGAAGCACTGGTCCATGCAAAGGCGGCCCGGGTGGATGCTGAACGATGACGCCTTCTCCGGGATCACCAGGTTTAACGTCTCTTTGGGTTCCGTTGGCTCCGGCGCCGCTTCGCCGTCTGCGAATCAGGTGGTTAAAGAGGCATGCTTAAATAAACCTCTTATGTCGTTATGGACTCAATAAGTGTCCTAAAAAATCGAATTAGTCCGTCAGTTAGATTACTAAAAAATAATGTACAGGTTTTTTTTTCTTGCAAACGAAAAATGCCGACGATACAGCACTTTGAAATTTCCAGTGACGACACGCCGCCATGCAAATTGTACGGAAAAAGTGACGTCATAGCACTCTTCTCCTACATTTTGATGCGATATATTATCTTCGTCAAAAAAAAAATACTTCAATTTTTTTCGATAATCTAACTGACGGACTAATTATAATCGATATATTTTTCCCAGGACACTTCCCCATTCCAACATGGCCGCTAAAATCTCTAAATATAAGTTCTTGGTCTTTTTCATTCGTAGGGGAAACGAAAAGGGACAGAGCATTGTCAACTTATATTTAGGGACGTCAAACATCGATTTTACGCGTAGTTCGCACTAGTTTAGCAGGCATGTGAAAACATCCCACTTAAAATTGAGCTTAATTTGACAGCTGCCCTCTTATTTTAAATATCTTTCATATCTCCCATCCTTTTCGAATGAAAATGTGAATGAAAAATATCAAGAACTTATATTATTAAAATTCTATATTATAGCGTTAACAAAAAGAATCAAACACTGAACATTTTAATTGAAATATTGATAAAGTACATATTGCCTCAAATTAGTCCTTTAACTTTCGTTCACCAATCGTGCTGGGTTAAGACTAGAAAAACTAATCATGCAAAATGACAAAAAACTGATTTAATTATATTATTTAAACGGACATTTACGTGATTAAAAGTTGGTTAGAAAATGTTTAGTATTTTAAAGTGTTTATGAATATTATTACTTTTTAATACACGTAAATGAGTTTTAATAAAAATAAATCCAAATGAATTAATAAAGCTATAATCGACCTAGGCATGACTATGAGCAACTAGGAAAAATTTTGAGTTCATTGAAAAAGTGAATACCTATGCATCAATTACTTCTGAAAAGAGTTTACGAGTAAATCAATTTTAGGTTGTTTTTTATTTGGGTAAGTACAGTATGGATAACTCTAAACTATAATATAACACAAAGACCGTAAGTATAAAACACTGTGGCAATAGCAAGACATTATCCCGCATTTAACTGTCAACAAAGTGCTGTGAGAAACCCAATAAATAAGAGAAGACAAACAACGTCTTGTCACGCGTAAAATTTTATGCTACTACAGCTGTTCTAAGGAACCATGTTGATTTTAATGATAAGAATTGCATTTTAATTGAAAATATTTTACTCTTACTTTGTTCAGGAATCGAACCTTGAACTAAATATATTTATCAAAATCTATGAATGCAGTTTTTCTTGTCAGCCAAATTATTTTAAGGTGCGAACCACGTATGTGGGAAAATGTGAGCTATGTAACTATATCAGAGTTTTTATGCGGCCTGTTACGTAGAAAACGGACAAAAAGTTATTTATCCGAAGTGAGAATTCAACTCAATTTCTTCTTATAGGTATGTATTATACAAGTTGAATTTTAATTTTGAGATTTTAACCTGTGTTTCTTAGGGAAAGTAGTTCAGTACCACTATGATGCGGAAACAACCAGTTAAAGGATAATGACCATCTATTATATGTGTCAATAGGTTCTTATGGATCTATAGAAAGGCTAGTAACCAGTTTTAACTTCATGATCAATGGGATTTGAAAATAAAAGAAACATTTTTGCTAGGTGTTATGTTGCCTCTAATAAACCTAGTACAAAAGATTTTTAATGTTTGCAATGCTTACAATCTGTTATTTTGGGTACCCAATATTAATAGCAAGACGATATTTTTTAGGAGTATCCCGCGTCTTTGAAAGATATCGCCATAGTAAAAAGTAATTACATAGCTAAGACGCATATACTGAGATACATTTCAAATCTGTTGGTCGATGTTATTAGTTTTCTGTGTTTTGGGGGGACGTTTTGACACATCATCTTTTCACGGTGTATAAACCTAGATATCGCCCAGCCTGCAATTTTTTGCGTGTGTCGGTTCGCACCTTTATAGTTTCAGAGTGATCCATATAGAGTACAGACTATAGATGTAAATTACCCCTAGACTACCGGTAGTTAACCAAATTTTTGGTCAGTGTTGCCACCTTGCAAATATGTAATTAAATCACTAACTTTGCTTACCTAACCTTTTTTGTCATCTAGACTTATTAAGCGATTTCTAGGGAAAATTTTGATAGTAATAATTCGATTAAGGGGGAAGTCAACTTAGGGATTTAACTATTTGCAAGGTGGCAACACTGACCAACAATTTTGATAACTACCGGTAGTCTTCGGTTAATTTACATCATGGTCTAAGAAAACAAGGTCTTCCATTCGGACCACGTGACTGACACAATCCTACGTCATTTTGCGCTGTTCATCCTTGTCTATTAACACGCATTCGACAAGGATGAACAGCGCATGATGACGTAGGCTTGTGTCAGTCACGTGGTCCGAATGGAAGACCTTGTTTTCTTACACCATAGTACACACCCATGCAAATGGGCCAACGTGTATGTATGTTATACAGGGTGTTATTGCTCATAGTCATGTGTATGTGTGAGTGCATATCCACACACCATGGTTGTTAAGTCGATTACTGTAAGACTTTCTGTGCGCACCCTCTGCAGAAGCGCCGACGCCGCCCTGCGAACAAAAATATACTTTTATACTACTGGGCAGAGTTCATTTTGAGCTATGCTTTTGGCTTCGTTGTAAGACGTCAAAAATGGTAAAGGACTAGGTACGTACATTAGACTTCTAAGTGTTTCTCTTTAGTCTCTAAGATATTAAAATAGAACTGCTATGGTCTGTTTCATATAAATCCGTATAAAAGTTCACTGACCTCCTACTTTTTTTGAAAGATATTAAAAATAATGTAACGCCAAAATGTACGGCAAGGTCACTCGCTCACCCCGCGTTCTACTACGGTATGCCAAATTACATATTTTGCGATAATTTCCTATAGTTATATCGAAACTTTAGAAAAAAATGTGCACATTGTGTGCAGGCGTCAATGACCTTTTGTCTGGATTAATATGAAACAAACCATAATAGTTAAATCTCCATATATTATGCCCCCGTAAATGCGGGTTGTGTGAGCCATATTGGGGTGATATTGCCATAATATCCCCCCAATATGGCCCGTTGGATGCGGGCAGCGCAGGACCGATCATTGTGGAGATCCTTGGGGGAGGCCTTTGTCCAGCAGTGGACGTCTACAGGCTGAGATGATGATGATGATGATGAATCCGGTTTGGTCAACTTCACACTCAACCTTTGAATTTAATTTTAGATGTGTGCAGGTTTCCTCAAGATGTTTTCCTTCACCGTAAGAGCATTGAAAAAACGTACATATCGAACAATCGAAAACACACGTGCCGAGGTTTGAACCCGCGCCGCCCTGGAAGACAAAGGCCCTAGCTACTAGGCTGACGACGTTATTATACCACCGTAATCCGTTTGGCCGCCTAAGCGAGAGGCAGAAAAAAATATAAATAGATCAATCAATTCTCCTGCTTTGTTTTTCGACCTATTACCGTGGGAATAAGCAGTTAAGCACTGAAAATATTTCAGTTACAAATGAATCCACCAAAGACTACCTCTTTTTACCGTCGAATTACATGCCAAACCAAACAATTCAAAGACTATATTGCAAAAGAAACGGTAAAGACTTTGTTTGTTTCACAAACTTAAAAGTCTACTTAGTGACGAGTGACAACGACTTTTGTGATGGTTACTGACAAAAGTGTTCATGATCCCCACCCTAAATAGATGGGTTGGGAATCACAGTTGTTGTTATAGTATGAAACTTCTAATATTGAAGAGCTGGTATAATATTTCACTGTTCTCATAATTTTATAAGCGTAAATTGTGACGTGACTAAAGATTTGCACACTCAGAATATTTTGGATTAAGACTTTTTTCAGAAACTTATATTTGTAGAGCTGAAAATATGAGCGTTGAAAAGTCGCCTTTGTTTTCGAATAATCGCAGCTTAGCGCTTAGTTTTCTAAGGTGAAAATATGTCACTAGCTTTCCGCCCGCGTTAATAGTTTTTCCGTGAAATGAGGTGTTTTCCCGCGGTAAAATGTAGCCTATGTCCTTCCCTAAGGTCTAGTCTATCTATGTAACTGATTTCATAAAAAAATATTCAGAGGTTTTTAAAACAGACAGACAACCAAAGCTACTTTCGTATTAATAACATTATATAAGTAGGAATTCATTATCATCATCATCTCAGCCGAAAGACGTCCACTGCTGGACAAAGGCCACCCCCAAAGATCTCCACGACGATCGGTTCTGCTTCCTGCGCCACTTACCAGATCCACCTTGCTTTAAGGGCCTGCCTACGCTACGTCTTAATTAGTATGTAGTAAAATTATCATCATGCATCGGAAAATATGACAAAATGTGTCTTACATCGCAAATGCTCACCTCACGGCGTTCAATGGTGTAATAAGTGTCGTCTTCGTTCGCCTCCTGTCCCTCCTCCGGCTGTAGTTTCCCTCTGTTCTTCGTCTTGAACGTCATCTTGAGCGAGCTCCTATATCTCTTCTTATCTCTTTCCCCCGCGCCCCTATTCAACTTTATCACAGTCTTCAAAGTCCCTGTGTAATCCCCTGACCCAGGCTTCACTGACTTCTTATTTATGCTACCCAAAATCCGTTCTTTTTCTTTTTGTTTCTCAATCTTAGCTTCTTTAGCCGCTTTGTGTGTGAGTAAGCCGAGGGTACGCAATATGTTCTCTTTGCGTTCCTGACTCTCTGGTGTTTCGGCCAGAGCGTTGCTTGGTCCCGGCTGACTTTCAATTGAATTGCGAGCCGACTTGTTACCCTTTTCCGCTTTAGTAGATTTAGCAGGCCTTCCAGGTTTAGTTTCTGGTTTAGCAGTTGCTTCTACAGGTGCCACAGGCTTTTCTGGTGCATCCGGTTTCGGCTTTTCGTCAAGTTTTTCTTCGACTTTAAGTTTCTCTGCGTCTTCAGTTTTGTTTGATTCAGTTTTAGAAGGTTCTTCAACTTCCAACTTAGTTTCTTTGATAACTTCAGTAGCAGTAGAGCTTTCAATGCTTTGGTCTTTGGCTGGCTCAGAAGCTTCAAGCTCAGCTTTGGCAGTGGGAGCTGCTACGTCTTCAGATGATTTTTTGACCGTTGTTACATCATCAGGTATGTTTTTCAGTGCTGTTATATCCTCAGGTATATTTTTGCCGCTTTCAATCGGAGTTAGAGGCAAAGCTTCAACTTGTGCTGGCTGAGTGCTTTCAGGCGATACAACAGACACAGGGTTTGGTGTAATCGTTGCCTCTAATGATTTAACTTGTTGTGGTGGCGGTTTGATCTTTTCCAGAGTTGCCATAGCTTCTTCGTTTCCAGATTCTGACGATTTTCTAGAGAGAGATTCTCTTGAATTTCTCAAGGCACGCTTAGTGATCTGCACATCGGTGCTAACACGAGGCAGTAGGGTTACTTGATTGGTGTCAAATCCAACAACGTTCTGAGTCTGGCTGTTTGGATGTAGAGTTGCGAATTGATGCAAGTCCACTTGCGATGGCGGCTTGTCTACGGATTTCCTTATCTCAGTTAACGTCACGTCTTTGCCTAAAGACTTCTCAAATATGCTGATGGCATCAGTCTCTTTTGAATGATTAGAACTTGTAGATTCTTTTCGAGAACTGATGCTATTTCTTTTGATGAGTGTAACAGAATTTGAAAGATCGATTTCCATAGATTTTCTAACATGATCCCTCTTGAGTAGTGAGATAGCAGAATTGTTTTCAAAGCAGCTCATCAGATTTTCTTTTTCAACAGGCTTTTCAGGGGACCTGACAGTTTGTATGTCTTTCAAAGGTTTGATATCCGCCCCTGATTTGGGAATTAAAACTACATCATTCGTTACCATCATTGGTCTAACATCAGTTGATTTAGATTCAGATTCTTGTCTTTGCCTTCTCTTATCAAATTCCTCAAATTCTTTCAAACGGTCCATCAACTTATCAATGCTTGCCACTGTGGTGTGTTTGTATGTTACCTCTTTGGGAGAGTCAATGGGTTTATCAGTAGAGTCTTCTTCATAGTGAAGTCTAATATTTTCACTGTCGTCGGTCTTTGAAGGCGTGCTCTCCGCTGTTACAGAAACACTAGCTTTATCTTTCACAGGAGTATCAGGAGCTACAATAATATTGCTTTCAGTGAGAGCTTTAGCTGCAGATTTGGAAGTAGACTTATTCTGTAATTGGTCAGTTGAATTTTTCGATAAATTTGTTTCATTATTCAAATCACTATGTATATTATGGTCTAAGTTATTGATGAGATCATCTATCTCTTTAGATAATGATTCAAGAGTTTCTTGCTTCTCTTCATCTTTGTTTGTACCCGTGACGCCATTTTTAACGCCGGGAGTAGAATTTGTTCGCGTTGCAGCTGCTGCCTTTCTTCCCCTTCTGGCTTTCCTAATATTTTTAGTAACTTCCTTTGAATTAAAAGTTTTAGACATACTATTCAATATGCTACTACGGGCCTCAAAAAGCGTATCATTTTCAGTCTTGTTCATCGATTTGTCTTCTACATCAGATGAATTTAAATTTTCTAATTTAAGTCTATTACTATTATTGTTGTCTGAATCTAATGAAGTACTTCTTTTTAAGCTCAGTGATTTCTTAGATTTTTCTTTAGTGACACAGGTAGGTCCTGTTTCTGGTTTTGTTTCGGCTAATTTGGATTCATCTTTGAGAGAAGGCACTTTTTCAATAGTAGAGATCTGTATATTATTTTCAATATCTATGTCTAGGTCAGTCTTAGCTTTATCTATTTTTTTGAGCTCCTTGCTGTCAGTGTCATTAAGTGATTCGCTGAGACTCAGATCAGACTCAGTGACATCAGAACATTTGGATATCTCGCTACCATCTCTGGAGCAGGAGCGTCCTCTTTTAAGCTTTTTGCAGTCTTCAAGACCTTCTGCATCAGGGGTCTTGGAGTCAGAAAGCAGGCGGCGCCGTTTCTTCTGCTCCTTAATTACCACTTCATTCAATAAGTTGCTCTTAGCTTTTCTTGGGTTCCCCCTACGGAGGCTCTTTGCTTCAGGCAATGAAGGGCTATTGCTTCTTTCAGACCGCATAGAGTATGGGCTAGTACGTGGACCAAGGACAAGGCAGCTAGTAGATTCTGTGAGCACGGACTTCATCATAGCAACATCAGAACTTAATCTAGATTTTCTTCCCGGTCCTCGAGGACTTGAGGATCTTGAGTTTGGAGTAGTGTCATCAACAGGCTCCTTTTTAATATCTGAGATTGGTATCATCGGGATCTCATCTTTTTCCTGAGAGCTCACGGTCTCAACTTTCACAGCCACTTTAGGCTTTCGGCCCCGTTTGGCACCTTGTTTGATAACTTTTTTAATAGCTTCTTTATTTACAACCGCCTTCTTGCTCCTAAGGGCCTTCCTTATGCCAAGGGGCTTTTTCTTGACTATTGCTTTGGGCTTTGCTGCAGTTTTTTTAGTATCTTTGGATGTTTTGGGTTCATCTTGGCTCGCTTTGTTCTTATCTTCCTCATCGGCTTTCTTTCTGGCTCTGGTCTTGGGCTCGACAGCAGAGTCCTCATCAGTGCTTTTCTCAAGGTCTTCCTTGGCTTGTTTGGTCTTCATATTGGAATGTGTGGTGGAAGACGGTCACATAAAGCCGACATAAGGTAGCTGTTTCTATTTTTTTATTCTTTGATTGGTCGATATGATGAAATAAGCCTTTACAAAATTAAATCTGAATGCTTTGAAAAGTAATTTAAGTATAAAGTTCTATGACTAATTGATAAGCTCTTACTGTGGCTGTTATCACAACCAATGTCTTAAGTCAATTTCCACTCTAATCCCATTGATAATTTTATTGTTCTATAAATCTTTGTATCTTCTGATATTCTCAGGTTAACTGGATCTGAAAAGCAATAAAAACACTCATTAAGCCGACTAATAGGCCACAATTAGTAACGTGGTATTAAACCATCAGGCAAATATACCCTAACGACATTATTGGAAAGATAAGTCATCAATTACCGCACATTTCACATAAATATCTCAACAGTCCTCCAAGTTATTAATTAAATGTCTGATTAAATAAACTTTCGCCGCAAATTCCGCGAAAATTGGCCACAAAAAGCATAGTAAACAATAGCGGGCACACATACAACCTTGCGATCTCTTTTGAGGTACTTTTCTTCAGTTTACAGCGTTATAGTTGTTCAAAAGAACATCGGCACGCGATAGTTAACAAAAACAAAAGTTTATTAAAGTGTTTACATCGCCCAATGCTCAGAAAACGCGCCGGGAAAATCATGAAAATATCATGTTTTGCTAGTTTCACTTCGCGAGTGACATCCAACGCCACCTACAGTGCACCTACAGCTGAGCGAATGCGTTGCGTGTGCGTCGGCGACCGAAAGCACCAAATCATTTCCCTAGCCGTGGCGCACCTCCAATATGTACATGCAAAATACTCACAATCCCTCCAATGGAACTCCCAAAAACCACAATAAACAGTTATTTGGACACACAACGCACCATAATATGCAAAAAAGTTCAATATAAACGCGCGATAAAACTTAGAAAATGATTTTTGAAAAGCACAATTGTCTGCAGGCGTCCGCCATAATGTTTCCTTCGAAACGAAATATAGTTCTTATTGCTCTTGCCATCATCGCTCTATTCGCTATTCAAAATGGCGACCGTGTGGCGAACTCCGTGCGCATTTGCGCGACTTTTTCTTGGAAAACCTGGTCAAATCTTGAACAACGCGATTGATTTGGGTCCTAAATTAACTCCGGAATCACTATCGGTAAATATATTACAATATTTTCACTTAAATTGTGTAAAAATGACACTTTGTCCGCAACATGTGACAGAACTATGGATGTACAATCCTCCCAACAAGTTTTATACCTCCGATTATTTTAATTTTTATTTAAAATTTTCTTTTATTCTTTTATTAAACCTTATAACTAAAAATTCACCAGATATTCATAATTCTATTCCATACTTGAAAGATCCTTGATAAATTAATAAAATTCCTTAAACGAATGTTTAGTTTTTTTTTTAAGGCTTATGTTTACGAGAGCACGTGGCTCTAACATGAAATGAGAATTTAGTGGCAAAAAGCTTATACATGAATTTCGTTATCTTGTTTCAGGTCTTATGTTCACCGAGACATTACTCGACTTATGCGAAATCACCGTTTGTTACTAAAATTGCAGAACAATACGAATTTGAAATAGTAAAAAAACCACCGGAATGGGCATACGTCGAAAGACTATTACCGTTTGATACCATACCCGAAGTAACACCCAAGGAAAGCTTCCCATCTGGATGGATACCACCAAAGGAGGAATCTAAAAATCTTCCTTACTTTATTGAAAGGAACAAACATCATAATTTGCCTATTTACCTAAATCTGACATTCAGAGGCCAACGTAAAATATCTGTAATAAGAAGAATCGAAGGAGACATCTGGCTGATGAATGAAGAAATAAAGGAATATTTGAAAAAGAAAGCCAATCGATATGTTGAAACCAGAGTACATGAACCTGCTCGAAGCATCGAAACTAAAGGCGACTTTGTCAATTATCTGATTGAATGGGCTCATTCCAAAGGGTTTTAGTTAATGTAGTTCAAAATAATATAATAAATTTTTAGAAACCTTACATACCTAGTTGTTTTATTTCTTTCACTAATAGTTTAAAAAAAAACATTAGATTAGACTTCTGCCGTAGCGCTCTCTATATGAAATTATCGAAAATGAATAAATTTCCATCAATAAATAATTTCACATAATATTTATATTAAATATACTTTATTTATCTAACTATTACAAAACAAAGAAAAAAGTTTACTGGAATAAATAAACAATAAGGGCGCCTTTAATACATCATTTTAAAAAAGAATAAATTGCTCTATTACAATACAAAATTAATATTTTAAAAAGGTTGTCTAAACAATTAAAATCAATTAAATTATATATAGAAATAAAAGCATTAGACACAAACTTTTTTTGTACAACGAAGTAAACACGAAGAATAAATAGATATATAGAAATCCGTGTGCCAATTGAAACTTGCGCGGAGCACTGTACGAGCATGAAGCCGGGTTGCGTTCGGCCGCCACTAGGGGCGCTGACATCGGCGGAAGGTTTTATCTACGTATTTTGTAGCTATATAACATCCGGTCGACTTTGCTTTGCTCGGATCGCTCTGTATAGAATAAGACTGCTATATTCTGCTCCTCTTTGTCCGACCGAACAACTTTTCTAAAACCTGATGCGATTAATAAACTCTGTGGACGCTTTTTCAGAGGTGCCAACGAATAGCGTATTTTAGAGGTTAAATGAATGTTAAAAGTAACATTGCTATTATGTAAATACGCATAGCTTATTTCTACGTCGTAATACATTAGATTGTTTACGATTTATCGCTTGGAATATGCGTTGTACGTCTATAAAGTTATCTTTTAGGACTATTTTGATAAAATATTCGTTAGTTTTGGACATTTAAGGCGCTTTGTTGCCTATCTTACATAAATTGTGTTTACTGGCGTATTGCTGGGTCTGTGACGTAAATATCTACTGATTATTGATTAATTTATTTAACGTTTCCAAGGTTAGTGCGCTCGCGAGTGCTACAGGACGCTAATTTCGTGGTTGGCGTTTCAAGTGACCTTTTAGATTTTTCGACCTTTGCATTAGCCAGTACAAGTGAATGAAGTTTTTCAATGCCAAACTAGTAGATGTTAGAAAGGCTTTGCCCACATTATTATTATTCCAAAAAAAGTTCATCTACATACTTATTTTATTACATAACGAACAAGACTAAGAAATAATGTTGGTATAAAATTGCAGCTGTTCTTTATGCGTGTAATACATATCTTCAATGAATACAATTTACTATAGTTTATGAAAATATTGCAAATACCTATCAGTAATATTTTTCAATTCTATTAAATTAATGATATAATTATGTTGAATAAAAGTCTATTCTGCGTAGTCTAAGCATTTTTAATTTATTGGCTACGTCATTCGATTTTTTCCATAGGAATATTGTTTTTCCATAGGAATGTTGTTTTTCCTGTGGTAAAATGTAGTTTTTGGTAAGAAGCTGTTGTAAAATGTAATTAAAAGCTGTCTAGTAGTTTTATTAACAAGCATTTAGATTATTCTAAAACGGCCTTTAATCGCATAATTTTTCAAACATTTTCTTTGAGTACCTACAAGTCGTTTTCCCGAGGTAAAAATAACTTTTATGTTACTGTTGGATCTAGTTTCTCTGGATAATAAATTTTATCAAAATCTATTCAGCCCACAAAGCGTGAAAGTGGGACAAAGAAAACGACAAATAAATAAAACTGATTATGTTGAATTGAAATCGGAATTCGGTAGAATCGGTAGAATTGGGAATCTATACACATTACCTATAGGTATATAATACCTTTTACTGTTTCTTTAAATAAACATACGAATATGTAATATTTAGGTATATTTATAAAATTATAAAATACTCTTTCGTGTTTTCGAACGAATTTACAGTCATAAAAAAAAATTACCTATTCAAAATATTATTTTTAAAAAGCACTTCATGCCGTCATATCAGAAGTTAGCTTTGCTTCAATCGAGACCGGCTCTCGTCTTAAACAAGTCAAGTCTAAGCAATAAAAAAGAGATCAAAACAGAGGTATTGGTAAGTTTTCCTTCTATCATGTTTCATGAATGGAAATAATTAATTCGTTCCCTGTTATACTTTAAGAATCTTAACGGTAATTAATTATTTCCAAACATAACCCAAAAAGTGTTCTCTGTTTCGAGACATAATGATTCTTTTACATAAATAAGGATATGTTAAAATAGGTACATAGACTTCCTTTTATTTTTGTCACTATGTTATTTAGAAAAAAATAACCCTTATGATGAAGCCTTTTGATGGGTATGATAAAACTACAGGATTTTTTTTTCTCGTATAGCGGGTTCGATTCCCGGTTCAACCATGTAATTGTAACCATGTAACAAGAATGCAGTTTTAATAGTTTTTAGAAATAAAATAATGTCTTCTTTCAGTAAAATGTTCTACCTACAATATTTAAGGTACTTTTCCTCCATGTGGCATAGCCGTGGGACGCCCTGTATATGACACGTACCCGCTCATCTACCTGTAAAAATACCCTTTCGCTGGTATCTTACGAGTCCTTAAGCATTTATAGTAATACTTATTTATTTATTGCTTTTACGGCAAGATACCCTTTCAAACATAATTCAGATATCAGATACACTTGTTTGCGGGACATCACACACAACAGGAGAAAACAAAAATTAACAAACAACAATAGACATTAAAAAAAATGTGGTTTATAGGTCGGTATCGTAATAGATCTAGGTAGGTATAAAACAAATTTAATTCTATTCGGTTCAGGCGTTGTAATAAATATCCAATCATCTGAATATTAATAGTAATAAACGTTAGACAATGATGGATGATGAATAGTGAAATGGCAGTGAGCCCGATTCTACAATATTATGTATTACGCTCTAACTTTTTAAAAACCATATGCCCCACCTTGCCTCACATTATTAAGAACGTAAAGGGACAGGTGATTGTAAACTTAAATTTAGAGACGTCAAATGTCGATTTTACGAGTAGGTACGTATAGTTCGCATTAATTTAGCAGGCATGCGAAAACATCCCCCTTAAATTAAGCTGAATTTGACAGCTGCGCTGCTTATTTTAAATATCATTCATTGGAAATTAAATTCATTCATCTCCCACTCTTTTCGATTCCAATATGAATGAAAGAGACCAACGACTTAAATTTAGAGATTTTTACGGCCACGCCGGAATTAAGCCAGGAAGTGGCTGAAAATCTACAGTTTTGTGTTGCTGAGCTGCTGAATTTTTGTCGCAAAGAAAAATTCTTTGTTTGTACGATTATAAAAAAAATGTGTTAGTAAATTCTTGTTTATTTAAATAAATTCAATTTGTATCGTATCTTCTTACCCAAATTGTATTTGAATTAAAATTTTGAGATTTCAATTTATATTTCTTAGGGTAAGTTATTCATTTTCATGAGTTCTATCAATATATTACGGATACAACCAGTTACATTGTTCGGTGTATATGTAAAGTTTTAAAAACCATCAACCAATATCTACGACTGTTTTTTCAAATTTTCCAGCAGTTATTGATATGTATTTCCAAAATAAAAATAAAATTGTCCTAATCCACTCTAAAATAAACCGATACACATATCTGAAACTAATTGTAACGAAGGGTTGTGTAATTAAAATAATGTGTGACTTAAACTTATATTATTATTTTTATTAATAACACTTAACGCCAGGACCCCGACACTATTAAATTTTTGTAATCAGGGTTAATTTTAACCCCTGACGAAAAACAAGGGTGTTATAAGTCTGACGTGTCTGTTTATCTGTTGCATCGTAGCTCCTAAACGGATGCGCCGATTTTGATCTTGTTTTTTTAGTTTGCAAGGTGTCACAATTGAGAGTGTTCTTAGCTATAATCCAAAAAAATATCTTCAGCCATTTGAAGATTATCAGCTCTTTTCTAGTTGTTGAAAGGATCAAGTAAAGGTTTTGTGGCGGGGGTTATTTAAATTTTTAATTTATTGTTATGTATTGAATAAACATACCTTAAAGTTTATTACGAAGTATTATGTCAGGAGTATAAATAAACGTGGTTTGGGTTTTCTTTTGCTTGCTAACCTGCCAGTTCTGTTCAAACTAATATCGCATCGCCTCTTAAATTTTTTTAAAGAGTTTATTTATTCTTTATTAGTGTGAGACAAGAGCCAGAATTGATTTGAGCAAAACCTAATAACTTCATAAAAATTTGACGTCGAAAAGTGATTTGTAGAATATTACTTCGGATAGAAAACCTTTTGACTTATTTAAGTACTTAATTTCAGCCGTCAGCCGTTGATTATCCACATTAAGTATCTATCTTCTAACACTCGGAATAACAGCGTTGTATTGGTAATGGCTGCTCAGCCTACTGTAATACGCACTCTAATACGCACTTATCTACTCCTACGGTGAAGGAAAACGTGAAAAAATCTAGTGCACAAAAAAGCAAGGAAGAGAAAAGAAAATCAAGACAAGACCAACCCGCACTGGGCCAGCGTGATTGACTATGACCTTCTTCTTCAACAGCATTCTTTTGCCCACCGCTGGGCTTATACCTCTCCATGCAGCGCGATCCTTCGTCTCCAGGCTCCGCCCGCGTTAACAGTTTTTCCCGTGGGAATGAGGTATTTTCTCGCAATAAAAAGTAGCCTATGTCTCTCTCCATCCTTTTAACTATCTCTATGCCGAAAATCAAGTCGATTGGTTGCTTAGTTAGGGCGTGAAGGAAGGAAAAACAAACACATTTTCGCATTTATAATACCATACCATTGAAAATGAAAAAATAATTAATTAATTATTATATACCATTACACGAAGTCTCAAGCTATCATAACATAAATACCTACATATTTAAAAAAATGTTATATCAATCGACTACACAATTTGATATAAGACAACATAATTTAGCTGAAAGACTTCCACAATGATCGGTCCTGCTTGGCCCGCATCCAGCGACTTCCCGCGACCCTCATCAGATCGTCGGTCCACTTCGTGGGGGGCCTGCCCACGCTACGTCTTCCTTTGCACAATCGCCATTCAATAACTGTTTTGCCCCAAATGCTAAATATAAGATTAAACTGTCTTTTTCATAGCACAGCTTATGACTTTGAAAAAAGAAGAATACTATTTAAAAACAACGTGTCAATCAAGTAATGCCAAAACTCTCGAGTGATAAGATAACTCATAAAACTGAACAACTTTTGTTGTGCAAGTTTTCTGAAATCGCATTATTTTTTACTTTTCATATTAGGTAGTTGACTTGGCCAGCTGATCTATTTGCATGAAAAGTAAATAAAAATGCTATTTCAGAAAACTTGCAGAATAAAAGTTGTTCAGTTTCATGAGCTGAGTTATGACCCGAGATATTTTGCGTTATTTAATTAACACGTTGTATAGGTACCTACTAAATAATGTTACCCATCAAATGAAAATCATCGCTATTATAAATCAGCCATTTAGGCCAGTAAAATTAGCTAAAAATGGAAATAATTCGATAACTGTAAACTTCTTTCTTTATGGCATAAAATACAGTTAGTTATAGTTAAAATATACCAAATTAAGCAAATTAAATTCCCGCGTATGTACAAAAAAAATTAAAAATTAAATTTTCTACTTATTTTGATTTCAGTGGAACAGCATAATAACTAACTTTGTTATTGTTTTGGCTTATTCAGATATTGAGATCCGATGGATACTGAAAAAAAAAACATGGATGTGAAAAATTTCTGCTTAATTTTGATATTGGGTGATAACATTCGAACACCCCTAAAAATTATACTAACAAAGTACTTGGTTACCTATTTTACTTTTAGGAAAAAGTTAGGTACTGTACGAAATCTCTTTTTTTTTATAACAAACGGTAACCACTGCGGATTTTTTGCTTCATATATCTAATTAGTATTTGATACTTAATAACAAAAGCCAACAAAGAATTAAAAAAAGCGAGTTTATGAGTTTTGTCCAGGGTAAGCTAATTTTACTGGCCTAATTAGTCATAACCAAACGACATTTGTTTTCAATTTTCATTATTATATCATTAAAATCGATACTATAATATAACTAAAGAATCGGCGTGTCTGTACATTGATTTGTTTTTCAAATCTGATTGTAGGTGATAAAGGGACTGTAGCAGAAAACAAAAATACAAGTTTTGAAAGAAAAAATTTGTGTGACTTGACATGACATATTTTTCTGGGTTTCAATATTCATTGACAGCTCAAACATGTCCCCACCGAGGGGCTCGAGCCTACCCTGAAACCAGGGTGAATAGGCCTTAGTCGACCACGCTGGCCCAATGCGGGTTGGTCAACTTCACACACAACCCTTGAATTACTTCGCAGGTGTGTGCAGGTTTCCTCACGATGTTTTCCTTCACCGTAAATGCGTCGAATAAACGTACATATGAATTCGAAAATCGAAAACACATTGGTACGTGCCGAGGTTCGAACCCGCGAACTTCTGAATGGAAGTCAACGGCCCTAGCCACTAGGCCACCGACGCTCTATATACATATATGGGTTTCAATATATATATACCAATATTATAAAGAGGAAAGATTTGATTGTTGGTTGTTTGTTCACGTGCATTGAATAGGCTCCGAAATTACCTAATCGATTTTAATGAAACTTGGTACAAAGAGAGGCTTTGGTGAAGGACATAGTGTCTACCTTTTACCGCAATTCCTCAGCCTCAGGGGAAAAACTTAACGCGTTTGGAGCCGCACGGTGGAAAGCTACAGTATATTTGTATTGTACTGTAACCGCAACAAGTGAGGTTCTCGTTATTTTTATTTTATTTTGTTTGAACGTTTGTTCAGTGAGTTTTAAGCTTAGTTATAAATATGTTTATTTATAGATCAGTCTGTCACTTATCTTATTTTTGTAATATATTTTCTTGTTATAAAATATAACAGCAGATGCGTTCATTCGTCTATAATACGTACCTATCCTGAGATGCGATTTTTTTGTGAATGCTTTTTTTTTTCATTTGAGGGTAGATTTAAATTGCTCTTTCGTAATCAGCTCTAATACAAGTTTGAACTATTTATCGTAATTCGTAACTCAGTTTGGGCACAGAATAAATAAATAGTACGTTTGGGTCCTAAACGTACTATTATTAACTAACCGATTTTTTATTTCATCGTCTCTCTCTGTCATTCTCATTCTGTCGCTCTCAAGAGTTCATACTGTGTTAATTTTTTAAATTCCTGTTTGTGTTCGTTTGTTTTCAGTTTGTTAACGAGAACGCGAAACGACGAAGTTCAAAGTTCAAAGTATTTATTTTTAACTTTAGGATACTTACATCAGTTAAGTCGAGGCGAGTTCAGGCTGTCTTCTGTAAATGTTTGTGTAGTGTGTCTTTCTTAATTATTGTAATGTCTGTTTTTGTAATTTTACGCAAAATTAATGTTTTTCTGTTCTATATTCTATCATCATCATCATCTGAGTAGTTCTTCAGAAAACATTCTCCGCGTAACCTTCGTGGCGATTTTTTTTTATAATGCAATCTTAATATAAATAGATGTAAAATAAAAAAGGCTTAAAACAATGTGTACAGTTTTTACTAAATGTAAATCAATGAACAAATAACAGAGATATTGCATGTTTCTTCTCCCGCCGCACCTCTGAACTCTGTGATGGCATAGTTTCCGTTCGAAAGTAATCTGAAAACAAAATTTTACAGTAAAACTTATTGAAGTTGACTTTGAAAGTTCTTACTCATTCAATAATATTAAAAAACTGACTTTTGTGCTGACTAAATTATGAAATTAGCTACGAGAGAGCATTTAAACAGAATTACATATTACATAAAAAAAAAAGTGCTAGAATATTTTATTTCTAGCTTTCGGTATAATTAGGGGCAAATGCAATTACTGCATCACAACAAATAAGGAGTATTTAATGGACATTTGTAACTTTCGTGGTGCATCAGGTAACTTTCGTTGTCAAATGTCCACGAAAATTGGGCCACGAAAGTTACAAAAATAACACATTTTTGAGAATTATGATAAAAGTAATTAGTAAGTTTACAAATGAAGTACATGACAGTAAACTCGCTCGATCTATCTTCTTTTTCTTAAAAAGATTTTTTTGATAATAACATAATATATCTTTCTACATATGCGCATGAAAGTTACATGACCAGCCCAACTTGAAAATATTCGAAGAATAACTTACCTCATATTTATTTAGTTTTGATGCGATGAGTACACTGGTGTCCTCCACTGATGCTGGGTCACTACCAAGTGTCTGCAAGCTAAAATTTGCAGCGATAAGTTTGCGTTCTTGGAAGGTAGGTGTAGTTTCATTGAGCGCTCACGAAACCAGCGAAATCGTGTGACAGAGATGTTATATAATATAATTTTTCGAAACAAAGAGATAGAATGAATATTCTTTTATAAATATGTGCCTAGTTAAAAAACTATTCATTCCAAGTGATAAATTATACGATTACGCATTAAATGCAAAACTTATCAAGGATTACCTTGAGCGCGAACCACGCGAACCAAGTGTGACCTGCGAAGAACGACTATTTTGATCCCGTTTTCAATGTTGAAATATTATTTTTCAAAATATTATACATGATTTTATATGTTTTATGTTAAAATCGTACGCATAATTATCTGAGGAATCATCTATATTTAGTTCCAACACTGTATGGTCGATAGTTTAGGAATTAAGACCTTGTGACCACGTTTTAAGGGTGCTCAAAGAAGTACTCATCTCAGCCGAAAGACGTTCGTCTATTCTATGAGAAAAAAATGTATTTATTTTATAATAATTTAAATAGGTATGAGTAGTTGACTTGCTTAGATATAGGAAGAACCATAGAGGTAGTTTTTTTTGCGTTACTTGATTATTAATTTACTTCATATGATTAACGTTAACAGCCCATCATATAAGTTCCTCGAGCAGTCGAGCCTACCCTGAAATCAGGGTAAGTAGACCTTAAGAACAGGCACCTAATACATACTTTAGCAAACCGACATAATATTTAAGATATCCCCACCGAGGGGCTCGAATCTACCCTGATATTTAAGTATTATGTTTTTATTTTATTTGTGAAGAGTTTCTTCTGTTTACCTCAAACATAGTATAAATGCAATAAAGATTAAATACTATTTTAATATATGTTGTCTCCAATACTCACATACTTTACAAGAGAATAGGTAAACATATTACAATTTCTGCAGTAGTATACAATCGACAATGCCAAAGGTAGCCTTAGGGAATTCTTTGTTCTTTAGAATACCTACCTAATCGTTTTTGTACCGGTAAAGCTGTGTGGTAAAGGCATCTGGTAAAGGGTATTTCAGACAACTTAAAATGCATAGTGTAGGTGGTTCAGCCAACGATCCCGTCCAAGGCAAACATTCGTGCGATGAGCACTTGCCTTGTGTCTGGATGTTGTATATTTAGGTTTGTGCCAAGTTTCACCAAAATCTGTTCAGTAGTTTCGGAGCCTAGTCAATTATTAGGAATATTTTAGGATTTTTTAACACCTTAAGTTACATTATTGAAGTTTTAGTAAGGATCCCTAATTTTTTTTAATTACAAAATAGGCTATGTTACTTAGGGATCATGTGACTTAAGTGAAATAATTTTTAAAATCGGTTTAGTAGGTAGTTTCGAAGCCTATTCAATGCAAACAAACATACAAACAATGAAACCTTTCCTCTTTATAATATTAGTATATAATATTATTAATAATATATATATTTACAGCTAGTTTAATCGCTAGAGTAGTTGGGGAAAGTCCACAATCGTAACGTACCTGAAAAACCGTTTACACGCATGAGCAAACCAGCCGCCATCTCAAAATGTTCAACAACACCACATCATCACTACATATAATAGTATAAAATGAAGTCGCTTTCTCTGTCCCTATGTCCCTCCCTTTGTACGCTTAAATCTTTGAAACTACGCAACGGATTTTGATGCGGTTTTTTTAAATAGATAGAGTGATTCAAGAGGAAGGTTTATATGTACATGCATAATATACTTAAGGATAACCCACAATAACCATTTTCCCGTGCGGAGCCGGGGCGGGTCGCTAGTTCAATATAAAGTGGATCCATTTCATCCGTTAACAACCCATAAGTCCCCAGGCTTGTGCCTACTCTGAAATCAGGGTGAAAAGGCTTAAAGTGACGGCCTCGTAGCCTAGTTGGTAGTACGTCTGCCTACGAAGCACAAGGTCGCGGGTTCGAATCCCGCCCAGGGCAAACATTCGTGTGATGAGCACTTGTGTTTGCCTTGTGTCTGGATGTTGTATATTTATATAAGTATGTATATCTGCTGTCTGACACCCATAGTACAGGCTCTGCCTAGTTTGGGGTCAAATGGCCGTGTGTGAGATGTCCCACATATTATTATTATTATTATTAATTGACCACACTGGCCCTGTGCGGGTTGGTCAACTTCACACACCCTTTATATTACTTCGCAGGTGTGTGCAGGTTTCCTCACGATGTTTTCCTACACCGTTAGTCCGTTGAAGAAACGTACCTACATATGAATTCGCAAACCAAAAACAAATCGTATTAATCCATCCATCTATCTATCTTATTAAACGTATTAAATAGGATTATAAATCTAAAAGTTATGTATGTCTGTCCATTACGGTTTCATGACTATACCGATGTAAAAATTGCGACAAAAAATGATATCTGATCTTCATGAGGAAAATATGGCTACTTCTTTCGTTATAAGTCGTTTATGTGTGTAACTACCAGAATTTTTTCTATTTATACTCTAAGGTGTGTAATTAAAATAACAAACTGATATAAAGAAAATATACCTACTCGTTCCGTAAAAGTTATGGACAAAATTAATAAAAATATTTTTTTCAGACGATAAATCAATAATTAATTATTATTATTTCATCTTTATGCGAATATGTATCTACCTACAGCTACTTTCTGAAACTTCTAACTTCGAAAGTTTGAAAAACTTAATTCTTTTCAATTCATTATGTTACTGAAATCCATTTTTTCATACTATTACGAACTTATAATTGGAATTATTGTGATTAGTCTGTAAGTCTGTTTATTTCTTTGTGTTTCCTCTTTACTTGTGTACTTATTGGCAAATAAACTTATTATCTATCTATCTATCTATCTATCATAAAATCAAAAAGGATTCAGGAATCAGGAATCATAAAGCCTTACGTAGTAAGTAGGTCAAATAAAAAGGAAGTTGGAGCGAAACCTTCGGCGAAAGAAACGTTAAGAACCTTTAAGTGGGTAGATAAATACTTCCCAAGTAGTACTTATGGAAGTTACAGGAGAGGTGGAAACAGCTTCTACCGATGATTCTTGGAAAACGTTAAGAAGCGCAAGGGAAATTATTTCAATTCTGAATACATTATGAAAAAAATTGTGTCTCCCTATATGTTTACATATCCAAACATATACTCGTATCACTTCACTATCACTACATAGAATAAAACAAAGTCGCTTTCTTTGTCCCTATGTCCCTCCCTATGTACGCTTAAATCTTTAAAACTACGCAACGGATTTTGATGCGGTTTTTTTTAATAGATAGAGTGATTCAAGAGGAAGGTTTATATGTATAATACATGCATAATATACTTAAGGATAACCCACAATAACCATTTTCCCGTGCGGAGCCGGGGCGGGTCGCTAGTTATTTATAAGATACACAGCTACTACTATGTTTGTAATTTATGTATGTTTGCAGTGAATAGACAAATGAATAAATACTATTTTGTATTTAACATAATACTCTAGCTTAATTTCTAGTTTATATAGCGATCAAAGATTTTTCATGACGTGAAAATATTTAAACTTTCATTTATCCTATACCTTTCGTTCATATACCTATAGAAGCCATCATCATAATTTCGGCATACAAAATAACTTTAATCAGATTCTTATTTTATTAAAGCCCAGCCCCTTTTAAAACGGTATTAGATAGACGAAAGTTTGGTCTCCAAGATGAAGTGTATAACAATGTCTACATATGCTTATATGATGTTACAACTTATGTAAATACGGAATATTAATAGCCATATTAAATTTCTATTCTTTCAGCTAGATTTTTATTTTATTTTTAACTTTTTAGTGTAGGATAGGACCTTTGAAGGCGGTTTCATATATTTTTTAAATTATCTTTTAAAGGGTATCTAAATAAAGGGCTTTAAGTAGATCTTACAGAATTATACAACACATAAGTTAGAACGTAATTTGAAATAAGATATGTAAAAAAAATACACAGTCGGGATTTTGTTTTTTAAAATAATATTGACAGTAAATATCGTGTGAGGGTTTAAGTTAATAACAGGGCTCATCGTTAATTAATCTCATAATTCTGACGCCAGAGATATTAAGCTATGTTTATTAATTAGCTATACGCAATTATTTTCTACGAACTTAGGTAAGTTCTAAGGTCTATATAGTTTGTTCGGGTGGAATCTTTAAACTCAATTTTGAAGTAGATATCCTCATTTATATATCTTTAATTATAAGCCAAACATTTTGTTCGACTAAAATAAATAATATTGTAATAAATAATTTACATACAAACGATTAGAGAGCTGGCGCAGTTTTTATTTTATGTTTTAATAAACAGATTTAGAGCTCATGTAAAGGCTCCAAAAGGGAAGTAGTGAAAATAAGTAAACTTACCTACTAATAATTCCGTTATTAAAATTCAAAAATTTATTCTTAAAAGATTTCCTAAAAAAGGAAGCGATGTTGTGCCTTAAATTTGATATTTGATTAATTAAAATACACAAATCCAGAGAATATTTTTAAAATGAGCAAAAAATACAATACTATGCAATATTTTTTTGATATTCTGTATTATTATTTATTTATTCCTTGTTTATAAACGAAAATAATCTGGTTCTATCCATATCGGTACAGTAGCACATGCGGCTAAACAGTCTGTTGACCTTGAGAGCGCCCGTATTCCGTAGCGGTAGGGGTGAATTTCGTAGTGCGAATGTCCAACCGCATGTGCTGGCTTCTGGTGGTACATTTTATTGATTATAATATTTTTTACTAAAAAAACAGGCTATGAACTATGGCCTTCGTAAAATCGCTAAGCGTAGTCCCTTCCGGTACGGAAGGCCCGTGTTGCTCGAAGACTATGGCATTTTACCGAATGCCAGAAAATCTATGAGTACGGAACAAATGAACTCTTGCTTTTTTTCAGCATTATTATTATATTATTATAACTATTACCTATTAAGCTATTCATTTTATTGTTGTGTCCACAAATTAAAACTGAATGTAATTTGTAAGGATGAGGTAAATATTTTCTTTTTCTGTGTTACCTTTTAAGTACTCTGTTATAGTGCCACTTATAGTTATAAAGTTATTAGTAAGTAAGTGCATTTTTAAGGTTCTGCGGAAGATCAGCGTTATGGAATGAAAATTCCATAACATTATGCTGAAATGTTATGTTTTTATTTGTAAGCAAAGTTATTTCTATTCTATTATATTAAAAGAAACACAGGACCTTATATAATCAAAGCACAGGACATATTTTTAGAAAAAAATAAAATAAAATAAAGGTACATATATTTTCCTAATTCTTTTTCAGGCTTAGTCACCAGGCAAGATAAAATGGAAATGTGAAATCCCGCGTTGCAGTGAGGCTCGCAAACAGGATTTGGTGACTCACCTTTTACGCTCCTCCGCCGAAGCCGGGATTCCCAAAATACAATCAGATATTAATAGCTTCCATCCTCTCTAGAAACAAGGAAAGGTATTGCACTGAAAAAGTAAAGCAGTATTAAAAGGATATGCTATTTTACTACATTTTATCACTTATAAATTGTAGTTAAATTTATAGTTCGTCTTTTAGAAGAAATGGCTAAGAACAAAGTTTAGAATTCTCTACTTCAGTCGGGTTAGTACTATTATTTTCTTCTGTGCTTCAGTTAAAACCTTGTTTAAAACAGAAGAATGTTTAAAATGATTCTTCTCAATATTTTTTAACTTTTTTTTTAAACATGTGACTGTCAATTTCTTACAAATAATGATATAGTCCTTATAAATATAGATATATTAATTACATGGTACATCTATACTTATACTCGTAATATTATAAAGAGGAAAAAATTGATCGCTTGTTTGCATTGAAAAAGCGCCGATACTTACTACAGAACCGATTTAAATAAAACTTGGTATAAAGATAGAATAGACCTTGGGGAGTAACTAGCTAGTAGCGGCTACCTTTTTCAGCAGGAAAATTCCAAATTCCCACGGGAAAAACTTCTAACACGGGCGGAGGAGCTGCGGTGGGAAGCAAGCAGTAAATAAAATAAAACGTAATATTAAAATTGTATGTTTTACCAATACCTTTATTATTTGTTTCCAATGATGTATTAATATAAATAAAATTTATTCAAAAACCTAAACCTGCATATTTGTACTAAACTACTTACAGTTACCATTCTAGGCACAGCCTTTAAGTAACTGTAAAAAAAGTAGCTTTTTGTATTTCCTCGTTTCTACAAATTGAAAGGGATCCTGAAACGAAGGTTAGAGAAAATTTTAATTAAATTCTTTTTGTCTGGCTATTACACTTTTTGCATACGTAAATAGTAGTATACATATACATTATACACATCTATCTATGTACAGATATTATAAATTGACATAAATTCAGAGGAAAAAATACAAATGCTAGCGGCCTTATTGCTTAAAGCGTTTTTTTCCAGGCAACCCTAAATCTAGTATAAAAGATCTAGGTACTTGCAATTTTATTGCGAGACGAGAAAGAACATGAGATTTTTTTTGGAAAAGACTTTATTTTCACGAAGAAAATAAGAAATGCAAGCGCAACTGCTGGTTATGTAACAAAATTTTGTGATTTACATTATGTATATTACTTTACGCTTAAAAATCGCAATATGCCTATGTGGCGGCGCGCCACATTACTACGTAATTAGAAGAGCGACCAATTAGAAGCCGAGGCCTGAAACGCGCTATCAGAGTTTTCGAAAGATATTGAATAAATACAAGTTCCAACGAATTACAGTTGGACCGCGGTCCCCGGGCTCACCACTATGCCCCAAGGAAGATTGTGCCTTTGCCTCCACATTGGTGGCCCCGACGTGATACCCCTACATCTGCTACATACCTTTTTGTTAGTAAATATTTATTATGCAATAGTTACCTACTTATCCTGATAACAGCAATCTTATCAAGATTTTATCAAAATTTTAAGTCGCTAGAGGATTTCTGAAATATAAAATTTTACTGTTTAAAAACAAAAGTTGATAAGCAATTTCTTGTATTATTGGATAAATATTTCTCGTGTTAACAAGTGATCACTAGGTATTTACTTACAAATGGTTTTATAATAGTGTGGTACAAAACTACGGGCCGATAAATGTAATAAATGTGAAAGTTTTGTATATTTTGAACGTATTTTACTCGTCACATGAATATGCATTTTATGAGAAATTTTGTTTGTCGTATAATAGAAACAACAAAATTAGTTTAAAAAATCCAATGAATTTCTTTGGAGAGTTCTTTTACCTAAAAAAACATGTATCATGTGATAGTTCAATTACTTTGATTTAGGACAAGATGGCTCGTTAATTTCGTTAATTGTACAGTCGCGTTCATAAGTCCAGTCATATCACGTGCATCTATACTTTAAATTAACTTTCTTTCCGAAAGTATTCAGGACATGTCATTTGTAGTAAAATATTGAGTCCCTTACACTGTATACGTAACACACAAAAATAAAAATAACTAGCCTTTAGGAAAAAAGAAATTTTAAAGTTCAAAAACACGTGATATGACTGCAGTTATGAACTTGACCGTACATGTACATGCTATGTCTAACCGTAATAGTAACAATACAACAGAAAAACAACAAAATACATGTAAGGCCATGTGGCCTTTTTATTAGCTTAAGTATCCCACTGCAGAGCAAAGACCTCACTCGCCTCCTTCGTACTTGTCTCGATCCTGGTAGACTAGGGAACAATCTCTGAATTGTCTCAGAGGCAAATCTTGTAACAAGTTGCTCATATCATAGTGCTTTTCGGGGTATTGGACATTTAGGATTTTAGATACAAGGAGTAATTTTTCGAACTGCTAATAGCGAATTGAAATATCGCGCTAGTTTTTGAGGCGAGAGGCAAATCTTGTAACAAGTTGCTCATAGCGCTTTTCGGGGTTTTGGACATTTTGGATTAAAGGTACAAGGAGTAACTTTTCGAACTGCTAATAGCGATTTTCGGGTTCAGCGATGTCCAAAACCCCCGAAAAGCATTATGAGCAACTTGTTACAAGATTTGCCTCTCGCCTCAAAAACTAGCGCGATATTTCAATTCGCTCTCCACAGTAGCCAACCAGCTGTTCTTGCCACTAAGTATATTTATATTCTGAGGCATGCAATTAAAGGGGGCTACTCTTGACGGCGATTCCGATCCGCCGACATTGAGATCGGGCGTTTCGTACTCTCGAATGCCACACTAGCGCTTGCCACATGCATGCCACACCACACTAAACCTTGGTTTCATATTGGGCGGATATTGAGTAAACTTAATGTTCTCGGACTTTAGTCAACTTTTGGCGGGCAGACTTTCAAGAGTAAGTATAGGTCTGAAATAGATTTTGGTATTGCATTCGGTTTCAATCGGGATCGATATTGATTTCAAGAGTAGAGCCCCTGGTCCTTTTAGCCCACAATAATTTATTAATGCTGGCAACTATTTATTACAATTAAAAGGTAGATTTAAAAAATAGAACTTACCATCGAGAATCTCCAAGCCGTGCGCCGAGCGGCTCTAACCTAACTTACTACGCCGTAGGCCGTAGCAAGCGTAGCAAAGTGCTACGAAACACCATCATTGTATGTTAGAGTAAAATTATACTCGTAATTAGCAATAATGTTCATCTGTTGTGTTCAAAGGAATTTGTTGTTTGTAAATTACTTTATTGTGTTGTATTACGAAAAAGATGCAAAATTAAAATAATTAATGAAATTTCAAAACCACCACCAATTCAATACCAGTTTGGTTGAATGTAAGGTATTTATGTGTTAATTATTGTAAAAAATAATAAGAGAGACAAAATAAGATTTGTAAGTAAGTTATCAATTCGCCATTATCGATCTATATATATTTTAACTAAAATATTACTATAAATAAACAGTTTATTTTCATGTCATTTGTTCAACGTAAAAGGAATATTGTGAATAATTAAATTTCATTACTTCTATATATTCCGCCCGATGGTTTTAGTCTTGGCTTATATTCAATTTGTTTTTTTTTTTTCAGTGTCTAAAAATAGGTATACATTTTTAAATGTGACGATATAGGGTAGTGATAACATTATACAAAAAAAAAACATTGTTAAAATTAAATACATTTATTTGTAAAATCTCTTATCTCACACAATAAATCATTCTTCTTAATTTACACAAAACATTTTTAGGTTACTTTTTACATTTCCTATTTGCAAAGTATTTATCGTACCTCACCAGAATAAATACATTAACGCCCCATCGAGGGGCTCGAGCCTATCCTAGATTAGTGTGAAGTCGAGCATATAATAATAATAAGGTTTATGCTCCAATAATAATAATATGTGGGACATCTCACACACGGCCATCTGATCCCAAACTGGGCAGAGCCTGTACTATGGGTGTCAGACAGCTGATATACATACATATATAAATATACAACATCCACACACAAGGCAAACACAAGTGCTCATCACACGAATGTTTGCCCTGGGCGGGATTCGAACCCGCGACCTTGTGCTTCGTAGGCAGACGTACTACCAACTAGGCTACAAGGCTGGCAAATATATAATATAGGTCGACTTGACACATAATTTGTGCATATCTTCGCATATGTGTGCAGGTTTCCGCACGATATTTTCCTTCGCTGCAAGAGCGTTGATTTAATATACATACATTTTAATTTTTCAATATCGAAAACATATTGGTTTGAACTTGCACCTCCCGGATGAGAGTAACATCCTTAACGACTACGCCCCCGAAGCTCTTAATAATAATCAAAAATACTACTTATTCGTATGTAACAAACGTACATACATTCATTTACACAATTTGTTGGCTAACTAGCTAGCTAACTTAATTTAAAGTAAAGTAAAGTATTGGTCTACTACTATATAATAAATTGGAGAATATTTGTATTGATCATGGTCCAAGAAAACAAGGTCTTGCAAATAGACCACGTGACTGACACAAGCCTACGTCATTTTGCCTATTCATCCTTGTCGAATGCGTGTAATAGACAAGGATGAAAAGCGCAAAATGACGTAGGCTTGTGTCAGTCACGTGGTCTATTTGCAAGACCTTGTTTTCTTGGACCATGGTATGGATTGAATCAAATATTATTTCTTACCAAAAAATGAGATACAAATTTATTTAGAAACACAATTTTATACATACTATAGTGAGACCGAATATAATTTGATATTTAGCTATTTACTAGTGGTATTTAATTGACTGGTATTAAAAAATATATAAATCTCTCGTCACTAAATTACTTCTAGAAGTAAAAAAAACATAAAGAAACTGAGAATATTCTACTCAACTTTATATAAATAGTAATACAAAAAAACTTGTATACAATTTAGGAAAAGTACAGATTAGGTACCGAAATAGCGTTATAATATTATGAAATAAGAATTTTATAACAAATATCATAGTAATTTTATCAATTTCAGTTATACAGGGTGCAAGAGATAACTTAGCAAATACTGAAAAGATCTGCCCTGTCTATACTTCTGACATACAAAAAAATAATAATCAGACAATTTGTATCAAGAAGTTTTTATTTTGTATCCGTAAAATATTTATATGGAAAGTAGATCAGTCCCATTGATTTAAGGGGCTACCCAAGGATAAATTCCGCCGCTATCTGTTAAAAAAAAATTAATCGCGAAGTATTTTTTTTTTCTAAAATCCAGTTGGTCATTTCGAAGTTGGCGTGCTATAGAATATATGGGGTCCATAAACTGTATTTATTGTAGTCCGCAGAAAAGTTGCTAAATGCTTTTTATCTGTAACTTCATCGAACTCACTCACAACTCACACTAACAGAGTTGATGGCTTCTATATATCCTAAAACACCAAATCTTTAAAATGACCTACAGGATTTTTTAAAAACTATTTACTCAGCGAGTAATTATTATAGCAGCTGATATGGCAGCGCCACTATCAGTCAGGGAACCCCCTGATATGTCTTTTCAATATTTGGCTATTCACCCTGTATTTAGAATTCATTATAGCAGAAGATAATTTAATCAAGTAAACTAAACATAAAAGATTCAATTTGATACCAAATTCATTACCTATGTTTGCAATGTAGTAGTTATAGTGTAGACAAGTAATATAATGCACTAGCAAGGAAATCGTCACGTTCACGTCATTTTCAAATAAATGAAATTACTTGTGATGTGAACTATGTACAATATTAGAATATACTGTAAATGTCAGCGTAAAAGC
The DNA here is from genome assembly GCA_948473455.1 of Teleiodes luculella. Lineage (NCBI taxonomy): Eukaryota > Metazoa > Arthropoda > Insecta > Lepidoptera > Gelechiidae > Teleiodes > Teleiodes luculella. The sequence continues at coordinate 2,401,689 of OX419596.1, forward strand.
TACTTGATGGTTGAAAAAAAAATCTAGGATGTAATATTGTGAATAACAGTGAGAAAAAAATATTGGACTTATGTCAGTAAAAATATATATATATTTTTTTTATTATAAAACTTCTATTTCTCTAACCTTACAAGCGGGTTGAAAATAAAAGTGTAAGTAATTTCATTACTTTCAAAATGACGTGTTTTCCGAATCCTTTAGTGTAATAAATTATATACATTTGTGATCACAAAAAAATACAGAACGAGGTCATACAACGACACAGGGGGTCATCCAATGATACTAGAGGTCACAAAATGACGCAAAAGGTCATACAATGACACCAAAGGTCTGACTTTGATTGGCTCTAGAGTTACGTCACAATTTCCACAAACTTCAAACTGACAATTACATGTTATTAACTTATTACGCTTTTTTGCTTTGATTTTTGGTAATTTCCATTCTTGATCTTGACCATTGTGGTAATATCTATTAGATACGTACTTTTATAAATTGTAACATATAGGGATATAGCTGGTAGATGTAATTATACCAAAATAAATTAAAGCAGAATTTAACTGTTGAAAAAAGGGGGAATTCAATTGTATTTACAATGCAATTAATTTAAATTAAAATGGCCAGTGATTGAAATTGTAAAATAAACTTAAATAAAAAGATAATTTAAAAAATATATAAAACCGCCTTCAAGGTCCTACTAACCTACACTAAAAAGTTACAAATAAAATATAAATCTAGCTGAAAGCATAGCAATTTAATATGGCTATTAATATTCCTTATTTACATAAATTGTAACATCATATAAACATGTGTAGATATTGTTATACTCTTCACCTTGGAGTCGGTGCCAGTTGAGGCTAGCAATTTGATCGGAACCACATCTGATCTCAAAAGTTCAGATCGTTGAATATAAAAAAATTAAAGAACGCGGTCAGAGTACTAGGTACTAAGCCCACTATAGATGACTGCTAGCAGTAGAAGTCTTTTGCTCGAAATGATGGTGATTGGCTGGCACCGACTCCAAGATAAAGTGTATAACAATATCTACACATGTTTATATGATGTTACAATTTATGTAAATAAGGAATATTAATAGCCATATTAAATTGCTATGCTTTCAGCTAGATTTATATTTTATTTGTAACTTTTTAGTGTAGGTTAGTAGGACCTTGAAGGCGGTTTTATATATTTTTTAAATTATCTTTTTATTTTACCCTTTTTAGTAGAAATTTACCATGACAAGTTAGGTACTCACTCACAAAACTTTAATTTGTTTTGTTTAGTACATAATTAAATGCAGATTTTCTCACTATGTTTCCTTTTCAGTCTTACGTTTGATTTTTAAATTCTAAATCATTGCTATACTTGATTGGACTTTAACCTAAGTTTTCCGAATAGCGAACAACTGACCAAACCACTACGACACCGACGACGCTCGCCCGTTTAGTCCACGGAAAAATTCTTAAGTTATCTTCACTTGGGGTTTTCAAATCTTTAATCTATGTCTAGTTTACAGAATATATGAACCAAAACCGGATATTTCTTGTTATTTCAATTATAACAAAAGCAACGCAATGAGTGTGCTGTTGTTTATTGAAGAGTTTTCGTTTTAGTCATGAAGGAAGAAAAAATTTTACGCGGCCATAAGGAGTAGTAATCAAAACGTACTATGGGTGCCGGCTAAAAGATATACCTAATATATGTATGGAAAAGCAAAAAGACAAAATACTAAATGCCCAAAGAAGTAAGCGATTCCCAATATTATTGCAAGTTGCAAGTTTATCACCATTGTATATGAGAAGTTCGATAAATAAGTCCAGTAGCCATGTGATAAAATGTACGAAAATAATCGATAAATATACGTTACGCTTCATACATACCACATCACATCACTATTTTCAAATTCAGTAACCATTCAGTTTCTTGTTTTTTACATGCCAAATGATGCCAAATAAAGACAAATAAATGTCGTACTTTATTGATATTTTGTTTTTAGTTGGGCATGTCATAACATGAATGTCTCTATCTTTTTCTAACGTACCGTATTCAAAGATGTGTGATAGAGACTAATAGAGTTAAAAAAAACCCCGTCTCCCGCTTCCCCCTACCCTCCCACCCCTCTGAGCGGCCGCATTGGTTTCGATACAAAATATAGGCATGATTACTACTCCATCTGGGCGCGTAAAATTTTTTCTTCCTTCATGGTTTTAGTCTTCTCCTCCGCCATCAGATATAATCCAAATTTATATGAAACCATTTTGAGTACAACTTCTATCTATAAAACAAAAAAATATTGAAATCGATAGATAAGAAGCCGAGATATTGCCAAAATAATTTACCGATCGGATATAACGGCGTCGTCAATTGAGAAGTTATTTCCTCATATCTTCAAATTTAATCATCCGATCTTAGCGAAATTTTTATGGGACCACCCTGCAAGTAAACCTGGTCGATTAAAAAAAGAATTTTGAAAATCGGTTCACAATTGGCGGAGATATCTTATAACAAACACACAAAAAAAAAAAAACATACGCGTCGAATTGAGAACCTCCTCCTTCTTGAAGTCGGTTAAAAATAATACTGTATGTTGTGAAAAACGATGTGTACACAAATTTTGCATGATAATAAACGGACTGGGTCATTGATATACAAGGCATGGTCTAAGAAAACAAGGTCTTGCATTCAGACCATGTAACTGACACAAGCCTACGTCATCATGCGCTGTTCATCCTTGTCAAATGCGTGTTAATAGACAAGGATGAACAGCGCATGATGACGTAGGCTTGTGTCAGTTACACGAACGCAAGATCTTGTTTACTTAGACCATGTATACAATGTATAACTGACGGATAAGCTGAAACTGAAAATACATTTTAGTCACACGTATACTATCAATGATGTGTCTGGTTGGGGGCTATTTTAAACAAAATCAGATTTACTACGGCAAATCAAAGTAAAAATCGTTTAATGCAAAATATAAGGTAACTTTTTCCGATTCTCTTTAAATTTTCATAAAAACACCTATTGTTTTAACATTGCATAAAAATAAGCTTATGTTATTAGTCAGTCAAGTATCCAAACACTAATCACAATCAACAGCTTCAAAACACAAGAGCAAGTGACGTAACTCCCAGACGGCCTTGTCTAAAAACAAAAGTCCAGCTAACTATCAGTCAGATTTTTCGAGCAATTTTCTGACTAACCTCCAATCCTCCATAATAGCGTCATCTGGGAGCATGTATACCACGTAAGGGGGGGTGACTGTGACCTGCCGTTTCCTCTTCCTCTTCCCCCATTCGGTACCAGTTGGCCAGAGGTCCACGGTTTGGCGTTCCTCTTCTAATTTCCTAATCTTTTCGAGAAATTCTTCGCGCATCGACTCGTACGTCAGCCATTTTTCGCTCTGTGGACAAAGAAAATGGTGTTATGTTAGATGTTCTTGCGTTTGAGGTATTTGGTACCGCGTAGGCACAGGCGGAGGTTTACCCAAACAACTTTTTAGTTATTGTGCACAAAGAAACAATAACTAAAAAGTTGTTCATATACAACTAGCGACCCGCCCCGGCTCCGCACGGGAAAATGGTTATTGTGGGTTATCCTTAAGTATATTATGTATGTATTATACATATAAACGTTCCTCTTGAATCACTCATCTATTAAAAGAAACCGCATCAAAATCCGTAGCGTAGTTTTAAAGATTTAAGCATACATAGGGATATAGGGACAAAGAAAGCGACTTTGTTTTATACTATGTAGTGAAGGTAAGCTTAACTCAAGTTATGAGTTCTCCAGACAAATACAGTATAATAACACAATATACTTATGTATTTGTAAAAGTATTTATTTTTTAATGTGTTTCTTTTAAAAATCTAGATAGGTTCTATATTACTTCTTAAATCCCCCTGACTCGGTTTTTAGCAAAAAAAATTCTATGTACAGATTTTCGACCTCTACAGTTTTATTATATAGATAAAAAATTTCCTCGCATGCCCGTATATTCGGCCATGCGGATGTTTAGCACTGTATTAAGAAAGAAATACTGAAATCTGTAGTAAAATACGTAAGATAAAACAGTGTATAAATTGCTACATTTAGATTGCTGCTAACTTATATAATTCAGTCAGGGATTTATTATGGAAAATATACAAAGAATAAATAGATAGAAAACTATCATACATATTGACAAACTTTTATTCAAATAGATACAGCCACACTCACACAGCTAATAATGATTAATAATATACATACACCACTAATCACTACATAGTATAAAACAAAGTCGCTTTTTCTGTCCCTATGTCCCTATGTCCCTCCCTTTGTACGCTTAAATCTTTAAAACTACGCAACGGATTTTGATGCGGTTTTTTTAATAGATAGAGTGATTCAAGAGAAAGGTTTATATGTATAATACATGCACAATATACTTAAGGATAACCCACAATAACCATATTCCCGTGCGGAGCCGGGGCGGGTCGCTAGTTAATAATATACATACACCACTAATATACAATAAAGTCCATGAACAACACAAAGCAAACACAAGTGCTAATCACAAGAATGTTTGCCCTGGGCGTGATTCAAACACGTGACCCTGAATCTATGCCATGCGTAGTACCAATTAGGTTACTGAATTTTTTGCAAGTATTGTAAAAAACGGTTTTGAAGTGAAATTTATCAGATAAATACTAGCTTTTTGCCCCGCGGCTCCGCCCGCACTGGCAGTTTTTTCCTGGGAATAAAGGATTTTCCCGCAGGAAAAGGTAGCCTATGTGTTACTCTGATGTATATCAATATTATTGTAAAATTTCATTATAATATGTTTAGTAGTTTTTGCGTGAAAGAGGAACAAAATCTATCCCTACATCCATCCTCACACATTTTCGCGTTTATGATATTAGTAAAGGTAGATAGATATTAGATAGAATAGAGTATTAGTAGAAAGTAGTGTTGTAAATAAACTCGAGTCTGGAATATGCTACTTTCAGATCAAAAATTCCAAATGTTGTTTTTTTTTAGACGTACGTAGTACGAGTACGGTGTACTTGGCTACGGATGTTTTGCAAGCATGTATTGTGCAAACTAAACACGATTTCGAACTAAAATGTATTACGCAATATGTTATACTCGTGAGTGCACTAAGACTTCTTGTTTTAAAATAGCTCACAGCTAAACGCTCATTAGACGCCTAACAGGTAAAAGCCCTAGAAAAATACAAACTTTGCCATATTGAAGACTTTCAAAGAAACTCATTTATATCGTACTAGCTTCCCGCCGCAGCTCCGCCCGCGTTAACAGTTTTCCCGTGGGAATGGGGCATTTTCCCGCTGTAAAAGGTAGCCTTCGTTACTCAGGGTGAACGTAGCTTTCTAATTATTTCTCTTCTAATGAATAAATAAAGGTACCACCACACAAAATGTCATTCAAATCGGTTCAACAGTTTCAGAGCCCGTACAAACAGACAAACAGATAAATAGAGAAACAAAAAAAAAATGAAAAATCTGGATTATGTTCTATATCACTTCTTACATCTCCCTGTATTTATAGTTTTTAGCATTTTTGTTATTGTTTGCATTTTTTTTCTTTGTACAGAATTTCGACCGCTACAATTTTATTTGCCAGATAATTAACGAGAAGCGATATATTATATTATTTAATAGGTTACGTTACGATGTGTGCAGATCGCGGAAGCCAACAAGCGTTGGGAGAAACAGAAAAAAACATGTGGTGCCCCAAAACAGGTTTATATTTTTCTAGTCAGTCTTTTATTGTCAAGGGCACTTTTGCCCTTGGTTTTTATAAATCACGACAACCTAATACGATTTCTTCTAGAACTAGAAAACTTTTTTTATGTTGTTTTTCAGGAAGAGGCACAGGAAAGAGAGTCATGGATAGAGCGGAGAGAAGCCTTGGCCCAGCAGTGAGACACACAAGGCTAATTAGGCTGGTAATTAAAAACAAAACAAGATTTGAAGCTATATCTTTTCCTAGCTATGTTTTAAGACGAACGGTGAAGCTTAACACCCATCAGTTGATGTAAACAGGTCATTTGTAGTCAAGCGGCCGAGACACTACTAGCTATTAGGCAATAAAGCTATATAACCTAACCTCTAAGAGCCAAGCACTCTTACTTCTTAAAGCTTTTACTAACATAGTAGACAAAAATATCTATTACAGTGCTTTCAACACTGACTTAGATATTTTCTATACTACGAGTATAATATAGGTTTGTTAGTTGTTTGTTTGCATCGAATAGGCTCCGAAACTACTGAACCGATTTCAAAAATTCTTTCACTACTGTTGAGAAGCTACATGATCCCTGAGTAACATAGGCTATATTATATTTAAAAAAAAAGGGATGTTTACTAATATTTCAACAATGTAACCCAAGGTGTAAAAAAATTCCTAAAATAAGCCTAAAATATTCTTAATAATTGAATAGACTCCGAAACTACTGAACCGATTTTGCACAAAGGTAATTATAATAGACCTTGGGAAAGAACATAGGCTACGATTTACCGCGGGAAAATTTCTCATTTCCACGGAAAAAAATGTAAAAGCGGGCTGAGTTGGCACAAAGATAGAATAGACCTTGCCGAAGGACATAGGCTAACTTTTACAGCGGGAAAATTCCTCATTCCCACGGGAAAAACTATTAACGCGGGCGGAGCTGCGGTAGGAAGCTGATAATATGATGTGATAATAGAATGTGATAATTTTGCAATTTTTTAAATCTGATTGCCTTATTGTTCTAATTTAAATGTAGTCAACTTAGTTGGCTGTGTGTCGCATGTCGGTTGTGCGACTTCTGTTTTGAAATTCATATTTATTTATTTAGTGTACAAAGGCTTTTAAACAAGAACCTCTTACTCTATTAGTGATCTCGCATGATCTTATAATTAATACTGTTTAAATTGTGTTAAAAATCTGATAATAGTATGTTTACACATTAAATTATCCTATTGTTATTCCAAGTATGTAACTTAATTTAAAGTAATTCATTGTTTTCCTTATTAATATCTATCTTGAAATCTAATCATATTTAAAAACCAATAACGAAAAGAAAACAATATCCCAAAAACGCCATCTACGCAACGAAATAAAAAAACAATGCCTCGATCCTTAGATCTTCATATTGAACAGGACAAAGGCGCTTGCACGCAGACTCGCGCGCAGGTCGAAGCAATCAAGCCAACATGGCGTCTCGCGTCGTTTCCGGGAAACGCGCGCCAACTGCGCGGGCGCTCGCGACACGTGACCGCCGCCATCTTGTTTAGGGGATCGCAGCTGGTGTGAATTGTGAAGTGGCTTACGTGCCTCGCTTGGCGGATGTGTTACGTATAATGTATATGTATGTATAGCCGAGTTAGGTTAGGATGCGAACGTGCTTGGCCGCTGATTTCAGATCCGGTTTTTAGTTGAGATTTTGTTAATTTGTTTTAAGTTGTTGGTTAATTTGCTTTTATATTAGAAAGAGTTTTATTATAAGATATATCCTGTTAGTAAAGCTAGACGACTTTGTTTGCAATGAGTTTTAGAAAATGAATAATATCTAACAATAAAACAACTTTGCAATATTAAATAAAATTTTCGTACACTTTATAATTTTATTTAATATTGCAAAATTGTTTTATTGTTGGATATCATTACCTTTTTTCGTATGAATGTATATAATTATTTAGCTCGGCCTGTTTATGCCTTGAAATGTATCGTTAGATTCGTTTTAATAGTGAGTGACACTAGTAATGAAAATTATTGCAAATCAAAATGGCGTACCTACCTATATTAGGCGCTAAATTATATGTCGCATTTTTTTAAATTCTAAAACTTTTGAGTAGGATATCAATATAAGGCTTTATAATCACACACGTTATGTTTTATCATAATAATTTAAAATAATAAATCACTACATAGTATAAAACAAAGTCGCTTTCTCTGTCCCTATGTCCCTATATCCCTATGTCCCTTTGTATGCTTAAATCTATAAAACTACTCAACGGATTTTGATGCGGTTTTGTTTAATAGATACAGTGATTCAAGAGGAAGGTTTATATATGTATAAAACATGCATACTATACCTAGGGATAACCCACTATAACCATTTTCCCGTCCCGTGTCCCGGGGCGGGTCGCTAGTTTAAAATAAAATCACGGAGTCGGATTGTTGTTTTTTTTTAGTTGATAGTTATGTAGAAACTGTTGACTGGTTGGTGGACAATATAATAGTATTATTGTATTGTATACTAATAACCCGATCCCGAGACGTCAGTCGTCGTAGGGCTAACCACTCAACAGTTCCTCTCCAGGCACATTCACACATTCACACAAACTCACACATCACACTCACACAAACACACCCCCTCACACTCCTCATCTATGAAATCACTATTATATATACCTAATTAGTTACCATTTAGTGTGTATTACATGAGACAAATCACCTCCTGATTTATCCCTCAATTTACCTTTCGGTTGTAAACCAATTAATGTACCTACCTAGTGTTATTATCGTACAATTTTAGTTCTAGTTAGATATCTACTATTAGTGGGCTACGTCCCTAAAAATTGTTCTTAAGCATGTTTCATTGTCTCTTATAAACCATCATGTAACCACGGAAGGCAGAGCGAGGTATTCCCAACACGAGTATCTTTGATCACTCACTGGGAAGCCTTATATACTGTAATTGTATTGATTTATAAGAAATAAAAGACTTTTTATTTTTTTAGACTTTTTTATTTTTACGTGTAGTAATGTAAACATACAGGTTCACAATACTCTGAACATAATTTCAAACTGATAATTATCGTAAATATCTTTGTTTATTGTTTTAGCACCTCACAGCATCTTATTTTCAAAGCTATAAGTATTAAAGTCAAAGAGTGAACTGTTGTTTTTCACGTTGTAGAAAGATAATTTTAATCGTTAGTTTATTATAATGTCTATTAAAATGGTTGTGTTATCTCTGTTTTCTATGTGATGATTTCCATACACACATAATAATACCATGTTAGTTAATTGTAAGTTACATAATAGGTATCAAAGTATTTATTAAAATCAACGACTTCAATTATGTAATGCATGTTTCTTCATTTGATTCTATATGAGCAAAAACGGCGGAAATTTCGCCTAATGGAAACTTCTAAGTAAACCTATTTCAACCGACTTTCGTTCAGTAGTAAATAGGTTGCAAATTTTATACACATAAATAAACTAAAATAAACAGTAGACTGGTAATCAGATAAATATGCTGCTGGTTAGAACATGATAATAATTTTGAATTAAATTGTCCTTATGTTCTTGATGTAACAAAACCTATTCTTTATTCTAAAACAAAGTTAAGTAAAATAAAGTAATGTAATAAAAATATATTTAAAGTATTATTTTCAATTTGATTATTTTCGATTCGAACATTATCATTTCATTAAATCTCTATAGAATTCAATTATTAAAATAAACACAAAACCTAACTAAAGAAATGCATTAATTAAAAAGTATAGTAAAGGATTATAATGATTGATTAATCATCTTTTACTGTTATTCGTAGCACAATATTAGCTACGAAAGTGCTACGCGCTACGAGACGCGAACATGAAAATCGAAAAAAATCGCGACACATAACTATTTGATAATGTCAGATATTAGCACATGTATTTAACACAGAGAGGCTTGGGCCTCACCTCAATAGGGTGACTAGGCCTCTGCCAAATATACTGGCTCAGTAAGGACCAGTCGACTTAATACTACTCTGTTTTTTTATTGTGTCCAGTTTTTCTAACGATAACCTAATGACAGCACAGAATAAATAATAGGTAGAACAGTCAAATAAAGGGATTTTTTATTGTTTTTTTTTTATTATTTCCGTGGCTATAAAATAGATTTAGTACTGACTTTTCCGTAGTATTTTTTACTACTCTTTAATTTTCCGCAATCAAAAGTATCCAAGATGTTGACCAGGGATGTAAAGAACCACCATGCAAAATTTTATTCAAATCGGTCAAATAGTTTCGGAAATTAGCCCGTACAAACAGACAAACAGACAGAAAAAAAAATTGTCTGGGTATGTTCTATTTCAATTCTTACATTCTCCTGACTCGCATTTCATCTTTTTTTTTTCTATGTACAGACATTTGACCTCTACAGTTTTATTATACATATATTTAGTATTAGTATTACTAAAGAATTAAGACTTCAGTTTAATTACTGTTCGTTGATGTCATCACGCGGTTTTTTTTTTGAGAGAAAATAGTTTTTTCCACTTGTTTCCATATTATTTCTTAGTTTAATTAAGTCGACTAGTCTTTAGTTGAAATTTTAATGATGACGATATAGATAAATAAAGAAAGAATTTCACACACAACCTTTGAATTACTTTGCAGGTGTGTGCATTTTTCACGACGTTTTCCTTCACCGTAAGAGCGTCGAATAAATGTAATAATGAATTTGAAAATCTAAGGCTTGAATCTTGAACTGCCTTAGCCACTTGACTATCGAGGCCACCATAGAATTATATTATTAATCCTGCTAATATTATACACGCGAAAGTTTGTAAGGGTGTATAGATGGATGGACTTGTTATTCTTTGAAGCAAAAACTACTAAATGGCTTTTAACGAAACTTTGAAATAATCTAGCTAAACATCAGAATAACACAGGCTTCTTTTTACCGCGGGAAAATACATAATTCCCGAGGGAAAAGCGGTTAAAGCAGGCGGAAAGCTAGTTTTTGCATATTTGTTATTTATAAAAGAGTTTTGTCTGTTTCTCGTATGTATTGTGACAAGATTCTCACTCTTCGCGGCCCAGTTCACAAAGAAATTCGTTCCCATCATTATAAGACATGTTTTCTTCACACGACATAATGCGCAACCAAATAAGTATTCGCTTAACAAAGCTCTGCTCCATTAAAAACGGTATTAATAACTTTTTAATTTAATTATGGATTTTCACACTAAAATAATAGGGATGTTGACTGGCTAGTCAAAAGAGCTTCTTTTTATGAAATGTCAAAAACAATATTTTATATGAAAAATTTGAGGGAATACGAGCTTATGACGTCACAAGTTCATATCATAAAAATTGGCAAAAATCGCCCCTACATAAGTTAAACTAGAGCGATTTCAGATGTTTTATTTCCTACATAGTGTAAGATAGGTAATTTATTTAGAAAACAGTCAACATCCCTATTGAACGTGAAAAGTTGCGGTGATTGTTCCGCTTTTATGCCTAAATTACTTAAAGAATATAGAAAAAAAACTGATATGGAGATACTGGTAGGTTGTTGTATACATACGCTTGTTTTTACTGCGGGAAATTAGTTATCGTGGGCAGAGATTGTTATTATAAATGCGAAAGCAACCTCTTTGCATGCTTTCGATTTTTAATGGCTACACGGATTGTGATTAAAGTTGATAGATCAGTTCATCATCGGAGTCATCGGGAAATATATCATCCATCATACTAATATTATAAAGAGGAAATATTTGTATTTGTATGTGTGTGTGTGTGTGCGCGTGAGTGTTTGTAATGAATAAACTCAAAAACTACTGAACCGATTTCAAAAACTCTTTCACCATTAGAAAGCTATATTCACTCTAGTAACATACGCTACCCGTTACCGCGGGAAAATGCCTCATTCCCACGAGAAAATCTGTTAACGCGGGCGGAGCCGCGGCGGAAAGCTAGTGTACAATAATTATAGCATGAATATCAAATATTAATAGCTTACAAAAAAAGATTTACTAAAAAAAGCGTTCACTAAAAACAACTGCGAACCCCAACCTAGCCAAGCGTAGAGATTATGGCAACATCTCCTATTGTAAGAGGCTTTCACGATGGACTGTTAAATTCTTTTATAGTACACACAAAAAGAAATATAACGTTAGTTGTTAGACTCAGGTCTCGAATACATAAGGACCTATGTACCCGGCTTATGTGGAACATCTGCATAGGCGGGCATGCGCACTGAAACGATCGATTTTGACGCGCTATTTACGTAGGAACATGAAAAAGGTTATTACTGGCCGAACGACGTTGTTTTTCAACTGCCTGCTTCGTATTAAAAAAAGAAAACTTGGCTAATTAAAAATTCACGAAGCTGCTACGTTGTTTTGAAAAGAGAACATTGTTTGATGCGGCTTGCTGGCTGGTTACAAAAGAACGTTTTTTTTTTCAGCTGTTATTGTACTGGCTGGTTTCTTTTCAACCGATTGTTTCAAAAATAGAATCTAGAGCGGCTGCAGGTTACTTTTATAAAAGAAACAAATCACTTTTAATAATGATAACGTTAACATAAATAAACGACGTAATAAGCTTAAACCCATTCCATCAAAACTTTTTAGGAATGTTTACGTAAAAAGACAAATATAATAAAACTGCAGAGGTCGAAAATCTGTACACCCAAAATGTTTGTTCGGGCTTCTGTAAGCCCGTATAAGAAGAAGAAAAGTTAGATTTGAATTAAAATTTTGCATGGTCTTATATCTCCGGTCAACATTTTAGATAGTTTTTACCGCGGGAATATATCTCATTCCTACGGGAAATTGCACGGAAAAGTCAAAAAACAACGCGGGCGGACAGCTAGCTTTGAATAAAATTTTGCTCAAATGACAAACTATAGTTATGTGTTGGTAAAATAATAACATTGGAAAGTATCTAACACAGACAAAAACACGCTTTTGTAAACTAAGTAACACAATTAAAAAGTAAAATGTATAAGTAAAGTGGTATAAAGTAAGATGATGATGATTGTAGCGGTTTTGTAACTATTTCAAGATTTACTGTTACTCTCTTTTTCTTAAGATAAACATATTAATAAACTAGCTTTCCGCCGCGGCTCCGCCCGCGTTAATAGTTTTTCCCGTGGGAATGAGGAATTTTCCCGCGGTAAAAGTTAGCCTATGTTCTTCCGCAAGGTCTATTCTATCTTTGTGCCAACTCCGCCCGCTTTTACATTTTTCCCGTGGGAATGAGAAAATTTCCCGCGGTCAATTGTAGCCTATGTTGTTTCCTAAGGTCTATTCTAATTTTTTGCCAAGTTTCACGAAAATTGGTTTAGTACTTTCAGAGCATTTTCAATTATCTTATATATAAAAATGGATTGCTGTTCGTTAGTCTGCTTAAAACTCGAGAACGGCTGAACCGATTTGGCTAATTTTGGTCTTGAAATATTCATGAAAGTCCAGGGAAGGTTTAAAAGGTAAAAAAAAAGAAAAAAAAGAAAAAATACAACGCGGGCGTATAGCCGCGGGCGGACAGCTAGTTAGGAATATTTTACGTATTTTTTTACACCTTGGGTTACATTATTGAAGTCTTAGTAAGGATCCCTAATTTTTTTGAAAATAAAATATAGCCTATGTTACTTAGGGTGAATGTAGCTTCCCAACAGTGAAAGAATTTTTGAAATCGGTTCAGCAGGTTCGGAGCCTTTTCGATACAAACAAACAACCAACAAACAAACAAACAATCAACCCATTCCTCTTTATAATATTAGTATAGATAAATTTAAAGTGTTCCTTATATTCGTAAAGTAACATGGAAAACATTTGTGTGAAATAATAATTTTTTTTTTCGGCCGAAAGACGTCCACTGCTGGACAAAACAAAGGCCTCCCCTTAATCTCTATCCTACCCAACAATCGGTCCTGCATGGTCCTCATCCAGCCACTTCTGGCAACCCTCACTATATCGCAGGTCCACCTTGAGGGGAACCTGCCCACACTATACCTTTCGGCGCGCGGCCGTCATACCAGGACCTTTCGGTTGTCGGTCCGGTTCAAAGTCAAAGTCCTTCTTTATTTATCACTGGTATTAAAACACTAAATGACGTCAGATCTAAAATTTGCAACCCAACTATTGCAGTTTGAAGAATACACGAATCTATGCCTTGCTTACCTTTAATATTCCGAGAGAAACTACAGAAATATCTACCTAAAGGACATCATTCACGTTTCATACAATGTTGGACCAAAAAAGTTAAAATGTCGGCCAAGGAAAAAAAGTGTATTTTTCGGATAGAACACGTCGTAGTTTCTATATTTCTTTACTTTTTTTTTACATTTTCTTTATATATTTTTTACTTTTTTTTTGTTAATAATAACCATAAAACAGTTGATGAATGATCATTATTATGCATCATAATAATACTTTCATAATATATTTTTTAATTATATTAAACAAATACATGCTTAATCCAAGTGGGCCCCTATTATAATAATAATAAAAAAAGTTAAACTACATAAAATAAAGAAATATAATATATTCAATACAATAAATATGACTACAAGCGCTGTGACATGCGTCAAAATAATACTTTTATAGTAACATTTTTATATTTAATTAACATTAATAACACATAACACATTTCACCTGGAGAAGCTTTGCTCAAACCAAGACCGGCTCTCGTCCCAAACGAATGTAAAAGTCAAAACAACAAATAATGATTAAACAATCTAAAAAAGAGGCGACGCTATATCAACTGGAACAGAACTGTGTGTCTGCGTGGAGAAGAACCCGCCGAAGAAACTACGATTCTACCCAAAATCCGCCACCTTTTGCTACTTAAGTGCAAAATATGATAACTGTTTATCTACGAGTATACTAACATTATAAAGAGGAAAGGTTTGTTTGTTTGTTTGCATCGAATAGGCTCCGAAACTACTAAACCGCTTTCAACAATTCTTTCACTGTTGAGAAGTTACATGATCCCTGAGTAACATAGGCTGTTTAATTTTTTTTAAATTAGGGAACCTTACTAAAACTTCAATAATGTAACCCAAGGTGTAAAAAAAATACCTAAAATATTCCTAATTATTGAATAGGCTCCGAAACTACTGCACCAATTTTGGTGAAACTTAGCACAAAGATAGAATAGACTTTGGGAAAGAATATAGGCTACGATTTATCGCGGGAAAATTCCTCATTCTAACGGGAAAAAATGTTTAAGCGGGCGGAGTTGGCATAAAGATAGAATAAACCTTGCGGAAGAACATAGGCTAACTCTTACCGCGGGAAAATTCCTCATTCCCACGGGAAATAGTATATTTCATTACAAGTGCGGAAAGGCTGTCATTGCAAAGAGTTCCGACAAATGTGTACCCGAGCCGAGGCGCAGCCGAAGGCGAGGGTAGACAGTCGGAACAAGTTGCAATGACGGTTCCGCACGTGTACTGAACGACTATTTTTAATACAGTTGCGAAAAAACGAAGCAATTTAATAAAATAATAAAAACACAATAAAAAAAATGGCACCAACTTTTTTTTTGTTTATTTTATGGCCTGGTTTCAAGACCTGTATGCCAAATGGCACCAACCGTAGAATATAGGCAGAGATTTTTTTCTTCACCCATTCTGGTTGGCAAAGGGAACTATGTCCATACAGCCCAGTCTTCACTAGATTTTTTTTATTGATATGAAATTAAATGAAACCTAACCTAACTAATTCAATCAAATCATTAAATCTGATATTGAAACAAATTTGTAGTAGCTTCTTTTTAGAAATATATACGTATTTGCATGAATCATAGAAACTTCTATATTTTTTTTAGTAAAAGCTTCATGGTTAGTTTTTCTTTTTAATTGACATTATTTTGACAGTTGGGAAAGAGAACGCACGAGTGCGGGAAAGGTAAAAAAAAGCACGAGTTTGTAATAGCCCATATCCCGAACGCTATACTATACGTCCCTGCAATACGCCACTTTTTGAGCAACTGTATTAAAAAACTATTAACGCGGGCGGAGCCGTGGCTGGAAGCTAGTTTGTACTATTTTACTTGACAATAATATAAATCGTTAAAAAATACTGTACCAGCTCAACTAGTAAATTTTTCTCGTGTTATCTAAAGTAGGAAATAATTGGTCTAAACAAATTGAGTTTATCTTTGTTTATATTACATTGTTGTATCCGTATTCTATTATTAATTAAGTTATGTCAATGAGGAAGTGTCCTAAAAAAATCTAATTAGTCCGTCAGTTAGATTACTAAAAAATAATGTACGCGTATTTCTTTTTTTGTCTGGAAAACGAAAAATGCCGACGATACAGCACTTTGAAATTTCCAATGACGACACGCCGCCATACAAATTGTACGGAAAAAGTGACGTCATAGTACTCTTCTCCTACATTTTAAAACGATATATCTTCGCCAATTGAAAAAAAAAAAAAACGTTTTAAATTTTTTTCGATAATCTAACTGACGGACTAATTATAATCGATTTATTTTTTCCAGGACACTTCCCTAACACATTATACGAAACTATCAAAGAGAATGAAGCCCTTCGGAAAAACTTGTGACTGTATATGTTTTTATTCATTTTTAGTTTATTCTATAAGTTCAATTGATTTTATGAAACCTAGTATTTGTTTATCATACTAATATTATAAAGAAGAAAAATTTGTATTTTTGTGTGTGTATGTGTATGTTTGTAATGAATAAACTCAAAAACTACTCAACCGTTTTCAAAAATTCTTTCACCATTAAAAAGCTACATTCACCCTGAGTAACATAGGCTGCCTTTTTTTTTCTAGCCCGTACTGTCCCAAGGAAAATGCCTTATTCCCACGGGAAAAACTGAGCCGGAGCCGCGGCGGAAAACTATGTTTGTATATTTTATTGATTTTTCAACAGATGACGCCTGTTACTTTATACTATTAATTTTTCGCTTCGATTATAATTAAATATGTTTGTATACATTTAAAAGTGACAAATTTAAAATTTAATTGAGTAGTAATGTCATAGGGAATGATTCAATGCTTAGAGAATAAATATACATAGAGCACGCGCATCTTCCGCTGCCTTTATGTCAAGCGTAAGCAAATTTTGGCAGATTTTGTATGGGCGGTGAAATCAATAACATTTTTCTTTTTTGATTTGTTCCTCGAGTCATGTTTGCAACTTATCACTGCACATTTCAAAATGTTCACCTATCAAATTTCTTATTTTCACCGGGAAAAATAATCAGCTCCTACAACCATTTGATACTAAACGAACGCGCTGAAGATATTCGGACTGTCCATATCCGTGCTTACGGTTCATACTCGATTAGGCGTACTCTATCCCTCCCAGATTTGTTTCTATTTATACTCTAAGGATTCAATGATTCACGTCGTGACCCTACGGGCTCTTACGCGTGCAACATTAAAAAAAACCGAGCTGTCAGCTGTTTCCTTCATCTTATTAAAAATCAGACTTAGAATAGATATTGACTTAGTAAATTTAGGCGACTAATGTTTAAAAGGAAAAATGACTAGGTATAATAATGACTCCTTCTATTTTCATACATAAGACAGATTGTCATGATGTAATGAGATAAGTGTCCTTAAAGTATTTATTCTGTGCCTTAAATAAATACAACAATAACAAACATATTAAGACGTATTTATTTCAAGCTGATCATTTTCATGGTATTAAAGAAGTAAGATTTTACAAATAATTTTCCGACCACAAATGAAGTTAATAAGCTTTGCTACCCTGAAATACAGGTGAATAACACAACCTTTGAATTACTTTGCAGGCATGTGCACTGCACTGTAATGTGAGGAAATCTCTACAAATTTTTCTTTCACCGTAAGAGCATCGAATAGACGTATATATGAAATCAAGAATCGAAAACACCTTGAAAACGTACGTGCTGAGGATTTAAACCGCGAACTTCCGAATGGGAGGCAACGTTCTTAGCCACTTGGCCGCCGACGCTAAAAGTAACCCTATATATATTTTAGACTACTGAATAATATAGAAGAAGTATGATAAAATAATAACGTGGCGTGTTGTAAGTGGGTCAAGGAATGTACTAATGGGATGTCAGTCGCGTGACCTCCCCGTTTGCTACGAATCTACGAACGAATCTTGCGTCTACCTTGTGGCCAGTTTAATAAGCAATCCGCGCCCAATTCCCGATATTTTTATACGAAAAGGTTTTCTATTCTAAATAATAAAACTGTAGAGGTCAAATGTCTGTACATAAAAAAAAAGATGATATCCGAGTCAGGAGGATGTAAGAAGTGAAATAGAACATATCCAGACCATCCTACATAATATCCAACCATCAATCCTTTCTTTTGCTTTTGTTTCTTTATCTGTTTGTACGGGCTAATCTCCGAAACTGTTGGACCGATTTGAATGAAATTTTGCATGGTGGCTCTTTATATCCCTGGTCAACATCTTGGATACTTTTACTCCCGGAAAATTAAAGAGTTCCCGTGGGATAGTTCAAAATTACTACGTAAAAGCGGACACCAACGCGGGCCTAGTTCTAAATAAATAAATAAATAAATATGTGGGATATCTCACACACGGCCATCTGACCCCAAACTAGGCAGAGCCTGTACTATGGGTGTCAGATAGCCGATATACATACATAATATAAATTATACAACATCCAGACACAAGACAAACACAAGTGCTCATCACACGAATGTTTGCCGTGGGCGGGATTCGAACCTGCGACCTTGTGCTTCGTAGGCAGAAATACTACCAACTAGCCTAGGAGGCCGTCAACTATTGTATTCTTTGTTTTTAGGGTTCCATACGTCAAAAATAAAGCACGGAATCCTTATAGGAAGAAAAGGTTATTGAATGGCGACCGCACACCGGAAGACGTAGCGTGACGTAGCGTGGAGAGGTGGACCGACCATGGTGAGGGTCGTGGGAAGCTGCTGCTGCATGCGGGCCAAGCAAGACCTATCGTCGTGGAGATCTTTGGGCTTACTTTGTCCAGGAGTGGACGTCTTTCGGCTTAAACGACGATAGGATCACTTGTGAGTCTGTCCAACCATTCGCCTATCTGTCGGCGCCGATTTCCGATTTCGTTTCGGCTGCACTGAAAAAAATGTTTGGTTACACATAATTTAGGAACTTGCGAACTTTTGTTATAGTGTTACAAAATTATTTTGTTATTTTTGTGTTATCGAACTTTGTTTACAAATAGCAAAACCTTTTTATAACACCTAAACAAATAGTTCGCAAGTCCCTAAAGTATTGTGTTACTGGTAACCAAACTTTTTTTCAGTGTGATGATGGAAGATGTAATTTGTTATAAAGTTATACATAATTATTTGTCTAAACAATTTTATGGCTACTCAAGTCGTGAGCAAGCTGTTTATAACTACAAGGTGGTCGCAGTCGGTCTCATAAATTTATCTATCTGTACTGTAATAAAACTGAAAAATCGGCGTGTCTGTACATTGATTTGTTTAAAAAAAATGATTTTAGGTGATAAAGGGAGTGAAGCTGATCATTAAAATACAAGTTTTGAAAAAAATGTCCGTTTGCCTGTCTGTCTGTTTATTTGTACACGCTAATCTTTGGACTCGTTGGACCGATTTAAATGTAAAATAGTTTTCGAAGCGATGTGAGGTGTCTTAGGTGTCTAGGTATTAACGGCTTGTATTGGCATTCAACTGTTTGCCTAGTTAAATAATAATCAGACGGCTGCTACATATATATTAACATTCCTCGTTAGTCGCGTGAGATGCTTCGATTTCATTTCATTCGAAATTGGCGGCGCGAGCGCAGCGCAGCGATCTATAGATGCGTGCGATTTTGAGACAGGTGCACTGCATGAAGTATAAGAATGTAGGCCAGTTTATTATCTAGTTTCTTAGTATCGAACTGCTAGCAAAATTGTAAGTGTGTACGATAAAAAAGTTTCTATGGGGGTTAACATCGGAATACTCGTAGAATAACTCCTGTAATACTTGGCTAAGGCTTTCGCGCTTGTTACACATTATTACGAATTTTTACAGGTTTTTTACGCGATAATAGGTATCGTAAAACATAAACATTTAAAATTATCGCGTAATCGTTTTTTAATTTTTAACAGATAGCGTCTGCTCAGCGTCTTTATGAAAAAGTGGTAATTTTGAAAAAGTAGACTTTATGTACCAAAGGGGTATAATTTACTATTTATAAAAAAACCAAGTCCAATGACAAATTTTTCGCTTCCATTTATAAATATTAACTCCTGTAATGTCAGTGCCCAGGGTAATTTGCTAGTTTGATAGACTAGTTTTTTAGTATGGAACTGCTAGCAAAATTGCAAGTACGTACGTAGTTACTAGTATTGCGTTAAAATAGTTCTTGTAATGTCGCTCCTGGCGGACAGCAGAATTAAAATAAAATTATTGACGAATAAAACCCGTGCTCTCTTTATATACGAAAACCTTTAAGTTCATAATCTTCTTAATAAACATGATAATAATTAATATTGGCAGTCTATTTTCTATAAGCATTCAGCCAATAATTTCAGACCTGAAAGCACGAATCCTGAAAAGCCTTTTTAATCCGCCTCGCAGCAAAAGGGAATTCATAATTTTCATCATGGCCGTGCGCAGGGTTACCACTATTTGAATTAATTACCAAACACAATACATTATCAAAATAAACAAAAATATAATCACTTTCCTTTTGTGAACATAATGTGCTGTCTTTTGTACAGGAGAAGTCACTGAAGAAACTTTAATTTATTAAAAATCATACCATACTAATATTATAAAGAGGAAAGATTTGTATTTATGTGTGTGTGTATAAACTCAAAAACTACAGAACCGATTTCAAAAATTATTTCACCATTAGAAAGCTAAATTCACCCTGAGTAACATAGGCTACCTTTCACCACGGGAAAATGCCTCATTCCCACGGAAAAAACTGTTAACGCGGGCGGAGCAGCGGCGGAACGCTAGTATTTTATACTTTCAATGTTCTTTTATTTTTCTTTTTTAATCGACCTATGCTTGTTTTGAAAAGGTACAACCATTCAAGCTTCACCGGACTTGCTTTTCAATGTTACTATATTTTATGTTCTTAGCAATTTATTTTTCTATAGAGCAGCAACTAGCAAGCAACCCTAGCCGTGTATGAATATCTGAAACTGGATTCCTTTGAAGAGCCTAAACAATGTGCCTAGAGCTCCCTCGACTTGTTAACGCAAAACTTCCATAATACGTACTTTAAATAAAATGCGTAGTTGATTAAAGTAACTAAATTTTCTTCTTCCATCGACCTCAAGGACCCTGTATCACAATTTTTCAGCCCAAGATCTTAGCCCATAATTGCGGTAAGCATTTCTCACGGTTAAAATATTATTTACTATCTAACCTCACGCGATTACGCATAAATTTAAGTCGTTGTTCTTTTTTATTATAATTGCAATCGAAAAGAATAGGAGATTAAAGAATCTAATTTTAAATCAATAGTAATTATTTAAAATTCGTTTCGTTTGCACTGTTTAGTTATATTAAAAATTGTGTAAAATAATCATTTATAATTTTGTAAAAATATTTTGAAAAGATGCAACGCCTTTGGAGTTTCTTCCGGCTAGTTCGCCTCCACAGAAGACAGCCAAATTGTGAACTCGCCACAAAAGAATATGTAACTGACTTAACTAAGTAATGTAAATATCCTAAAGTTAAATAAATACTTTGAACTTGAAAAATAAGAGCGCAGCTATCAAATTCGTTATTTTAAGTGGGATGTTTTCCCATGCACCTTTATAGCACACTAGCTTCCCGCCGCGGCTCCGTCCGCGTTAATAGTTTTTCCCATGGGAATGAGGTATTTTCCCGGGGTAAAAGTTAGCCATTCTGCCGCAAGGTCTATTCTATCTTTGGACCAAGGTGAATAGGCCACGACCGACCGACCACGCTGGCCCAGTGCGGGTTGGTCAACTTCACACACAACCCTTGAATTACTTCGCAGGTGTGTGCAGGTTTCTTTACGATGTTTTCCTTCACCGTAAGAGCGTCGAATAAACGTGCATAATGAATTCGAAAATCGAAAACACATTGGTACGTGCCGAGGCTCGAACCCGCGAACTTCTAAATGGAAATCATTGGTTCTAGCCACTTAGTCACCGACCCTCTATTTAAATTTACTGCTATTAAAGTTATAGGTATAAATAAATAAAAGTTTACTAACGAATTAAGACACTGTTTATTGGGCGATGTCTACGACTTATTATGGTACGGTCACGTTCATAAGTCCAGTCATGTCACGTGCACCTATACTTCAAATTAACTTTTTTTCCAAAAGCATTCAGGACATATCATTTGAAGCAAAATATTGAGTCCTTTACACTGTATAAGTAACACAAAAAAATGATAATATCAAGCCTTTGGGAAAAAAGTTATTTGAAAGTATATAAACACGTGATATGACTGCACCTATGAACTTGACTGTACCTTATATACCCAGTCAACATCTTAAATCGTTTTTGCCGCGGAAAAATATCTCATTCCTGCGGAAAACTGCACGGAAAAGTAAAAAACAACGCGGGCGTAGCCGCGGGCGGACAGTTAGTTGTAAGTAATTAATTTCCGTAAAGTTGCAACTTCATTGTCTGTTAAATACTGTCCTACTTAATAAATTAAAGCGTATTATCTATCAGTAAAGTGTATCATATTTGTAATCAATAACAGCATGTTGATATAATTAGCCAATACATAAACAGAATTTACGAACCTCATTTGTTTACCAGAAGCATACATAATAAGATACCATCGCCGCAGTGTCTATAAACTAAACATACGAAATTACTATATTGATTGATTACGTAATGGCGTCGTCGTCTCCTTCACTATTTTTTTTTTTCAGTATCAACGCGCTAGGTCTATAGGTTCCGAGGCTCCCTCGAGCCGCCCCTAGGCGCGTTATTACACGACCTTTTTTGGGGTAGTCTTCCGCTCCCCCGCAAGTCCGGTGAAGCTTGATCCGTCGTATTTTTTCAACTCAAGTATATAGGTAAATTAAAAAAACCTGTACATAGAAAAAAATTTATAAAAACCGGGTCAGGGGGATGTAGGAAGTAATGTAGAACATAATCCAGTTCTTTTTTAACCCCCGACGAAAAAGAGGGGTGTTATAAGTTTGACGTGTGTGTCTGTCTGTCTGTCTATCTGTCTGTCTGTCTGTCTGTCTGTCTGTGGTATCGTAGCTCCTAAACGGATGCGCCGATTTTGATCTAGTTTTTTTTGTTTGCAAGGTGTTACAATCGGGAGTGTTCTTAACTATGATCCAAGAAAATATCTTCAGCCATTTGAAGATTATCAGCTCTTTTCTAGTTGTTGAAAGGATCAAGTAACCGTTTTGGGTCGGGGGTTATTAAATTTTTAATTTAGTGTTATTGTTCCTCTGTCTGTTTATCTGTTTGACTGTTTGTACGGGCTAATCTCCGAAACTGTTGGGACTGATTTGAATGAATGAAAAAGAAAGAAAAAGACCTTATATCCTCGGAAAACAACTTACATAATTTTTAGTTCGTCGAAAAGTGATTTGTATAATCTTACTTCGAAGTAAGATTTTACTCCATAAAACACCTTGACTTTGACTTTGACCACGGGAAAATATCTCATTCGGTACTACGTACTTTACTCTACGGTAAAATGCACGGAAAAGTAAAAAAACAACGCGGGTGTAGCTAGTTGTAAATAACTGATTAATTTCCGTGATTGATTAAGTAATAAGTCATATAGTAAAACTGTAGAGGTCGAACTTCTATATTTGACTCTTATGTCACTATTACCTATGTTTATACATGTAATCATAGGTATATCATGTGACTTAAGAAATTTACCCACAATTCTCTTCAAAAAAGGTTGTGTGGGAGGTTACTGGAAAAACGTATTTATAGTCTCAGTGAGTTTCTTTGGTGGATTCTTTTGAGGTTTATTTGTTTTATCTATACTAATATGAAATAATAAGTATATTATTATTATTATTATTATTATAAATAGAAGATTTGATTGTTTGTTTGTTTGCATTGAAGAGGCTCGAAAACTACTAGACAGATTTTTATGAAACTTTACAGTAATACAGCTTATACATCAGAGTAACACATAGGCTACCTTTTACCGCCGGAAAATACCTCATTCCTAGGGGAAAAACTGTTAACATATTAGTTTGAATTGAATATAATTTTAGCCTATTGATTTGATCTTATCTGCAAGAAATTGTTTACAAATAACTAGCATTGATTTCAGACGACCGAAAGGTTTGTTCTATAAACAAAATAATTTTCATTTGAAACATACAATACTTCTAGAAAAGGCACAGATTAATTTCATAAAATAAACAGGACAAGTGCGAGTTGAACTCGCGTAATGTTCCGTATGCACCAAGTTCTTTGTCAAATTTGGTGCGTTTAGGTAATTCTGTAACCCAATGACAGACGTGTAACATCACAAAATAGGTAATGCTTTTAAACCTGGAGGCCACATTTAGGCGGTAGATTTACTACGAAATAACATTAAATATATTTTTTTAATAACCCCCTACAAAAATCCGTTACTTGGTCTTTATAACAACTAGAAAAGAGCTGATAATCTTCAAATGGCTGAAGATATTTTCTTGGATCATAGCTAAGAACACTCTCGATTGTGACACCTTGCAAATAAAAAAACTAGATCAAAATCGGCGCATCCGTTTAGGAGCTACGATGCCACAGACAGACAGAAAGACACACACGTCAAACTTATAACACCCCTCTTTTTCGTCGGGGGTTAAAAACGGTCCAGTAGTTCCAGAAGAAAATAGCTGTGACGGACGGACAGACACAATGATTCTATAAGGGTTCCGTTTTTGCTTATTGAGTAACGGAACCCTAAAAAGGGAAGGGTGAATTCTCGCCAGGCCAGACATACATACATAATATAAATGAATGTATGTACGTAGAGAGCAGGCAGACAGTTTGAAAGTCACCTTGGGTATCGATTAGGGGTGTCCAAATCATGTGTACATTTAGATTGGAATCTCTATGTAAACGATACAAACAAGTGTAGGGTGTACTATTATTTATTCTGTAAGTAAGTAATATATTTATTTCCTTTACAAATATATGATAGTTACAAGGTAATTATAATATTTACAAAAGCTGGAGCCTAAACTAGGATACCCTGTGATTTAGGACTCCAGGCCTCCACTTAGGTTCAAACATTATTATTAGGTTTTAATGTAGATAGTTAAACATTTTATAATCTATGAAAGGAAAAAAATACAAAGTAACAAAAGATAAAATTCTGTGGTAGGGTTAAGGGAATAAGGCATAGAAAACAGATATTTCTATACCTATCTACTTTTGATATTTCCTTCTTTTTCATAAACATAAAAAGGTTATAGAATACTAATATTCAACTGAAATTTCTTATGTATATTAAACTACCAAATAGTTGGTGGCACATAATAATTATGTAATTTATAATTTAATTATCATTGTTAATAACAAAGAACCGAGAACCACATTGCATCTTAATAGTATAAATCCTTACCAATATCATAAATCTTTCTCTTTCTGTGCGTCACTAAAGTATATAAATGGTAAAGTTACCCTGTCTATCGACTAATCGGCTTGCGATGAAAACTTGCAGCAGGGAAGGAAATAGGCAACTTTTCGCTACTGAAAAATACCCAGTTTCTACGGGAAAAATCAGTAAAGTAGACGGATCGGATAGTGATAAATTGCTATCTGACCCGACAGATCCCCACAATATAATTTAGATTTTTATTTGTTTAGGGCTTTTACTTATTGCCTTTTTATTAATAATAGTGGCGTTTAACCTATCAATGTTGCCAGTAAATAAAACATATTTGAATCTTTCCAAAACAAAAATTTTTAATCGCGACAAAAATTAATAGTCCGCGCGTATATTAAAGAATTATAAGATTTTCACCCTCTGTACTCGTAGTTTACGACCATTCGATGTATAATTGAGGGTTGAAAAACATGTTTGTAAAGTTAAAAAAAAGTAATGACCTTAGTAAAATTTCAATTATTTGTTTTATTAACATTAGTTTACTTAGTACTATGGATTTATTAAGAACTAATACCATAACTATTAAGACTTAAAACGGGATATTTATTTTGTGTGAGTGCCCGATATTATCCAAATCATAATAGTTATTAAAACTACCGTCAAAGTTTTAAAAAGTATAACTAATATAATATAATCAAAGTCAAAAGGTTTAACCAATCACTTTTCGACGTCAAATTTTAATGAAGTTACTAAGTTTTGCTCAAACCAAGACTGGCTCTCGTCTCGCACTAATCATACCAATATTATAAAGAGGAAAGATTTGTAGTTTTGTGTGAATGTTTGTAATGAATAAACTCAAAAACTACTGTGCCGATTATAAAAATTCTTTCACCATTAGAAAGCTACATTCACCCTGAGTAACATAGGCTACCTTTTACCGCGGGAAAATGCATCAATCCTACGGGAAAAACTGTTAACGCGGGCGGAGCCGCGGTGGAAACCTAGTGAAAGATAAACTCCTAAAATTTAAAAAGGCGATGCTATATTAGTTTGAACAGAACTGGAAGGTTCGAGCAATGTGTGCTGTGGAGAAGAACCCGCCTACTAATACCACTACTTGGTATTAGAATAAATATTTCACTGAATTAGGTGAAGTTTGATATTGAAACGTCAATTTTGCGTTTTTTTTTTTAATTGACCTATGCTTGTGTCGAAAAGGTACGACCAATCAAGCTTCACCGGACTTGATCAATTTTGCGAAACAAAAGTTTCAACTATACCCATATTAAAAAGAGAAAAGATTGGAATGTATGTTTGTTTACACTGAATAGGCTCCGAAACTACTGGACCCTTTTTAAATGAACTATCCCAAAGTGTGTTTGTTCTGGTACAAAGATAGAACAAACACACTTTGGGATAGGACATAGGCTACCTTTTACCGCGGGAAAATTCCCTATTCCTACGGGAAAATCTGTTAAGGCGGGTCGAGCCGTGGGACGGAAAGCCAGTTTTTTTAATATTTTATGAGGTTAAAAATATTTTGAACTGATTTAAAATTTTGGAGGTTTTGTTCATTATGAAAATTCACAACGAGTTTGCTCAAGATTTAAGGGCGATAAACGCAGTAAACATGATTTACATAACTATTGACCTTTATAAGCTTTGAAAGTCACCTTGGAAGGATCGCTTTTAGCGAACTTTTGATCTTCACGTATCATTGAGTTAAACCTGTTTCTTTTCAACTATACATAATCGCGTAAAAGATGGCGGGACTACCTTGTTAGCTTCTTAAAGGCTGGCAAGAAGTAGCTCTTTTCTTTTCTTGGTTGCCTGGAAGATATCGCTTAGAGCGATAAGCCCGCCACTTGCCTTCCCCTCTTTGAGTATAGTTACTGTACTTGTTTTCGATTTGTGCAATAAAGTATATTTTGATTTAGCTCAAGATAGATAGGCAGTGGAAGAAAAGGAGGGTAGCGTTTGCCCAGCAATGGGCAAGGGCTTATAGGCTATAGTATAATTATGTGTCGTAGCCCGATGGTTGCAGCCGTTCAATAACTATTTGTCTAGGTTAACAATTACATGCCGCATGAATTGTAAGCGAGCTGTTAATGCTTGTACCTCTCACGTAGTTAAGAACTATTTTTCAAGACTGCTAATTTAGTCATATAATTATTTACCTAACTGAGGCCGCCTCATAGTCGTAACATAACTATGATCGAGGGAATATGTATGTTTTATTTATCTTCGTCTATCTATCTATTCTATAATACTCGTAAAACTGAAGAATCAGCGTGTCCGTACATTGACTTTTTTTCTTAAATAAGATTTGCAATAAATTGAAGGTGATAAAAGGGAGTGTAGTGTAGCTGAACACAAAAATACACGTTTTGAAAAAAATGACCGTGTCTGTTTGTACACGCTAATCTCTGCAACTGTTGGACCGATTTAAAATCAATATTATAGATACCTTTTACCACGGAAACAAAAGAAAAAAAAAGGCAACCCGGGCGTAGCCGTGAGCGGACAGCTAGTTATTAATAATATGAAATATTTATAACCGAATAAGAATTTCAAAAATACAAACAAATTTACGAGTTATATTGATTTAAAGTGGTAAGTTAGAAAGAGACATCCGACATGTAAGATGACGTCACATTTACATGTCCGCCACATAATTTTCATCAAAAGTTGTTTAACAGAGAGACAGATATAAAATAGCTTATTAATTGTGTATATGCCAGTATTTTTCAGACGATTTTTTAAATTAAATTAGTCATACTATATAGAGGAAAAGTTTGTATTTTTGTGTGTGTGTATGTTTGTAATGAATAAACTCAAAAACTACTAAACCAATTTCAAAAATTCTTTCACCATTAGAAAGCTACATGCAATCACCCTAAGTTTTGTTTTTCAAAATTCTTTATTATTTCAGAAGAGCAATTTACAGACTATAATCGTTTAAAACACAACTATATCTACGATTACATATAAAATACTTACAGGCCAATACACCTTTTAAAGTTAACGGCAGCTATGTAAAGAATTTGATACAAAGGTTTCTATAAATCAATCATATCTACAAAGAAGTTTGTTGCTGTTTTCACTGTTGTTATTATAATTTGGGATATTTTTGATAAATGACTTCAGATATTTTGTGTTTTTCCATACATATTCCCAATTGTTCAGATAAATAATCATCAGACGGCTTCAAAACTCAGGCTATGTAGTAGTTAGTAGTATGTAGAAGTTATGGCCATGGTCTGTTTCATATAAATCCGGACAAATTAACATCTTTCTTTTCTTGAAAGTTATTATAAAAATAATGTAACGCCAAAATGACTGTCAAGGCACGCTCACCCAGTCTTCTACTACGGTATACCAAATTACGTATTTTGCGATAATTTCCTATAGTTTTATATTATTATCGTATCGTTTGAAAAAAATGTGCTGAATCTATGGATTAATCACTATCATCACTACATAGTATAAAACAAAGTCGCTTTCTATGTCCCTATATCCCTATGTATGCTAAAATCTCTAAAACTGCGCAACGGATTTTGATGCGGTTTATTTTAATAGATAGAGTGATTCAAGAGGAAGGTTTATATGTAGAATACATGCATAATATACTTAAGGATAACCCCCAATAACCATTTTCCCGTGAGGAGCCGGGGCGGGTCGCTAGTATGTAATAAACCATATAGGCCGGGAGATGATGACAGAAATTTTTAAGTCATTTGTTACAGTATGGCGGTTTTACAGGGGTCTTAGTACACAATGACAAAAAGAAAAATGATAGTCATAGCGCTGGTACTGGCGGCCCAATCGCGTGGGCGTTAGTGAACTAGTCGGATAAATTACGAAAGTCAAACGATTTGTACCTACCACAAAAATTTTAGTATTTTCCGATAGCCCGTAAAAAATAACTAGACTACAGTGTCATGCCATACTTCTCCGGTGTGACTTACAGCCCGCCATACCGACGCGAAAAAAAAAAATTCAACCATTTGTACCAGGGTCATTTTTGCACAGTTTGATCATCTTCGTGCAGCCATTTACGAAAATCACCATGCCATACTTTTCGGACGGCTCCAAATGGTCGCCATACTGCCGAAAATCTGCAATTTTTTTTTTCGCGATTGGGCCGCCATTACCAGCGCTATGACCATCATTTTTCTTTTTGTCATTGCGTACTAAGACCCCTGGAAAACCGCCATACTGTAACAAATGACCTAAAAATTTCTGTCATCATCTCCCGGCCTAATAGGATTGAAGCGTTATTTCTTTGAACTAAAACTCGAGGCAGCAGCCAAGCTGCGGTGGTTTTTTATAGCAGTTATTATTTTTAATTGTTGCTCGGTACGGTCTTTACGCCATATCGTTGGTTTCTTAACGTTCATTGCATTATTCTGTATAAAGTTCTGAGGCTTATATTACTACCTTACAGTTATTTTTCCAGTTATTTCTAAATACACTTTAAACTTTGATTTAAAAAATACAAATTGCAAATAACTATCATGGTAAAAACGGGATATTTACCGTGGTATTTGTTTAGTGTGAATGCATTGAAAGCCTTAAAAAGTATATTATAAATAACTAGCTGCTTTTCTAAAGTTAACGCTTACATACATTAGGTACTTCGATTATTTTATTTATATAGTCTAACTAAATGATTGTATTACTTGACTAGCTTTCCGCCTGGCAGCTCCGCTTGCGTTAGCAATTTTTCCCGTGGGAATGAGGATTTTTTTTGCGGTAGCTTTCTATCTTTATACCAAGTTTCATTCAAATCAGTTCAGTAGTTTCGGAGACTATTCAATGCAAACAAACAAACAATCAAATCTTTCCCTCTCACGAGTGCGGATGTTATAAAAGCATTCAAGTCTTTAAAAATGAAAAAGACTCCCGATGTCCATGGCCTTTCAGTAAAAATTGTAAGTTCTGTAATAGACTGTATAGCACCTCACCTGAGTTTTATATTCAATCAATGTATAGATAGTGGCGTGTTTCCTGACATGATGAAGCTAAGTAAAGTCATACCTTTGTTTAAAGCCGGCAGCACATCAGACCCAACTAATTTCAGACCCATTTCGATACTGCCGACTCTTAGTAAAATATTTGAAAAGCTTGTGTTAAACCAGTTGCAGGGTCATTTTTATCGTAATAATTTGATGCATGTAAATCAGTTTGGATTTACACGGGGTCGCTCAACAGCTGATGCTGGTGTAGAGCTTATTGATAAAATTTTTGATGCCTGGGAAGACTCAATGGATGCTATAGGTGTCTTTTGTGACTTATCCAAGGCTTTCGATTGTGTCGATCATGGCACCCTTGTCAGGAAGCTAAGTCACTATGGTGTGAAGGATCAGGCACTCGGTCTTCTGAAGTCTTATCTTACGGATAGGGTTCAGATGGTCGATGTTTACGGTCAAAGGTCTCCGGGGTCTAAAATAGGTATGGGTGTCCCGCAGGGTTCCATTCTTGGTCCTTTTCTATTTTTAGTATATATAAATGATTTACCGTATCTTATAAAGGGAAAACATGGGTTAGTATTGTTTGCGGATGATACATCTTTGATTTTTAAAGTTAAAAGGCAACAGTTAGACTATGACGACGTAAACCATGCTATCCATGACGTAGTTAACTGGTTCAAAATTAATAATTTGCTTCTTAATGGAAATAAAACTAAATGCGTGAAATTTGTACAACCAAATGTTACTCCAGTAACAACTGATATATTAGTGAAGGGACAGAGATTGGACCTTGCGGCTTCCACTGTGTTTCTAGGATTTACTTTGGATTCTAAACTACAATGGGATCCTCATATAACTAAATTGTCGAACAGACTGAGTTCAGCAGCGTTTGCAGTAAAGAAAATTAGAGCTCTTACAGACATAGACACTGCAAGATTAGTGTACTTTAGTTATTTTCACAGTTTAATGACCTATGGTATTCTCTTATGGGGTCATGCTGCAAATGTAAATGATATATTTACTCTGCAGAAACGGGCTGTTCGAGCAATTTATAGATTAAAGCCTAAAATGTCATTAAGAGAAAAATTTAAACATATCGGTATTTTGACATTTGCATCTGAGTATATATATAATAATCTTCTGCATGTGAAGAAAAATGTATGTAAATTTAAAAAAAATAGTGACGTACATAACTTAAATACTAGAAATAAAGACAAATTGGCGTCTTATGATAGTAGACTGCAGAAAATTAAAAATTCTTTCAAGGGCAACTGTATACGCTTTTACAATAGGGTCCCAACTGATATACAAAATTTAACACTAGAGAAATTCAAAATTATTGTTAAGGAGAAATTGATTAAGAAAGCCTATTATAAAATAACAGATTACTTAGAGGATAAACATCCATGGGAATAGTTGCTTGGGTGACAGGCTTTTTCAATCGTACTTTACAAAACATTGTTATTAGTAATTATTATCATAATAACTGTAAAAATGTGTTTAAAAGATGCAACGCCTGTGGAGTTTCTTCGGCGAGCTCTTCTCCACAGAAGACAGCCAAATTTTTGAACTCGCCAGAAAAGATAATTTAAATTTAAATGACATAACTAAGAGATGTAATAATGTCCAAAAGTTAAACAATAAATTCTTTGAACTCTTTTGAACTCCTCTTTATGATATTATAAGTAATATTAGTATAGAATAGACTATAATGATTTAAAACGGGATATTTACCGTGATATTTGTTTTTTAGTGCTGTTAAAGTCTTAAAAAGTATATTATATTATAAATCATAAATAACTAGTTTTTTGTAAAATATGTACAAATGGTTGGCTAAGGTGTTTCGAACAGGAGTAAAAAAACAATCACGAACAATATTAAAAACAAGTATGTCCAAATTAAAGTATGTACTAACTGTTTCGTTTTAGTTTTCAGTGGTCCCAGATTTAATTAGAATTATCAACAGTAAAATTTTCTTCTTCGTATTTTTGACTAACGATTGGAATCATAATGTATTGATATAAGACTCTCTAGTTACTAACTCAATAGTTAGTTACTAGCTACTGTAAGATTTAGCCATTTCGTATAATGTTAGAACCTTTTTTTTTTTTCAAGAAATATAAATAACAAATCGACAAAATATCGATCTTTTCAATAAATACCTATCAGACATCAAATGATATAAGATAAGTCTGTTTTTCAAAATATTTAATTCTCGACAGACATAAATATACAAACAAATAATAAAATCTTTGTCAAAAAAACAACGTTTTATTTTCCTGTGTGACAAAGGCAAAAGTATCATAGTGTGATAGATATATTTACGAAGAGCTGATGATTTTTGTGGAGTAAAATTGACATACAGGCGTACCTAATATTATACACAAGTCAGTAATAATTCAACAGTATTAATTTTCTGATGTGATATTAACTGATAATACTTATACCTATGTGTAACCGGTAAATAGATCAAACAAAAAAAGCGATTGTTTCACTAAAAAAATATATATCTTAGTTATATCTAAAGAATCAAAACGTTGCTTGTGTGTGTGTACAGATTAGGTAATTTATGTCAACTAACATTTAAATTATATATTAACTACGAGTCTACGAGTAAGCTCATATACATCTCTACGTAATGAATCTAGACGAAAAGGGACCGAAATTAGTCGACAAAATGGCAACTAAATGTGAATGACCGCGAATAAACTATATAACCAAAATACATCAAAATTTGAAATCAGAACAAAGCGAGAGACCATTATAGCTTATTCAAACACAATCCAAATTTAAATTCAAAGTATTCAAACAGAATTGAAGTCGTCGGCGCAAAGTGTGGTGCGTGATATCACCTCGCCTACATGCCTATAGAAACGTAGACGATTTCTTGAAGCGTGTATCTGTGTAAGCGACGCGCGCGCAGGCCAAGTTAATAATAATAAAGAGAGAAAAAACGCGGGCAGCCGAGGGGCGCGAGCCATCCATAATGTAAATAGACGCACCACTACAATACCACGAATGTGCGACTATCACATCAACTGTTTTAGCCTCCAAAACAGGCCAATTCAAAGGAAATTCTTGAACTTTTCAACACATTCTAGTGCAACAATGTACCATGTACCAAAACAAGTGAAAAAAATTTGTTAGATATTGGAATTTTGGTTGATATTTGTATGTGGAATTTGGTAACATAAAGCGACGTTCGTCGTTTTGTGGTCGCATCGGCGCGGTCGGGCGAGCTCGGGTGTTTCCGCTCGCGCTCGGCTAACGGCTCTTTTCCCCGTGTTGAGTGTGCGCCAGCGCACCGACTTTCGCTACAAAAATAAACACGCTCCTTGGCAGAATATCAAGGCGAGCCTTCGATTTTAACGATATCCCAGTGTTTATGGGCGGGTTACTTACAAGAATCTCTGATTATAAACTCATTCGTATCTGTAAGTGTTATGGGGACGATGACTCGTGACTTATTCAGCTAGATATTGATAAACGTGTCATTCTCCAAGTACAGCGCTGATAACGCGATAAAGGTCATTAGAATGTCATATTGCTCTTTCAAACGCGATCTTTGGCCGGTTGATTGCGATACACATTTACAATCTTGATTAATTTATAAGAAGGGAGTTCCGAAACACGGACAACGAGTGTTAAGTAACTGGACATGAAATAATGCTGTGCTGTTTTAATAAATGTTATAGTTTAGTAGTTAGGTTAAGTCGTATGTTATTTAAGAGCTCTGTAAATAGCCTATTTTAAAATGGGAATTTTTATTCTTTCCTATCTTACTGCCTTGTTTTTATAATTTTGGTACGAGAACTAAGAAAATATTTATCTTTTATTTATTTATTTTCCATTTAAACATTTACACTAAAATACTTCTTTCACTAAGAATTTTGCAATGCGTAAAAAAAATATGCAATTTCTAGTCATCTTTTAATCTTACCTTAATCTGTGTCTTAAGTTTTTATATAACGTGACAATTTCATTAAGCTTGTTTAATCGTTTTTATGAGTATTTACGTGGTATTTACAAACTTAAGTAAGTTTTCATTATTCACAAAAGAATTTAATACCTATTCGTATCATAATCTCAAATGAAAAGTGTATGATTTTTTAAATAAAAAAAACTATATAGGAAAAAAAAAGCAAACATTTCTACTACAGGAAAACATCTTACAAGGAAAAACAAACGAACTTGCTTATAAAACCCGATTAATCGACTAAAATATTATCATCTTTAAGTAGTTAACTGTTCAAAATATCATAGGTCTCATAGTCCAAGAAAACAAGGTCTAAACAAGAAGACCACGTGATGACGTGACTGACACAAGCTTACGTCATTTTGCGCTGTTCATCCTTGTCTATTACATGCATTCGACAAGGATGAATAGGCAAAATGACGTAGCCTTGTGTCAGTCACGTGGACTTCTTGTTAGACCTTGTTTTTTAAGCCATGATAGGTCTTTTAAAATCTAAGATTCGAGCTCGACATACGCTTCCAAATTTAAACATGACGTGGAGCATAACGCCATCTTGCGAGAGGTCTAAACAAATCACACAATTTTCGTGTGTAAGTTGCCAGTACGCTTGCAGTCATGATTCAATTCTTTATTTTTTAGAACAGCAACCCTTGTTTTCTTTTTTTTGGCTTCATGGTTACTCTTTTATAAACAATCTCACTCATTACAATCGATTCATGTTGTTCAAAAGTGAACATGTGGGAAAGCTGTTTTTCTTTACTCACAGGCAAAAATATAGGTATTGTTTCAAAAATAACACATTATTAATTAGTAGTAGTACGAGTAGGTAGTTAAAAATTATGCGTTTCGGGGAGTATTGCACAAAATATAATAAAATCTATACTTTCACTACTGGATGCATTGCACAATTGCACATATTAACCTACACTTCAGAGCAACAAATTAGGAACCCAAAAAATATACATTAAAGTCACAGAAACTACGAATAAATGTTTAAAAGACAGTTTCGGGAGTTTTTTCATATGTAAGGAGTACTTTTTTGTACGATTCATTTTAGAAAGGCTAGATTTTTGTTCTCCTTAGGGAGAGTACCAAATAAAGCGTACATAAGCGTACATAATATACAAAAGGTTACTGGACTGTATCCAAAATACTTTGTTTACTCCACTAGTTTTTCCCGTGGGAATGAAAAATTATCCCGCGGTCTTAATTAGCTTATGTTCTTCCGCAAGGTCTGTTCTATCTTTGTGCCAACTCCGCCCGCTTTCACATTTTTACCCGTGGGAATGAGAAATTTTCCCGGGGTAAATCGTAGCCTATATTCTTTTCCAACGTCTATTCTATCTTTGTGCCAAGTTTCACCAAAATCGTTTCTGTAGTTTCGGAGCCTATTCAAATATAAGGATTTTTTATGGTATTTTTTACACCTTGGGTTACATTATTGAAGTTTTAGTAAGGAACCCTACTTTTTTGAAAATAAAATATTGCTACTCAGGGATCATGTAGCTTCTCAAAAGTGAAAGAATTTTTTAAATCAGTTCAGTATTTTCGGAGCCTATTCGATGCAAACAAACAAACAATCAAACCTTTCCTCTTTATAATATTAGTATAGTATAGATGTACGAAATAGACCGTCAGAAATCACTCGCATACTAATCTAATTACCTAGCCTAACCCAATTTTAAACAATTTCCGATTAACGGCATATTAAAGTAAAAATCGTACAAAAATTGTTATGTAAAGTGTGACGTCAATCTTTCTTATTTCCTTTAATTTTCTACAAAAATTTTGTTATAACATTCCATAAAAAGAAGCTCCTTTGACTAGCCATTCATTTCATTACCAAAATTAAAGTATAAAATTTTAATAAAAACCTCCGCCACAAAACCGTTACCTACTTGATCCTTTCAACAACTAGAAAAGAGCTGATAATCTTGAAATGTCTAGAGATATTTCCTTGGATAAATAGCTAAGAACACTCTCGATTGTGTCATCTTGCAAACAAAAAAAAACTAGATCAAAATCGGCGCATCCGTTTAGGAGCTACGATGCCACAGACAGACACGTCAAATTTATAACTATCCTCTTTTTTATCGGGGTTTAAAAAATCTGAAACGGGTAGTATTTCTTTTTTTTTAGTACCTACTGGGGTTTTTGCAACCTTTATCAGCATTGGTCCACCGTGTGGAAGAACTGTCTATGCTACGGTCTATCACTACTCGACAATCTTTGCCCCAGTGTCTCTATGTTTATAGAGTGTAATTTTCCTGAACCTACCCATTAGACTGCAATTTCCCTTGAGGAACATAGGCTGAAGTATAAAAAAACCTAATCAGAAAAAACAGAACATGCCTATCGATTAGCAGTGATGGATGTGATCGGCTGATGGATTAGTTTCTTTTTTTTTTTTTCATAATTATTTCAGCTGCGTTCCTTGGGGAAAATTATCAGTTTCATGGGCAGGTTACGAGTAAAATATTGTATGCTAATTTATTAACACATTTTTTTTATTAACCTATGCTTGTGTCGAAAAGGTACGGCGAAGGTACAGTGTTTAGCATTTATCGCAATTTCCTGCTTGGTTGCCTGGAAGAGATTGCTACTTTAGCAATAAGGCCGCCTATTGGCTTCTTGTTTCACGCTTTGAATTTGTAACAGAAGTATTTCTGGTGTCAATAAAGAATATTTTGTATTTGTATTTCTACGACCAATAACGCTTAAACCAGACCCTGTATGTATATGATGATGATAACAATAACATCGTGTGGTTTAAAATATAAACGTATTAATACTCTGTAATTTATAGACAAGAAACTATAACTGAAACTTAGTTGTTTAAAATACTATGCAAACTTAGTAAATATAATAATATGTTGTATAACGTATTGCATCGAATCAAAGAATCCATACTACCTATTATGTTTGTTTTTATATGCTGTTATTGGCTTGTTTTATTGTATACTAGGTTTAGGTATACCTAGTTATAGATAGAATATACTTTATTTTCGTACTTTGTCTTTGTAATACACATTTTCTTTGTCTGTATATTCTTTGCTATTGCATTATGTTTTGTTATATAGATAATTACTATATATTTATTGTCGTTCTAAACTTTTCTTTAAAAATCAATTTGTATTGAAAATTATTTACTTCCGTGCGAGAAACCGAAACTCAAATTACTGTGGGGGTCGCACAAGTCTAAAATTAAATATATATGTTAACGGAAATGTATGAAATCCGTCATTGTATACAATTCCTAGGAAATGTATACAATGCCTAAAATCGCCCGGAAATGTATGAAATAAATGATATTAGACACATTTCCTAGGAAATGTATACATTTCCTAAATAGCGATCGGAAATGTGATACATTCAAGATTTAAATAGGTAAACGGCCAAAGCGGAGCGAGGGGGAGGCTATTGCAACAGAAGTATATAATAGTACTACTCGTACAGAAGGGAAATTTACCTCCTCGCACCAAAACAAGTTCCCCGCCCGATATCCCTCCACTCACTGTATCCCGTAGGTGCCGCCAAACTCTGCCGGATGGTGTTGCGTGGTATTCGAAGAAGCATAAATACTATTTTTCTTTGAATTTAATTCACATCTGGTAATTGTCTGCTATAAAAATTAGAACCACGTTGGTTCTTTGGAGTGTCCTACCACAGGTCACGTCACACGATCAGGCGAACGCTTGCGTAAGTGCTGCTTAAACATTCAGTGCACTATATACCAGCCATAAATACGAATAAATAGTTAAATTTTAGAGTGTAATTAGTTACTAATAAACCGTGTATTTATTTTATATTTATTTTACCTGGATGGCTTACTTTTCAGTTTTAAAAAAGGCTTTTGCTTTTATATTGTGGCGTTAACGAAAAATTGTTGACTTATCAAATTGAAGTTTTGAGCTTTACAAGCTTTATTTATAGTTTTTGTGCTAGATACGCTGTAAAAAATAATAAATAGCAGATGTTTTAAGTTTATATGAAAAAACTTTATAAAGATATATTTTTATTAGCCTTGAAAAAATATCTAATTAGAATTTAACAAAGTGTTTCATTTTCAATATTCACAGATAACTCTGATTCTTAGTTAAACAGGGAGCCTCGTTCATTTTATTCACAGAAATCATTAGTTTTATACATTTCCTAGTACAAGTTCGGAATTTTATACAATTCCTAGGAAATTCATACATTTCCTAGGATATGTGTGTAATAAATAATCTTTGAAACATTATTTCATACATTTCCTAATGAACTTCGGAATTGTATACATTTCCTAGGAATTGTATACAATTCCTGGATTTCATACATTTCCTGTAACATATACACACATAACCAGTAAACATAATATAGTAATATGTGGGACATCACACACACGGCCATCTGACCCCAAACTAGGCAGAGCCTGTACTATGGGTGTCAGACAGCAGATATACATACATATATAAATATACAACATCCAGACACAAGGCAAACACAAGTGCTCATCACACGAATATTTGCCCTGGGCGGGATCCGGAATTGCTACGGGGTCGTCTACAAACTAATTAGATTACTTCTTTCATGCCACATACACTATTTCTTTTTTCTAAGCCACTTATTTCTTGGGGGAGATGCGACTGAAAATTATTTAGTTCTGAAAGAACTAATTGATTTGTACTGATCGATCACATATTTTCATAGAACTCATAATATGATGAATAATGGTATTATTTAAACTTAACCTCATAAAAACAATCAAAGAAATTATTATTTCATGGATATGAAAATGTCTTAAGAGAATAAAGAAAATTTTCAATTTATACTCTAAGGAAAATGTATTCCGTTTACGTAAGTCAAAGAGATAAAGCTTATTTTCAGTAAACAGTTTATTTACAATAAAGGACCTTTGTCAAATTAAAATGGTTTACTTACTAGAGATGATAAGAAAAAAAAATGAGAGGTAAAATGGTAGGACGCGTCTAATACGACATGACGACTTTTTTAAAAACGTGATGGAAGGAAAGATCTGAGGAAGGAGAGGAAGGGGAAGACCAAGAAGAAGTTACTTTGAACAAATGAAGGAAACAGTAAAATGTGGTCCCGTCACCAGGATGTCAAGGGGTGAGCGAGGAACGGAGAGGGGGGCGGTTACTGCATCGACAAGAGTGCAGCTCTTAAATTGAAGAAGAAAAAGACATTAAGGCAAAAGCTCATTAGTTTGTAGATTAATGATAACTATTTTAACTATTACAGCAAGGGAAAATAACATACATCTATTAACCTGTATAGATAAATAGAATCAAAATAATAGACTTCCTGGAAGTTTCCTTCTTTTTTAGTTTCCGAGATGTTTCTTCGGCTTTTCAGTTGGGGCACTGGTCGAACAAATATATAAAACTTTTCCTAATTTAGTTGAAACGTTGCAGGCTGAATCACCTTCCAAAAAAATAAAAATGATTCGGATGTATTCGTTATACGAGCCATGTCAAACGTACGTACAATATAGTACATGGAAATCGTACCATAAAAGGGATCTTCACTTGCATCAAATCGAGTAGTTCTCATTTTTTTAAATGTAGTAAGTAATGAGGTGGTAATCTTCTATAATATAAAAATGAATCGCTAAATGTGTTGGTAAGCGCATAACTCAACAACGCCTGGACCAATTTTTCCAATTCTTTTTTTTAAATGTTCGTTGAAGTCCAAGGATGGTTCATACGGAGAGAAATTTAAAAAAAGGGGAAAAAATTTAACGCGGGCGGAGCCGCGGGGCGAAAAGCTAGTGACAAATATAATTTTTCGACCTCGAAGTCCCTCCGGAACATTATAAAATTCATGAAAAACCATTAAATTTTTGATCATTTTTCAGTTTTTGCCGGCTGATTAATTCTGACACCAGAGTTTGTGAGGACGGCTAACCTCGAAACCTACAGATAAGCAGCAATAAAGCATGTATACGTGACTGCAGTGACATTTATGTTCGCAATGATGTCAGTTGTAGTAATTCTCACAAGGCACCTTTTAAACTTATAATTATCGCGTAAAGACCCGTGAACAATCGTAATATTATATTGAAGGGTTGTGAATGCCAATTTAATTATTTTCAAATAGAACGTAAGGCTTAGCTCATATAACATTTTCGTAAAAAGGGTTAATTTTAGATTTTTCGGTACTTTACCCTTCAAATTTATGAACTCGTCTTTTTCGTGCGTATGGAAATAGAAAAGGGCGGGAGATGAATGAATCTTATTTTAGTAGCTAATAAAGTAATTTAGGCTTAGTTTAATTTGAAGTCGGCTGTTTTCGCATTCATAACCTAATTTTTAAAACAGGGTACGATCCCTGAAACCTACCTGTTCTTCAATTTCCTTAAACGGTGGATTCGAAGTCTATGCATACCAAGCATCTATAGTGACGTATATATTGAAAATAGATCTTTACTTATTACAGAAAAAGTTCAGTGCTGTCTAAATATTCAAAAATTTTATTCTTTCATTATTTCATTATTTTCAAAAAACAATAAGTTTATCTTCAGCCCTTTTCACAGAATAGTTTTCTTTAGCATAAATTCTTTTTTTAAAACAATAATCTTCAAAGGGCATAAAGTTATAATTACAATAGGTACAATACAATTTCATTATAACTTTATGCCCTAAGATTATTGTTTAAAAAAAGAATCTATGAAAATAAATAAATCAATTACAGTAAAAGCAAAGGATTCTTTTTCACGCTACTGTTACCTATAACAGCCCCACTGCAGGAGAAAAGATAAAGGTTGTTGCCAAAGACAGAAAGGTGGATTGGGGATCGCAGTTGTTGGCTATAAGATTACCCTGATGCATGTATTAATATTAAAGCATGCATCAATTTATGTAAAACAAAGTGCAGGTATTCAAAAATTATAAAGCACATAGTTACACCGACTTAACAAGAATGCCATTTCGCATTTCTACCTTATTTAATTATTTTTGTTGCTATATTTATTTTACAAGTTTAATTATACTTAATAATAATAATAATAATGATTTATTTATAGTCAAAATATACAAATAATTGTACAGCCTTAATTACTACATGAGCGAGCATTGTAATAACAAAACGTAGAACTCTGTCTCCCAAACCAGCCCCTCTTAACATGCCCGGTCCACGCGTGACAGACATAAATTTGTCGTGCGTATTCTCTTATCCTATTGGAAGGTATCTCAATATGGCGGGTTTCTCGCGCGACAAACTTTTGTCATAGCACTGCATGTTACGAGGGAACGGACCCGTATTTTGGGAGGCAGCCATTCCATCGTGGCAAGAAATAGTAGACTGAAACAATATTTTTGTAGAAGGAAAGCAAAATAAAAATGATTTTAGAAACTTAATCATTCCTAGTTTATAACTAGTGGTGGAATATTCTACTTTACTTTCGTCGGGGAGGTATTAAGTTTGAACTCAGAAATCGGTAATACAAATAAATACATACCTTTAAAAGTTGGTTTCGATTTGATTGAAGAGTAAAAATTAGTATAAAAAAAGCACAATATTTTTTTTAGGTGAAGAGATGCACGACCTCGAATTGTACTAATAAACGTTTTGTTACATAACTATAAGGTAGTCTGAACCACTTGTTTGACCGAAGGATGGAACCGTGCTTCGAAAGGCACGTTAAGCATCAATCAAATGTTATAATAAATCAATTAATTCCCAGTACACCGTAAAATTCAACTGATTATTTATCCGCAACATAGTGGTAGTACTCATGAAACTGAACAAATTTCCCTAAGGAACATAGGTTGACATATAGAGCTACAGTCACCAACGCTCTTAGGAAAACATACATCCTAAAATTAATATCCGCAACAATAGGCTATTTGACTGGTTTTTAAAATATATTTTTTATTATTCAGTAGAGTTTGTGGATCCCAGTAATAGTTGTATTTTTTAATTCTGGTACATATTTCCTGAAAAATATCAAAATAAAAATTCAATATTTAAGTAGCGCGCCAAAACGCTACTTTGACAATATGGCGTCGCAATGGCATCGGTGACGTCACTAGCCAGTACTACTACTACAAGTTGCTTAAGTAGAAAACGATGTTTACTGGCTAGTGACATATGTCCTATACCCGACCAAACAGGAGCGTTTTGAGTCACGTGACAAACGCCAAAAAAAATACATTTTTATTTATGGATTTTTACATAAATTAATTATTATTTTCAACTTCCCATAGTAAATATCCATTTTTAAACTTACATTACATACTGATTACAGTAATTAACACTTTATTTTTCGCATTGTCAAATAGCCTATTGTAGGTTAGTAGAATGAGCGTTTCCTCAGTCCACAAACAATAACAATATTAAGGTTACAAGATAATGTAAGTATATTGCAAGTATGTACTTCAAAGTCTATCAATTGTAAAGACACAGAACGGAATTTGTTTCTTATTGTCTTCTATTGCAAAAGATATTATATTACATGACTGCTATAAAAATGTAGTGTGTTTTCAGGGTTCATTTACGTATGTATGGCAACGCTCGCGTTATTTTTTTATTTTCCCGTGAAAAGTTTTCCGTAAGATTGAGATATTTTCCCGCGGTAGATACCTACTATCTAAAATGTTGACCAGGGATATAAGTACATATGGTTATAACCAATGAAACATTTTTTCGTGGTTTTTTGTTTAATTGCACCGTGATATTTAACTTTCCCCAAGGAACATAAATCTCAAAAATATACGATTTTCAACTTTTCATATAAACTTCAGTCACTTAATCGGCCACTTTGTATGACAAGTTGAATTTATATTTTTGATATTTCAACCTATGTTCCTTGGTAGTCCGTTCGCTCCAGTACTAAATGAAAAAATTCTATCTGTCATTCCTGTAAATGGCAACGACTCATACATACTCATACTCATACTATGGGGAAAGTTGTTCACTTAATTTCACGGTGTTTAAGCAGGTTTCAGATAAATCCATAGATAAATTATACAAAACTCCTGCACTTCAGTTGTTTTCAAGTCATTTAAGAAGAAAACTAAAAACCTCTAAGATCTGGAGTCTCCTTGATACCCTCATATTACTGTTGAGGTATCGTGTTTGCGTTGCTCTGTGGCGGGGTTTTATTATGAATTCTATAATAGTTGTAGTTTGGAATCGTTCGTTAATGAGGTATCACTTCACTTAGCGTGTGCGTTTCGAGGTTAAGCTACTTCACAAAACCTGGTGTCAGAATCATTGAGCCGTTCATTCTCCTTCACGATGTTTTTCAATATCAACGCGCTAGACCGTGGTCCGAGGCTCCCTCGAGCCGCCCCTAGACGCGTTGGTATATGACTTTTTTTGGGGTAGAGTCTTCCACTCCCCCGCAAGTCCGGTGAAGCTTGATTGGTCGTACTATTTCAACAAAATCATAGGTCAATAAAAAAAAAAGCCGCCTATGGCTTCTGACATGGCTCATACATATAATGACTACATCCGTAGATAGTAACCGGGACCAACAGCTTTACGTGCCTAATTAGGTATCAGAAAATAAATACAGCTGCCTATGAAAGGGCTTCTACGTACCCCGATTTTTATTCATTAGCGTTTAGCCTCGATACCAGCCAAGTGTGTGTTCGTCGACTTTATATATATCTTTTACTTTTTTTGCTGTTTTATTTGTCATTAAATAAACATAAATCAAAACCAACTGGCACGTTATCGAATCGGCCATTTTGATTAAAATTTAAAAGCAATAGCGCCAGCCTTTACGCTTCCGACGATGCTTAGACAGAGACGCGCACACATATATTGTTCCGATCTCTTAACAAAACTGTACATACGGATACACCGAATAAAACGAAATAAAAAATAAATATGTGGAACATCTCACGCACGGCCATCTGACCCCAAACTAGGCAGAGCCTGTACTATGGGTGTCAGACAGCTGATATACATACATATATAAATATACAACATCCAGACACAATACTTAAGAACAAAACAAAACTTAAGCAAAATAAGTATGTGACTAGATCTGTGTCTGCTGGTAAATATGAGGTACCTAAAGTAACTAATTATTTTGGAGATAGAACATTAAAAAAAAGGTTGCCGTATATTCTAAACAGTTTACCAGAGGATATCAGACAAGAAAAATGTAAGCTGAAGGTTAAAACTGTACTTAAAAAATACTTATTGGATACTCTTCCATAATTGAATATATATGCACTGTTATCTAAAATTAAGTACCTATAGTGTTACATTAGTTGGTATAATTAGAGACTCTTACCTGCAGTCAAACTGCTGAAGCAGTTTTGCGGGACTATGTATA
The DNA here is from genome assembly GCA_948473455.1 of Teleiodes luculella. Classification (NCBI taxonomy): domain Eukaryota; kingdom Metazoa; phylum Arthropoda; class Insecta; order Lepidoptera; family Gelechiidae; genus Teleiodes; species Teleiodes luculella. Next base: position 2,446,159 of record OX419596.1, read on the forward strand.
ATTTATAATGTAATACTGTTCATAAATAAATAAATAAATAAAATAAATAAGGCAAATACAAGTGCTCATCACACGAATGTTCGCCCTGGGCGGGATTCGATCGAACCTTTTGCTTTGTAGGCAGACGTTCTACCAACTAGGCTAAGAGGCCGTCAGTAAATAATAGAACACTGTGTACAAAATAATTTTGTCCAGGTTTTTGGCTCAAATACTACTATATGCGACGCTTAGGTAGATACGCGCACACATTGTTCCAATCTGTTATCAAATTGCGCAAACGGATGCACTGAGTACCTAACCAAACCGACGGATTTTCCATCGAACGTCACCCCTAAATATCACCGGATGTGACTCATGCGCAACCAGCATTAATTCACTGTTTTGCATTTTTTTCTCATTCTACCCACTTACTATTTTGTATCGTAATAATATAATGATCGAATTATATTTATATTATACTAGCGACCCGCCCCGGCTCCACACGGGAAAATGGTTATTGTGGGTTATCCTTAAGTATATTATGCATGTATTATACATATAAACCTTCCTCTTGAATCACTCTATCTATTAAAAAAAAACCGCATTAAAATCCGTTGCCTAGTTTTAAAGATTTAAGCATACATAGGGACATAGGAACAGAGAAAGCGACTTTGTTTTATACTATGTAGTGATATAATACCTACGCAAATTTGTACCCAAAATAGTATTGTTCTCAAAATAGACGAAAGAGTTTCCCATAGCACAGGAATTCCTAGTTTGGGGGCCAGGGACACAGTATGTTACTATTTTGTAAAATAAAATTACTTTTTGTTTGTTTGTTTGTTGTTAAGCCCGGCACACACACGCAGCTATAATTTATATTAATATGCTCAGCTATAACTTAACATTATAGCTCGCCACCACACACACGGTAACTACACCGAAATATATCGCACTATATCTCTCCATATATTTTCATGACGTCATAGAAATATAAACAGGGCGAAAAGACATGTTGTTTCAACGGTTTTAATAAACTTTCCCAAAGAAACCTTTGTCGGAAACGAAAAAGAAATTAGACAATTCCATACAATATTGTCAGTTTGTATAGAGAAGTTCATTTGTTTTTTTCTTTTTCGTATACGAGAAGAGTTAATTTGGGAAACTTGTTCAAAACCGTTAGCTAAGCATTAATTTCTAGAGATTTCAGTACCCACTTGCTAAGACGTTACTTACACCCTAAATATTATAGCTACGTGTGTGTCGGGCTTTATACGTATAATAAAACCGTGCGATTCATTTGTCACATGAATCACTGATACAATTAATTTACTGTAAATCCTTTTATATGGACGGACAGCACAAGGGCGTTTTAATGTTATGATCAAATGATGTGTACCGTGTACAAACAGACAGACGGACAGGCAGGCAGACAGACGGATTTTTTTTTCAAAAACTTGTATTTTTGTGTTCATCTACACTTCCTTTATTACCTACAATCAGTTTTTTGAAAAATAAATCAATGTACAGACGCGCCGATTCTTCAGTTTTATTATAGTATAGAAGAAGAGGAAGATAGATAGAAGATACTCGTAGATAGATAGATAAAGGAGTAATTACAACTGCCTAAAACTCTAACTTAAAGCTATAGGTTTTGTTCATCGGAGGTTTTTAATACGTCAAAAATTTTAAAGCTTTACTAAAACCAAAGCTTGCTATCATTAAAAAGAAATATTAACAAGTTTAAAACATTAAATTATTTAATAAAAAATACGTTGTTATTTTTTTTTTTATCATTTATTTAATTATTTTTTAGGCGAAGCAATTTTAGTTTACCCTGGGCGGAATCGAAGCCGCGACCTACCTCGAAGGCAGGCTACGAACTAGCCATTCTTTAATTATTTTGTAATGCCAGTAAATAAAAATACTTGCAGAGCAATAAAGCAAGTACAAAAAAGTTGTTGGTTTCAAAGAAAACTGATTGAAAATACTCCGCAACCAACAGGGAGGCAATATGAGAGAGCAATAAACCGTTAAATTTTATTTCTTAGAATCCCTGGAGAATACTGTTTACTAAAGAAAAAAATATTTTCTATTTAATTTGATCGGAAATCCCTCCTATGTATTCTGGTTCGGTCGTTTTTGTAGCGAAATGGAACGAATGTTTGTGGTTTAGTTTACATCATATTACATTCTAAAAATAAATAAATATTACGGTAAATATCGCGATTTACGTATACATTTTATATTATTATCATTTTTTAAATCATAATAGTTATATCTTTCTAAGAGCGTCAGTGGTCAAGTGGCTAGGGCCGTTGACTTCCATTCGGAAGTACGCGGGTTCGAACCTCGGCACGCACCAATGTGTCTTCGATTTTCGAATCCATATGTACGTTTATTCGACGCTCCTACGGTGAAGGAAAACATCGCGAGGAAACCTTTGCGTGTTAAGTTGACCAACCCGCACTGGGTCAGCGTCGTCGACTAAGGCATGTTCACCCTGATACCAGGGTAAGCTCAATCCCTTCGGTGGGGACATATAGGTATGAGCTATGTTAATGATGAGTCATATCTTTAAGTTTGGTGAATGAATTCAAGAAAAGTACGGGCTGCACTGGATTGGATTTATTTTTTTGTTATAGTTACTTTCAGGACAATGTTTATATGATTTTGTATGTTCGTAGCCAATAGATATAATACGGCGAGCGAAGAAGCAGCGGTCAGCTAATAATGAATAAATAAATAAATATGCTGAACCTAATTTACACAACAATTACATCACAATCGAATAATATGACGCAAAATCTAAAAGTTACGTTCTGATGCTTGGATTGTCTAATGTTTTTTGTCTTTCAAGAGAAAATTTTATAATATTGAAAAATAAAATTAACTATCAAACTGGTAATAGTAAAATCGAATTTGACTACAAAGCTAATTGATTTCAAACTCTTATAAGCTTTGAAATTATTTTTTTTAAATGATTTTGCAATAATCCAAATTAAGGGCACAACACATGTAATCACTGTTTCGAGTAAACGTGCAAACGATTACCAAGTTTATTTGCAGCCAAGGGCGCACCCATTCCAAACAGTGCGAAAGCAAATTAGACAATCGAAGCGAAAGCACAATGTATTTAAAGGGGCATTTCACGGAAAAATCAACCTTAGTCGCTTACGTGACACGTAAGTTCACCGATGAATCGTCTATATATCATTACTAGCTTTCCGCCGCGGCTCCGCCCGCGTTAACAGTTTTCCTCGTGGGAATGAGGCAATTTCCCGCAATAAGTAGCCTATGTTACAATGTAGCTTTCTAACGGTAAAATAATTTTTGAAATCGGTTCAGTATATAGTTTTTGAGTTTATTTATTACAAACATATACACACACACACACAAATCTATCCTCTTTATAATATTGCTAGCTTCCCGCCGAGTCAATATTTTTTCCCGTGGGAATGAGGTATTTTCTCGCAGTAAAAGCTAGCCTATATTCTTCTGCAAGGTCTATTCTACCTTTGTGCCAAGCCAACTCCGCCCGCTTTAGCATTTTTTCCCGTAGGAATGAGGAATTTTCCCGCGGTAAATCGTAGCTTATGTTCTTTCCCTAGGTCTATTCTATCTTTGCACCAAGTTTTTTGATAATAAAATATAGCCTATGTTACTCAGGGTTGAATGTAGCCTTCTAATGGTGAAAGATTTTTTTAAATCGGTTCAGTTGGTTTTATGTTTGTTCATTACAAACACACACACACACACACAAAATACAAATCTTTCCTCTTTATAATATTAGTATGATTAGAAGTCTGTTACAGAGACAACCGACCCCTCCTCAGAAGCAGCAACTAAGAAAAAGGGGCAAATTATCAATTGTAACTGACCCAACAGCGTCACCAAAGCGATACCTCAGTAGAATGCTCCTATAAAAGGAGTACAACAAACGCAAATAAATTTGTAATCGTTTGCATGTTTACTTCAGACAGGTCATAGTATGTCCATTTCAAATCCTCTAGTAATACACAATGCTTTGAAATTTGTAAGTAAAATAATATACAAACCTAAGGGCATAGCAGTACTATTCTCACCCTAAGGTTGCCTGGTAGAAATTACTACTTAGCAATAAGGCCGCCTGCATGTACATGTGCACTTTCTTTATTGTTTTTTTTTTTGTGAATTTTATACTGTTCTGTTTATTTCTGGTGCACAATAAAGTATATTCTATTCTTTTCTTTTCTCGATACCACTCAGGGAATATTTACCCATCGCAACTTTCTTGTAGGTAGATAAAGTTTGAATTTTCTGTGATAAACAGAGCACTTACCCATTTTCATGTTACTTACTATTCACAAATATTAAGCAAAGCCCTTATTATCATACTAATATTATAAAGAGAAAAGTTTTGTTTTTTTGTGTGTGTAGGTATTTTTGTAATAAATAAAATCAGAAACTACTGAACCGATTTCAAAAATTCTTTTACCATTAAAAAGCTGCATTCACCTTGAGTAACATACACTACCTTTTACCGCGGGAAAATGCCTCATTCCCACAGGAAAAAACTGTTAACGCGGGCGGTGTCACGGCGGCGCGCGGTAAGCTAGTTAAAACTATTTTCCTTCCACACACATCATTATGGTGTCAAAAGAATTTGAGTTAGGTATAACAGTAACAGGCCATTATTCATTTTGCGATTGAATTAACGAAATAGAGTTTTTTTACAACATAATGTGATGTGAGTTGAGATACTAGGAAATCATACATTTGAAGTGACCACTACAAGCATACATGTTTTCCTTGTAACCGCACCCACGCATTTTCCGTAACCAGCAACAATGTTTGTGTTGGCGTCCTTTTCTAGAATACCATTTAAAACTATTGGCACTTATTTCAACAAGATCATTAAATTAAATATAATAAAACTGTAGAGGTCGAAAATCTGTACGTAGAAAAAAATTTGCTAAAAACTGAGTCCCCTCTAACATACGTGACAGACAGACATAATTTTGTCGTGTGTATTCTCTTATCCTATTGGAGGATATTTCAATATGGCGGGTTTCTCGCGCGACAAACTTTTGTCATAGCACTGCATGTTACGGGTGCAGGTGAATATAGTATCCAGATTTTCTTAAATTTGTTGTTTCTCTGTTTACCTGCATGTCTATTTGTACGGGATATCTGAAACAGTTGGACTGATTTGAATAAAATTTTGCATGGTGGTACCTTATATCCCTATATCAAGCGCAGATAACAGGAAGCAACCTTCACATGCTTTCCGAAGCACGCAGTCGTCTTTCTTTTCGGATAATCAGGTCAATGTCCCTACTAAACTGATGAAAGTTGCTTAAAGTGTCTCCGTAAAGTGAGACAAAAGCTTTACTAGAGGTCATCATGAACTTACAGATTATTTGCTGAAGATTTCATTTTCCAAAGAGAATCAATACTTCCGTAGGGTATAAGGAAAAAAGATGTTTCTTTTTAATAACATTAACACTTAGTTACAGTACAGTTATGTTACACAAGCTTTCCGCCGCGGCTCCGCCCGCGTTAATAGCTTTTCTCGTGGGAATGAAGCATTTTCCCGCGGTAAAAGCCTATGTTACTCAGGGTGAATGCAGCTTTCTAATGGTGACAGAAGTTTTGAAATCGGTTCAGTAGTTTGTTAGTTTATTCAATACAAACATACACACACACACAAAAATGCAAATCTTTCCTCTTTATAATTTGTATGAAGTATGATAATAAGTATTTCATTAGTTTATTTATTTATTATTGGTACTTCTCGATTAGGTAAAATATACCTGTACTGGTTTTTTTTTTTAACATAGCGTATGATATCCGACAAACAGCTTAAACTGCAATTATCTAAAAAATGTACAGGAGATTGAAATAAATATAACGGAATCAGGACTTAAAATGTCTTTCCAATTGAATAAGTATAATTGAATAAGGAAGTTTTATCGTACAAATGTCATCATAGAAAACTATCTTTTGGAAAACTCAAGGTTACTTATTCTTTTATGTCTCTTCAGTCTCGGCGAGTTCTGCATGACGTTATATTTTTACATAAACTATGCAACAATGATCTCGACTGTATAGATCTTACGAGTTGTCTTGCTTACTGCGTCCCGTTACATTCTCAAAGAATATGTAATCCTCACAAACTGTTCCTTACAACTTCTTGTAGAACTAATGCTGGGTTACGTTCTCCCATGCGCCGTATAATTCTACATAATTATAATGATAAATTCAATCAAATTGATATAATATCAACACGTCGTAACATATTTAGGAGTTTGGCTTTAAAAGACTTAAAGGATTAATAAGCAAGTAATACATGTTCGTAACATCATTTATCTTAATTTATTTTAGTATTTTTGAGCTTAATCTGCTTTTCTTTCTTAGACTTGTTATATCCAACCTGTGAATAGCGTGATTGGTTATGAATAGATTCATTTCTATATGTAACAACACCTGTATTGTAACTTATTGTTCACTACTGTTTGCTGTTCCAAATAAACAAAAAAAAGGAATAGCGGATTATGTAATCAGTAATATTTTTAGAAGTCTCAATGAAAAAAAATATCTCAAAATAGAATCGTAATTTCAAAATAGAATTGTACTTTAAAAAACAAGGGCTTAAAATTTCCACTTAATTAAGATACAGATTGACAGTCAAAACATCGTTAATTTCTCTAGCATAAGCTTATTGAAGTGACAAATTTAGATATTCAGTTATTCATTAACCTAATTGGCAGACAAGATGGTCGCTTACAATAAATGGAGAAAGCTTTGATTGAAGTCCTAATTAGATTTTGAAAAACCGTTTTTCGATGTCACCTGTACATATTATACAAATTATAAAGAGGGAGGCTTTGAATGTTTGTTTGCATTGAATAGGCTCCGAAACTACTGTACCAATTTCAAAAAATAATTCACAGTTGAGAAGTGGTTGAGAAGCTTCTATACCCGGGTGACATAGGCTGCCTTATACCACGCGAAAATACCTCATTTCGCCGCGCCGCGATCGAAAAGCTTTTTTTATTTACAATATATTAAGAAGAGCGTCGATGGCCAAGTGGCTAGGCCCGTTGACTTCCATTCGGAAGTTCGCGGGTTCGAACCTCGGCACGTATCAATGTGTTTTCGATTTTCGCATTCATAATGTACGTTTATTCGACGCTCTTACGATGAAGGAAAACACCGTGAGGAAACCTGCACACACTTGCGAAGTAATTCAAGGGTTGTGGGTGAAGTTGACCAACCCGCACTGGGCTAGCATGGTCGACTAAGGCCTATTCACCCTGATTTCAGGGTAGGGTCGAGCCCCTCGGGGACATTATGAGCTGTTAATGAAGAAGAATTGTTCATAGTTGGTCGTTCAAACTTTGAACTTCAAAGGTGGCGTTCGTCTGTGGAGAAGAACCACTAGAAAAAACTCCAAATCGTATCTTTTTTTTTTTTTCAATTATCTTTATATTTATTTATAGAGTAAGGAAGATTTTTTTTTGGTAGAATAGAGGTACAAATAATATCCTGTCAACACATATGTGATTTGATACTGATATATTTTTGTAGTCCGTCAGTTTCGACCAATAGAAAGTCTTTTTTTTTTTTTTTTTTGAATTGACCTATGCTTGTGTCGAAAAGGTACGACAAATCAAGCTTCACCGGACTGGAAACAATAGAAAGTCACCAATAGAAAGCTGCATGACATTTGGAGCAATCACTACCCCGAGGCAACCCCCCAACACCTCAGCTAGTTGACAAAATTTATTTCTTCAGAATTTGCATGTGTTGGTTACGTCTATTTTAGTATGAAAAATTCGGGCAAATAGCAAATAGGCCAGTGGATATTAACATTAAATTCGCAAAGCACGATGTAGTGCTGCATTTTTGGTATGTTGTTTGGATCAGTTAGGGTGATGTAAATCCCAATTTGCAACTTCGAAAAAGTTGTGCTCGCTGCGCACCACGTGATAAACAGCGAAAATTTTGGACTTTTTTCACTTTTTGCTCTAAAAGTCATAAATCATGCGTTTCCGACAAGTAACATTCACTACATAAATGAAGCTAATTAAATTTGCAACAATTTAAGCCTAATTGCAGCTCTCTAAACCTTATAACGACTAAGCTGTGGCCTTTCAAAGATAGTCAGTTTTTCCCGAAATATTGAAATTTTTAGTTTTGCTCCCGTTTGAAGCAAAATATTGGCAAAACCGCTCGTTCTATGAGAAGGTCGTAAAATAAAGTTGTAGAAAATTTAATTTTCTTTTGTTAGAGCACAACACAATCACTCACAATCTGCATATCAAAACATAAGCTGGGAGTATCTCCACGCGGTGAAGGCGGTAACAGTGTAAACTGGCTAAAACTCCCATCAACTAAACAAATGCCTTCGGGCTTATGTTTTGGTTTTGATTTTCGCACAAGATAGTGATTGGAAGTAGCCTACCCGGTAACGCAGGGGAGCAGCCAAGAAACTATTATCTTATTAACGCGAACGAAGTCAGGCTAAATAGTCATAAAAATGTCGGTTCCACCGGGAGTCTGCTTTGTGTGTCGGCTGGCACTCAAGGAAGGTGACAGTACAGTGGTAATTGTAAAAAAACGTGGCATCTAAACTCTAATTAACTCGAGTGTGGAGCGTGGCCTCCAAGAGGATGAACTTTTTTTGAAAAAGCTAGACGAAGTCAGTGTTCACGATGCTTGCAGAAAGAGATTCACCACTCGGCATAATATTGACGCATGTGCTCGTCGTGGAGGCGATCAAATTCCACAACCCCGCCCATCAACCTCTAGAACATCGGGCCCTATGAATCTTCGGAGCATTTGTTTCCTTTGTGCGGAGGAAATCACTGAGGAGTTTCTCCAGCTCCAAACCAAACTTCCCAAATCACGCAGAAATGAGGTGTTCAAAGTAGAATCAATGACAATTAGGGAATCAATGCTCGATGCAGCCAGTCGTCGAGGTGATACATGGGGACGGCAAGTCATTGATCGTCTTACAGCTACTTTTGACCTCGTTGCATCTGATGCCAGGTACCATAAGTTATGCCAAAAGAAGTTTAAACATTTAATTTGCGTATAATCTTTTTTCCTACTTTCCCAAATTTTGTACTTTTGTTAATTACCTATCCTGCAAATGAAAAAGTATTATCCTTTTTATGATTTTATATGCCCTCAGTTTCAATTCTTTAAAAATCTATTTCTACCTTCTTTTTGTTTTTCAGATATTGTGAGTGAACTATTTGTCTCACAGACTTTGTTCTATGCTCTAATGAAAGAAAATTAAATGCACTACAACTTTATTATACGACCTTCTCATAGAACGAGCGGTTTTTGCCAATATTTTGCTTCAAACGGGAGCAAAACTAAAAATTTCAATATTTCGGGAAAAACTGACTATCTTTGAAAGGCCACAGCTTAGTCGTTATAAGGTTTAGAGAGCTGCAATTAGGCTAAAATTGTTGCAAATTTAATTAGCTTCATTTATGTAGTGAATGTTACTTGTCGGAAACGCATGATTTATGACTTTTAGAGCAAAAAGTGAAAAAAGTCCAAAATTTTCGCTGTTTATCACGTGGTGCGCAGCGAGCACAACTTTTTCGAAGTTGCAAATTGGGATTTACATCACCCTAACTGATCCAAACAACATACCAAAAATGCAGCACTACATCGTGCTTTGCGAATTTAGGGTTTTTTAGTGTCGATTTCTACTGGCCTAAAAGAGCATGAAAGCAATAATAATAAAATATTTATTACTTTTTGGTTACAATGTGTCGATCTCAAGCTTTGTATCCTGTGGCAGAAGATTCCGCTCATCATATGTTATACAAGGCACAAAAAAAGTTAATATTTTAGGTACAAAAATTTGTAACACACGCACACACATGCATACACACGTCACATAGACTAGGTGATTAATTTCTTACATAGGCAGCTTAAAATTCTGACATCACATTTTCTTTTTAATTTGATATTTTTAATGACACGTAAGAATATAATCTCTCAAAAAGAAGTGGAAACAGTAAAAAAAAGTTTATTGTATTGTAAATATAGAAACACATTAGTTTAAGTATAATGTTTATTTAGACAATATAGTCACGAAAACGAAACTAGCCCTAGCAAAAAGGACAGTGTTATTTCCAATAAAATTACGTAAATTGAGGACGATCACAAGCAACAAGAATATTAGCTATAATTAAACGAGTGTCATTAAAACTGATATACGGACGACAAATGAAGAGACATTACAAATAGCAAAAGAACTTACAGACGGACAAGAAAGATAAATTATTCAAAGAATACCCTTTGGTCTACAAAGAATAAACATGATTGCTGATAAAGGATAATACAGTTAAAAGAAAAGATATTTTAGTGTCACGAATAATATAACAGATGCATGTTTTTATAGATATAACCTTTATATTGTCCGGTTGCTTGATACAATCGTAATTTTATAACCGTAGAAAAATCCTAACGCAACCCCATCTGATGCTTTTTAAAACGAACCAACATCCGCGTTTTGAAAACGGGACGCTATGTAAAAAGTATATAACCAAGATGGCGGTTTCTGCCGCCCAATGCACTCGGGTTTTATCGCCCGGGCGTATCGAGAACGGGCTGGCAACGTTGCGGCCGCATTCCTTTAGCCGAGCGGCAACGTCGCAAGCCGTTCGCTACCCGTGTGCCTTTGTTGATTGCGATGACGTAGCCACATCATGATAAAATATTTGCAACGTGAAAATGTCATTTCGTAAGCTAAAGCGTTGGCGTCGGACCACAATGCTACAGAAACGTCATTTGTTTAGATCCGAAGCGCGTATGCCCCGGCGCAGGTCGCGAGCTATTTCGAGAAAGAAGGGGTGGAAATTTTGTTTTCTATGATTTCAATGGCATTCGTGCCGAGTTTACAAGCGTCTCGCGTTTGGCTAAGTGCTTTAATAGTCTGGCCGTGTATAAACATCATTTCTCGAGCCAACCCGTCGGGTTTAAAACGCTACATCGCTAAAAGTTATTTACTCGATAGATGTCAACGGTCTGAGCGTGCGAGTAGCCCATTTGGAATCGCAATGCATTTGCGACAAGACAAATTGAGTTTTAAGTTGCACGATTTAGAACATAAATTATTGATTTCCTGCTTCATATTTTTAATTAGCGACAGTTTTGCTTTAATGTTTATAATCTAGTTTATTTCGCGATACAATAAATATATTTTATCCACACTAGAAACATTAGAATTAGAAATATCATTGAAAGAAAATATACAAACAAGCTAACTGTCGCTAACGTAAATCCTCATCTAGGCAACTTTAGTTTCAATTCTGGTAAGTATGTATTACTTTCCATATTCGATTTTAACGTACGAGTATTTTATGGAAAAAACTTTGAATACATGACGTAGTAATCACGTCACGCCATACGCGCGATACATGGATAAGTTAGGCATAGAGATAAATAACAGATACTTACTTATTTTGCTTTTGAGTCTACATTGTGATCTTCGGTAATCATCATCATTTAAAATTGTAAAAATATTTTTATATATCTTACAAGTTTTCTTTTCTTTCTATCAATTGTTTGAAACTTAGGAAACTTGTTACAGGAAATGTGTATTTTTTAATATATCATTAGAGTTTAAATTTGAAATGCACTATTATCGATTTATATGAGATCAAACACGTAACATATCGACTTGTGTGACACCCCTTACGCCATCTATCGGTATTTTAGCTTTACATTTATTGTTTTGTTTCAGTAATGTCTACAACGAGACTTAGCAAGGTCGCTACGTAACACATTATTTGATTATATTTCAACACTAACTTTGGTTCGACCACAGAACAATAGAAAAAGTGCTGGATAACTTTGGCAAGGCTATATATAGATAGGTTAGGTTAGACGTGTTTAGATTGTACTATCTTGTTTTAAACAAATATATACATTAAGAGAAATATAGTTTGATAAAAACTGAGTGGGGAAAACGTGTTGATCAAAATATTAAGTTTCTATCTGGTTCCCTTCGGAAACCATTTTAATTAGGTACGCAAACTCAAGAACATTTCTGTAAATCGAACAAGAATCAAATAACAATTGATATTTATTATTTTTCCGGTATTTCTTTTATCGAATTGAGCTTTTTAAATATAATTTAATATATTAAAAACATTCAAATAATATTGCATTACATCACAAATACGATTTAAGGCCTTATCTAGAATGGACTATCTCTTAAATGGGCTAGTACATAATAATAACGTTGTTCGTATATTTTTTGATGTAGGTATAATATATTTTTGTTTCCTTAAGTTTTTCACATTTTGTTCCAAGTTTCTTTGGTCTATAAATAGTTGTTCGTATCACCACGCATTACATCGAAATTATAGTAGGCAAATGTGGACCATGCATGGTCTAAGAAAACAAGGTCCTAACACTCCGACCACGTGACTGATACAAGCCTACGTCATTTTGCCTGTTCATCCTTGTCGAATGAGTGTAATAGACAAGGATGAACAGCGCAAAATGACGCAGTCTTGTGTCAGTCACGTGGTCGGAGTGTTAGACCTTGTTTTCTTAGACCATGATGTGGACCAAGACCTGCCACTATAGAGACATATAGTAGTATACCATGTGAAAGGGTATAATGTAGTCATCAATCACGCTGAAAGACATAAAAAACATTTTAAATAATGAGCAGTTGATTTTTGCTTCAAAGGTTAGGTGTTTCGTCTATATCTCGGGAGCTTTGCCCACTATGGTTTGATTTTTCGCAGTCGCGATGAAAAGTTAATGGTTTTCAAATTACCAAAATAATCAGTCTGGAAAGTGATCACTTTCACCCTAAATCACTACATAGTATAAAACAAAGTCGCTTTCTCTGTCCCTATGTCCCTATATATGCTTTAATCTTTAAAACTACGCAACGGATTTTGATGCGGTTTTTTTAAATAGATAGAGTGATTCAAGAGGAAGGTTTATATGTACAATACATGCACAATATACTTAAGGATAACACACAATAACCATTTTCCCGTGCGGAGCCGGGGCGGGTCCCTAGTTAATAAATATAACGTTCAATTTCGTACAAAACAAATAAGTAGAAAAAGCTCGTTCATTATAAGCTCAAGATAAAACTCCAGTAAAAAAAGGTTCAGCTTTTAGAAGTTCAGTTCAGCCTTCGAGTAATTTTACGAGTGTTGTTTTTATTCTATGTGTTGTCAATGTAAAGCCTAATCAGAAAAATAAAAACATCGCCATTTTACGGAAATTCAATGGAACAAATTTTGTAATGGCGATCGTTTCCAGATAAACTAAAAGAAAATGCATTATTGTACAGAACATGGTTATCAATGAGGAATCGATTCTAATTAGTCCGTCCGTTAGATTATCGAAAAAAATTGAACACGTATTTTTTTAATTTGACGAAGGTATATTATCAAAATGTAGGAGAAGAGTGCTATGATGTGACGTCACTGGAAATTTCCAAGTGCTGTATCTATCGTATACTTGCAAGACAAAAAAAAACGTGTACATTACTTTTTATTAGTCCTTATCATCAAGGAACTGAAAACCGCCTCAGGCTTCCGAAAGCAGATGGCCGTATGTGAGATGACCCCTTCCTACTAATACTCATATTATAAACGCGAAAGTTTGTGAGGATGGCATCCATGAGGTATGGATGTATGTTACTCTTTCACGCAATAACTACTAAATGGATTTTAAAGAAAATTTACAATAGTATAGCTTGTGACACCCGCGGCTCGCCAGGTCCTGGGCGAGCCAGCGAGCGCGCACAATGTAACATGATGAAAAGTAGAAACACTGGTAGTAAACTTGTCGACAAGGTTTAATAAATATAAAGTACTACAAAACAGGGAAATCACAAACGACGAGAATTTAGAACTCGGCCGACATGGCCGAGGGGTAAACCAAAAGTGAATAAAAAAATGAATGAAATGACGGATGATTGTCGACTGAATTCCAAAATTGAATATATTCGAATTTAGATGAGAATGGTAAATGAGATGAGAATGAGGCAACGAGGTGGCATGGTAATGCACCACGTTACAAGCTTATACATCAGAATAACCTACCATTAGCTACCTTTTACCGCGGGAAAACACCTCATTCTTACGGGAAAAAACTGATAACGCGGGCGGAGCCGCTGAGCAGAAAGCTAGTTTATTATATTATTACTTTTTTATAAATCTCCCTTTTTAGTTCAATAAAACACGATCCGAACTATGTGACTAATTATATTTTCACCCCAATAGAAGAGTACAAAGGATCAGTAGGAGATGACGTCACACAAGGGGCGTCTTTGTCTATTGTCCGATTTGGAATGTCTGTCTGTATGGAGATAATCGAGATAGCTATATAATGGCTGTTTTGGAATTAGTGCAGTGTTCGATAAAAAACAATAACAGGTTTCATACAGTGGTATTAAAGCTCTTTTTTTAATCCTATTCTGTTGAATCGTCATTTACTATGAGTATGATCGATATAAAAATTATCTGTGGTGGTAGTTTTTAAAATGTTTTATTCGTCATCGTACTAATACAATATTTTAATTATATAAAAGTTTCACCCGAGAATTCACAAGAACAAGATGGAAGCATCGTCTTATCTCTTTAGATGACCTACTATGCTATTCCTACTTCGAGTGTGTAATAGTAATATACCTAGAGCGTAAATCAAATAGACTTTTAATAATTATACAAATTAACCAAAGAAACATGTACGCGGGTAGTTCGAACAGGTCATGAAAAATATTGCTAAGTGTTATCGGTAATTTTTAAATGTGTGTAACTGATGGAACAGAATTTAAGGGAAAGAAACACAAAAAAATCGCTAGGTAAAATAAAATAATAACTTATTCATATCTGAAACAGGAAATTTGTTTAAATGAAAATTTTAAAAAACCCACGCCGTATGTTAAAATATATTAGAATAAAAAGGATTAAATAACATTTTTGGAAATCCCCCGACCAGAAAATCCCCGTCAAATAAGATAAGAAATATCAAATAAAGAAATCTATAAAAAGAGTGATTTCTCACGAAATCCGCCACACAAACAACTAATTATGACCTTTTTTAGTCCTTACGTAGGTACGTACCTACTTACCTTTTGGTTTCTCGTAGAAATAGACACAGCAATAATATTGATTAATTTAGGTACTATACATACTCATCTATCTAATAATATAATACAAATCCAATAAAACACGTCGGGGTCTGCCATTCCCTGCTCTGACATTAATAAATTTTATCATACCGTGAGTTTTACTTATTCAGAATCTACATTATATTAAGTTTGTAAGTAATATAAATAAGTAGTTACAATATTTTAACTGAAATTTCTAAAAAAGAGAGCGATGATGGCGGGGCTGATCGTTGTTGCGGAAACTTTTCGGCACAGCCTATTTATCTCCTTATATCGCTATTAAAAAAAAAAGTAATCAAGAGCTTTGATTTTTCCACCGCTGGGGTTAACGCCGCCTCTTCTCCTTCTAAGAAGAAGAGGTGTGAAATAAGCTTTATGCTACATAATAATAAATCTTTATTCATTCAAAACAATGTGTTTACAAGTTTTTTCTGATACCCGCACTAGTACGCCCTGTGTCGCGGGTTATCAGCCTCATCCTGTACAGTCCGGTGAAGCTTGATTTGTCGTACCTTTTCGACAAAAGCATAGGTCAATTCAAAAAAAAAAAAAAAGCTCATCCTGTAATCTTGCAACAACGTGATCATTTCACAAACGAGAAACTAAACAGCAAGGATACAAAAAATCATTGTTTTTTCTTCTGCCTTAAGTGTGTATGAATAACCACATCATTAGATTCAACTTATTCCACAGATTATCTGTATTTATTAATTTACATTGTGAATTTCCCCGGTTACCGGTCGAGTCCTAAAAAAAATAAAGGGAAAATGGCGGCACACTTGACATTTACAGTTTTACTTTAATTTGCTATAATAAATCTGTAATTGTTAAGATTTGTCGGCCACGTAGCTTAGCTGGTAGTACGCCTGCCTTCGAAGCACAGGGTCGCGGGTTTGAATCCCGCCCAGGGCGAATATTCGTGTGATGAACACTTGTTTTGCAAATGACCCCTTTGTAATCCGTTTAAATAGAGAAAGAACGTTTTTTTTTAAGAAAAAATACCATGAAATATACCAATTAACTATGTTCAAGAGCTTTTATAGGAAGTTTCAAGAAAATTTGAACAAATTAAATTTCTTTCCATACAAAATTTTACATCTACTTTATGCGTAAAATGGCGAAATTTCTATTATTTTTTTATGAAACATGATAAAATAAAAATATACGGGTTTTTTATCTGTCCATTGCTGGACAAATGCCTCCCCCAAGGATCTCCACATGATCGGTCCTGCGCATCATAATCTATGTCTATGTAAAACATGCACACTGAATGACCTAGCTAGTATATGGATGATTTCAGACGGTTTATCACTACATAGTATAAAATAAAGTCGAAGTAACAAACACACATTCACAAAGTTTTGCCTTTATAATATTAGTTTGATACGAGTAGCACATAACATACATAAAACTACTATTGGGTACTTGACTAATTAAAATTAGTTTATTGTGCTTTATGTAGCCTCCATATTACTATACTAGCGACCCGCCCCGGCTCCGCACGGGAAAATGGTTATTGTGGGTTATCCTTAAGTATATTATATATGTATTATACATATAAACCTTTCTCTTGAATCCCTCTTTCTACTAAAAAAAACCGCATCAAAATCCGTTGCGTAGTTTTAAAGATTTAAGCATACAAAGGGACATAGATGGGGACATAGGGACAGAGAAAGCGACTTTGTTACTTATTATAATAAGTAGTGAAACTCACTATTGTAAGGATTGGTCAACAAATTAGCTTTGAATGGGCAATCCTAATATCTGAGAGCGACCTCACCCCCGTTCGCTTGTCATACTAATAAAGAGGAAAGATTTGTATTTTTGTGTGTGTGTGTTTATGTTTGTAATGAATAAACTCTAAAACTAGTATGAAGTATGATGTTTGGCACAGCGATGTTTAAATTAGCTCATTTTTAATTGTTGAAAGGATCAAGTAACGGTTTTGTGGCGGGGGCTGTTTTTTATTTATTTATTGTTATACCACATTACGAACTTTCTTGCACGCGCAGTTGTACTGTACCACGGGACATCTTAGTCAAGTTGTTCGCCGCTAACTATAAAAAATGTTACTTTGAATAAACTTTTTGATTCAAGTTGACTAAACTCATTATTCGCAAAGTCTACATTCCAGCAGCGGCTAGGCATCAAACATTCGGGTCGGCCTGTTGGACCGTTAGCTGTGAAAGCGGAACAGATGAATATACTTTACTTTCAAATTTATTATATCGTGTAGAATCTGAATTAAAACCGGAATGGAAGTTTAAAACGGTAAGTTCTTTTCAAAAATTACAACTAACTTTAAAACATTCAAACAAATTTTAATATGGGACATCTCACACACGGCCATCTGACCCCAAACTAGGCAGAGCCTGTACTATGGGTGTTAGACAGCTAATACACATACATACATAAATATACAACATCCAGACACAAGGCGAAAATTAGTGCTCAAAACGCGAATGTTTGCCCTGAGCGGGATTCGAAACCGCAACCCTGTGATTTGTAGGCAGGTGTGCTACCAACTAGGCTACGGCCGTCTAATAATACAGCAACAACAAATAACAACATTTTGTTAGTAGCTGTTTTTTAGTTTTATAAAGACACACATTTTTCCCTAATACGGGGTGAGCAAACTAACAGGATGTATTCTTAATTAAAATCGGCTTAATAAAAAAAAACAGGAAATTATCAAAAAATAAAAGGCCCCAGTCAAATAATCTGATCCACATTCCCAAAGATACATTTCCCGGAAACGAAAAGCTATAAATTATTTCCCCATACTACCATTTCAATTAAAATATATATTTTGTGTGATGATGATACTCACACATCATTTTATTTTTGCATAAGTCACTGTGTAGACGTAGACATTCAGAATTATTTATTTCAGGATGACCGACTTTCTCCAAATCTAAGGAACAAGCAATTTTGTCTAATTATAAATAGTTTAAGAACTTAGTTTTTAAGGATAATTTGAAACTAAAAATAATTAAAGTAATGTACATCGTATTCATTAACAGCTCATATATGCCCCCACCGAGGTGCTCGAGCCTACCCTGATACCAGGGTGAATAGGCCTTAGTGCGGGCGTAATGTACATATTTAGACATATTAACATTACTTTACGAACTCAGTTACTTTGGTTAAATATAAAAGGTATATTATTTTTTGCTTTTCAGTCTTTTAGGCGGTTTAATTTTTTTGTTAAAAAGGTTTGCTTCACGACATTTAGGCGGATCAACAATTCCAACACCAGGGTTGTTGAGGGAGGTTAGGTTAACCTCGAAACCCACACGCTAAGAAAGAAGGGATACTATAGTCATTTTGTAAGAGAACATATGAAAAACTACTTATTATAAAACAAAGTCGCTTTCTCTGTCCCTATGTCCCCATCTATGTCCCTTTGTATGCTTAAATCTTTAAAACTACGCAACGGATTTTGATGCGGTTTTTTTAGTAGAAAGAGGGATTCAAGAGGAAGGTTTATATGTATAATACATACATATATAATATACTTAAGGATAACCCACAATAACCATTTTCCCGTGCGGAGCCGGGGCGAGTCGCTAGTAATAATAGTATAAAACAAAGTCGCTTTCTCTGTCCCTCTGTCCCCATCTATATCACTATGTATGCTTAAATCTTTAAAACTACGCAATGGATTTTGATGCGGTTTTTTTTAATAGATAGAGTGATTAAAGAGGAAGGTTTATATGTATAATACATGCATAATATACTTAAGGATAACCCACAATAATAATTTTCCCGTGCAGAGCCGGGGCGGGTCGCTAGTAATTGATAGGTAATTAATGATTAAAAATGAGATATTTACCGCGGCATTGATAAAACGAAGTTTTCAAACTAAATTAAATATCGTATCGCCTGTTTAACTTTTAAGAGTTTTTTCTTCATTAGTGCAAGACGAGGGCCAGCCTTGGTTTGAGCAAAACTTTGTAACTTCATTAAAATTTGACGTCGAAAATTGCTGTAAAATCTTACTTCGAATAAAACCCTATTTGATTTTGTCAAAATTCTATCGGTATAAAGAGTTCCTAAAATGTACATTTAAAGCTACTTTTCGGTGTGCGGTATGTTCACATTATGGGCACTATGTTAATTTAATAAACTGTAAAAGAACCGTGTTTTCAAAGCAATTTATTCAAACCCGCGACCCCTCCGTCCGCAGGCAGATGCACTACCACACAAACCGCGGTGCAGTCAACCATCAAATTGCCCATAGCTAGGTGTATAACACAGAATACAGAAATCACTACAGTTGTTAATAACATTACAATTTACAGTTGTTATTACATCCTTTCAACTACTAGAAAACTGCTGATAACCTTCAAATGGCTGAAGATATTTTCTTGGATCATAAATAAGAACACCCTCGATTATGACATCTTGCAAAAAAAAACTACATCAAAATCGGTGCATTCGTTTAGGAGCTACGATGCCACTGACAGACAGACACACACGTCAAACTTATAACACCCCTGTTTTTGTCGGAGGTTAAACAGACAGACAGACACACACGTCAAACTTATAACACCCCTGTTTTTCTCGGGGGTTAAACAGACAGACACACACGTCAAACTTATAACACCCCTGTTTTTGTCGGGGGTTAAACAGACAGACAGACACACACGTCAAACTTATAACACCCCTGTTTTTGTCGGGGGTTAAACAGACAGACACACACGTCAAACTTATAACACCCCTGTTTTTGTCGGGGGTTAAACAGACAGACAGACACACACGTCAAACTTATAACACCCCTGTTTTTCTCGGGGGTTAAACAGACAGACACACACGTCAAACTTATAACACCCCTGTTTTTGTCGGGGGTTAAACAGACAGACAGACACACACGTCAAACTTATAACTCTCCTCTTTTTTGTCGGGGGTTAAAAATTAGTTCAGGTGTTTTGGCCCCGGAGTGGTTTTCTTTTTTTTTATTTGCTATGGGATTGCGGTGGATGCACCCGAATTCGTTTTACTGCGATAAAATTTATCAGTTGAATATTTTTATCGAAAGTACAGTCAGATAGCAAAGTGTAATAATAAATTATAAAATTACACACATTGGGCTAAATTTTGCGTGGCCGCTAAAATACCTAAATTTAAGTTGTTGGTCTCTTTCATTTACATGGGACACGAAAAGGATGGGAGATGAATTAATTTAATTTTGAATTAATGATATTTAATATAGCTATTTTCCAGCGAAAATGCAAAATAATCTGGTCCCGTTACGTGAAAAAGGAGAACAAACGAACAAATATATTTTCGCATTTAAAATATTAATATGGATTGCACTGCACACACAAATACGATATAAAATGTACAATTATTTTAACAAGGCAAGTGGCGGTTTTACTGCTAGATTAGCAATATTTTCCAGGATGATGATGAATGACTTTTAAATCATTTTAAGAGTACTCTCCTCTCTGAAAGCAATTTTTCATGGTGCTTATAGGTGCTTATAGTTTCTGAGATAAAATAACACCTGAAAAAATTTTTCTTTTCAATTTCGTGGAGACCAAGGCGAAGTTTCGAGAACCAAGATAAGCAAAATGAGGTTTTCTATAAAAGTAATAAAGACGCTTCGCTTGTATTCAGTCACAAATGTATAGTTATTAGTAGTATGATTATATAGTATGTAATTCAATAGCAAGCTTAAAATTTTCGTTAGCAAACAGCTTATATGATGTCCCTACAGAGGGGCTCGAACCTCCCCTGAAATCAAGGTGAATAAGCTTAGTCGACCACGCTGGCCTAGTGCGGGTTGATCAACTTCACACACAATAAGGTATGTACAGGATTCTTCACGAAGTATTCCTTAACCGTAAGAGCGTCGAATAAATGTACAGAAGCCAGCACATACGGTTAGAATAATGACGCTAAGTTCCTATATACTTTGTGATTAATTAAAAACTTCTTTACAAAATGAAAAGCAGTTTTTTTTCCGCCGCGCCGCCGCCGTCGCGTCGTCAGAAATAGCATTCATGAGACGAACCAACTACGCCAAAAAAGTAAAAAAAAAGTATTTCTTTTATTATTATACAAATGAGTATACAATAGCGTAAGTGGATAAAATACAATTTTCTCTTGATATATTTTCTAGGAACATCCTACATCAATCATATCATCATCATCATCATCATCTCAGCCGAAAGACGTTCGCTGCTGCTGCTGCTATCATACTTCATACTAATATTATAAAGAGGAAAGATTTGTAATTTGTGAGTCTGTGTATGTTTGTAATGAATAAACTCAAAAACGACTGCACAGGTTTCATAATTCTTTTACCATTAGAATGCTACATTCACCGTGAGTAACATAGGCTACATTTTACCGCGGTAAAATGCCTCATTCCCACGAGAAAAACTTAACGCGGGCGGAGCCGCGGCGGAAAGCTAGTGAATCATAAAAAAACTGTAAATAGTAGCCTACATGTTATTCTGATATACAAGCTATATAATTGTAAAATCCATTTGGTAGTTTTTGCGTGAAAGAGCAACAAACAATTACCCATTCCGTCCTGACAAATTTTCGCGTTTATAATATTAGTAGGATTATTTTTTTTTTATTGTGACGCAGTTATTTATAATTAAATTGTCATATTTACGAGTTATGGGGTTTATTACATAGAGCCCAACTTACATGTTTGGTGTTTTCCATTTCACTGATGGATGAATTATAAACCAAACGAATTGTATTTCCACTTTCCGCTTTCAAACTGTAACGGCTGAACGAATTTGAATGATAACTTAGCTTAAAAATCGTAAACAAAGGGTATAGACTTAGGTGACTTTCTACCGATTTTAAAACCTCAATTAAATAGGAAAATAAAGAAATGCCTGATTATTTATTATTAAGAGCTACAAGTATGTTATGTATTCTAAGTATGTTCTATTTGTACTTAGTTTATTATACATATACAATGCTATCTTACCACCGCACCGACCCGCATCGATCTTTTTCTTTTTAACTTTTCTTACTCTAAGGTTGCCTGGAAGAGACAGCTACCTTAGCAATAAGGCAGCCTGTTGACTTCTGTATCATGAATTTAATGTATTTATATTGTTGTGTTTTCCTTGGGTGTCAATAAAGCATATTTGTATTGTATTGTAAGTTTATAAAATACTTGCTTTCCGCTGCGGCTCCGCCCGCGTTAACAGTTTTTCCCGTGGGAATGAGGCATTTTCCCGCTGTAAAAGGTAGCCTATGTTACTCAGGGTGAATGTAGCTTTCTAATGGAGAAAGAATTTTTGAAATCCGTTCAGTAGTTTCGGAGCTTATTCGATGCAAACAAACAATCAAACCATCCTCTTTATAATAACTACAAAGGGTTGGTAAAATAAATAACGAAATTGTCCTCCATACACGAGCCATATCAGAAAGAAGTAATGTCTAAAATATACAAAAACATATCTATTACAATACTGTTACAATTTCGGTATTCTATAATCAATTAATTGAAAATACCACCCATTCAAATTTCTCTACGAAAAAGGAATAGTTATCTAGGATTTTACTAAAAGATTTTATTAAAAGAATTTCGTGTGGTTCCCAGTGTTTCCAGCTTGGAATCAAATCATATAGATTCTTCCATATCGACTCCGACGTAAGTATCGTACGAAAGAAACATACCCAGGGAATGGGCAACGGGGTCTATATTAAAACCCATAATTGAAAATGTATATATTGAAAATCCATAATCGATAGATGTCATAATGATTAAAATCCATAATTTTAAAACACATACATTTAAAAGCCCTAAATTTAATACGAATACTGTCAGTATGTATAATAGTTAAAAAATATAAATTTGACAAATACAGCACACATTTATTAAATTATTATTTTTTATCACCAAAAATGCTGTCTCTTATGTTCTTTTTTACCAAAATATCTTAAATTTATGATTTCGAAACATTATAGAATTATGGATTTTAATAAGTATGCAAAATAATGGTATGTATTTTTAAATTATGGATTCTAATTGTTATACTATTTAAAGTTATGGCAAGTCTGTTATGGATTTTCATAATAGGGATATTTATGTTATGGAATTTAAGGGGCACCCTGGGCAACGGCGTTCACCTGTGTAATCAAAAACAACTGCGAACCCCAAAGATCGGAGTTATAGCAACAGTTCCAATTCAAGTCTATAGTCGTGCAGCAGACTGTTATAGACTATTGTAGTCGTCTTTATTACGTGCTAAAACCTCGTGAAAAAAAAAATCTAACATAATTTATTTTAAAATCTAGGCCAAGGATTTATAAAACATAACGTTATTTGATTCTGTTATATTTTACTGAAGAACACAAACATATGTTTGAGTCACACGACAATAATGAATGTTTCGTATAATAGAAATTAGATACTCAAGAATCCATAAAGATAACTGTTTATAAGCCATCAGTTAATGTTAAGGCTATTATATATTCCGTGGTTAAGGACAACATAAAATAAATACTACAAACAAAACCAGCTCTGACTACTCATAGACACAATATCATTACTAATAAGATTTAAAACGGGATATTTACCGTGGTATTTATTTTGTGTGAGTGCCCGATATTTGGATGCAGTTGCATTTACCTACATCATGATGATATCGGGTACTTACTTACACAAAACAAATACCACGGTAAATATCCCGTTTTTAGGGTTCCGTAGCCAAATGGCAAAAAACGGAACCCTTATAGATTCGTCATGTCTGTCTGTCTGTCTGTCTGTCCGTCCGTCCGTCCGTCCGTATGTCACAGCCACTTTATTCCGAAACTATAATACCTATACTGTTGAAACTTGGTAAGTAGATGTATTCTGTGAACCGCATTAAGATTTTTTTACAAAAATAGAAAAAAAAAACAATAAATTTAGGGGGTACCCATACATAGAACTGAAACTAAAAAAAATTTTTTCATCAAACCCATACGTGTGGGGTATCTATGGATAGGTCTTTAAAAATGATATTTAGGTTCCTAATAACATTTTTTTCTAAACTGAATAGTTTGCGCGAGAGACGCTTCCAAAGTGGAAAAATGTGTGTCCCCCCCCCTCTAACTTCTAAAATAAGAGAATGATAAAACTAAAAAAAATATATGATGTGCATTACTATGAAAACTACCAACGAAAATTGGTTTGAACGAGATCTAGTAAGTAGTTTTTTTTTAATACGTCATAAATCGTAAACCGCAATTTACCTTACACTATTATTAAAACATCGATCAAAGTTACAACGAACTACAAAAACTATTATATTATGTTACTGGCTGCTACGGAACCCTTCATGGGCGATTCCGACTCGCACTTGGCCGCTTTTTTTTATTAATCTTAATAGTTATGAAAACAACCGTGAAAGTTTTAAAAAGTATACAATATCATTATCTCGTATACTCGTACTACAAAACACAGAACATTTAAAAGAGGTTAGAATGGCGATAATGCGCCGTCCGTATGAAATCCGGTGTCGCCGATTCCACCCCACCTTTCACCTCCACTACATCTGTACTTCAATAAAGATGAAGTTTACGCACATATTTGCAATTTCAAATCTAGCCAATCATAGCGCCGCTCAATCACGCGATTTCAAATGGAAACGAATCATACGCATGCACGCACACTGATGTAGATTTTTATGGCTATGTGTGAGTTAGACAGCGCGATCGTTTCTTTGCGTGAAGTATGAGCGTTTTGCTCATAGTTTTGGCGCGCCGGCCCCGCCCACATCGCCTTTCTAACCTCTTTTAAATGTTCTGCTACAAAACAATAAAGACCGAATGTAATAATAATATAATTTTCTAATTAAATAGATATACCTATCTCACGAAAAATAACTCTCAAAGTACATAAAATAAAATATACTAAAGATTTTGATTCGAAGTAAGACATTACTAAATCGTTTTTCGATGTCAAAGTTAATAAATACCAAGGACCAGACTGTCCATGGTTGGCCGTTCAAAAGTGGCGTTCGTCTGTAGAGAAGAACGGCCAGAAAATACTCCACAAATCATACTCATACTAATTATAAAGAGGAAATATTTGTATTTGTGTGTGTGTGTATGTTTTTAATGAATAAACTCAAAAACTACTGAACCGATTTCAAAAAATCTTTCACCATTAGAAAGCTACATTCGCCCTCAATAACATAGGCTATCATTCCCATGGGAAAAACTTTTAACGCGGGCGGAGCCGCAGAGGAAAGCTAATTAAAAATAAATTTCCATTTTACTCAAAGTAAAATAAGTATATTTTTAATATTATTTATGTTATTTCCGTCCAACATAAGTCATATCATAACTGGTAGGGTAGCAGCTTTATGAAAGACGCTTGGCCAGCGCATTACAAAACCATTAATCATAATAATAATATAAAACGATTCACAAACTACCTAACCTGACATCCATTCTAACAATTCACATTACATTGCTTGAGACGGAGAAAATACTGGCAGAATGTAAGTAACGCGGCAAGCAGTGTATATTTTACAAAACTGCAGTTTTATTCCACGAATCGGATAGTCGACTCTCGCGCAAGTTGGCAGAGCGCGCGCGCAAGGGTACGTCACCTTGACTCGAGGCCCCACGGGGTACCACACCCATCCCTCTCGCACACGTGTCTAATTATAACGCGAGAGAGAGACAGCGCTCGCCGTAGACGGAGCTGACGCTTTCAGAAACGCTACGCCGCCGCGCCGCCATTTTGTTTAATGGTCGTTTTCTCTCGATTTTTACTTTTTTCGAACGCTAAGGATTTATTATTACGACAGTCTGTGTCTTCTTTTGTCCTTTTATGACGGATTCTGGACAAATGATTTGGCCTTATTTTAGAACATCGACGACGACGTCTTAAATAGATAACAATAATCATACTTAATATTATAAAGAGGAAAGATTTCTATTATTGTGTGTATGTTTGTAATGAAAAAACTCTAAAACTACTGCGCGCATTTCAAGAATTCTTTCACCATTAGAAAGCTACATTCACCCTGAGTAACATAGGCTACCTTTTACCGCGGGAAAACGCCTCATTCCCACGGGAAAAACTGTAAATGCGGGCGGAGCCGCGGCGGAAAACTAATTATAAATACCTATTTATTGAACTGATTATAATAATGTATCGAATTAATAATATAGGTATTTGTTATCAGAGCTAAATATAATATAGGTCTAGTAATCTTATGAAACCTAACAATAGAGTCGCGTTATTGGCTTGGCCTAGCGCCGTGTTATTTATAGTAGAAACGTGTTCTTACGTAATAATAGTATAATCATTTAGCCAATATTTCCTCTGTTTAATACTAAATGAAACATTATCACTCTCCTTCGATAAGATAAAATCTACGCTTACATAAGTTGAAAACATAAAGTGGCTACGTGAAAAATTCTCGTTTTTCTCTTCGTAATCTTGTTACGCGTGGCTTTAGCACAGTCATTGTATAATCTAAAGTTCCACAATTCATTGGTTACATAATAACGTGGTATATGGTAGTCCTGAAAACGAGTTGGCGAGCACTTTTAGTACACGTGGCGCCATCTATGAAGTAACTTGGGCATTACCGGAGAGGCTACGTCACGTGTCGTCGGACGGAGTCGGGACGGAAATATTGGATTTGGTTCGCTGTCTGCTAACGTTGTTGCCAAGTTTATTTTCTTGCAAATCAGGATGTTCAAATTTATTTAATAAAAATCCGAGAGTTATGTTCAAGAAAAAACGAAATGATTTAAAAATTAGTTCTTATTTTCGTTTGTCCTGCCCTGCGGGATTACTTTGTGCATTTTTTTTAGAATATTTGTTTTTTCCGTCAATGAATTATTAAAAAAATCATTTTACTTTATCTGTAAACCATACTGCAACTTTCATAAATAATAAAAGCTTATGATCAATTCACATTTACCCTATAGTAAAAAAGATTACAAAAATCACTTTTCGACGTCGAATTTTAATGAAGTTACTAAGTTTTGCTCAAACCAAGACTGGCTCTCGTCTCACACTAATGAAGAATAAACTCTTAAAATTAAAAAAGGCGATGCGATATCAGTTGTTCACATAACTGGCAGGTTTGCGCAATGTGTGCGAATAAATAAAATAAAATGTTTTTATTTCAGACCACAAGATCCAGATTTTGTTAGTACACACACATATATATCTAAGCTTTTAATTATACATACAATTATTCTAGTGGCCGTATTCCGCCCGCATAATAAGAGATCAAACAATCTAAAAAGGACGTTGCGATATCAGTTTGAACATAACTGGCAGGTTCACGCAATGTGTGCGCTGCTGTGGAGAAGAACCCGCCCAAGAAACTGCACAGGATCGCATCTTTTGTCGTGCGTACTCACATCCTATTGGAGAATATGCCAATATGGCGGGTACCTCGAAACTTTTTGACAAATTAATCCTACTAATATCATAAACACGAAAGTTTGTGAGGATGGATGTATGGATGTTTGATACACTTTCACGCAAAAACTACCGAATGGATTTTAATGAAGCTTTATAATAATATAGCTTATACATCAGAATAACACATAAGCTACTTTATACTGCGAGAAAGTACTTTTCCACGGGAAAACCTTTTTACGCGGGCGGAGCCATTGGGCGGAAAGCTAGTGTGAGATAATCGCTTGTCACATTGCTTCATGCTATTCTTCCCCCGTAACATGCAGTGCTATGACAAAAGTTAGTCGCACATTTAACTGTTAAAAAACCCGCCATATTGAAATATCCTACAATAAGATAAGAGAATACACACGACAAAATTATGTCTGTCACGCGTGGACCGGGGATGTTAGAGGGGCAGAAAGAGACTTCTGTCTGAGGTTCTGTGGTTTTTACCTGAAAGTGTAACGAACAGACAGACAGACAAGGTTACTTTCGCATTTATAATATTAGTAGGGATAGAAGATAAATTTTATTCATGATTTTATTCAAACGAGATACCATCATGGTTTTTGTTTGGTGTGAGTGCCCAAACAACCGTAAAAGCTTTAAAAATAATAGCTTTATTTCTTATTAGGATTCATGATTTTGTTTTGCTAGGTCAATTCGATTCAAATTCAAATTCGGCCGATGAGCATAGGCTATTATTTTGTTATTTAGTCTTCATGCTTAAAAAGCCGAACGGATTGCAATGCTAAGGAGCAAATTCTTGCATTCAGTTTGAGGCTTTCGGTAAAAAGGTATCGTAAGATCTATTTAAAATTGTCGCGTAAAAACCCGTGAAAATACGTAATGATGTGTAATTTTAATAGTCATCTATCCCACGACAATTTTTATAAATAGGAAAGATTTTTGTGTGTGTTTGTTTGTAATGAATAAATTCAAAAACTACTGAACCGATTTCAAAAATTCTTTCACCATTAGAAAGCTACATTCACCCTGAGTAACATAGGCTACCATTTACTGCGGAAAAATGCCTCATGCATACGGGAAAACTGTTACCGCGGGCGGAGCCGCGGCGGGAAGCTAGTTATTAATAAAGCCTTTGTAATTTTTTCAGCAGCCCCACAAGTTAAAGGTTATTTATTATACGTTTTGAAGGGAATCTAGAGAAAATTTCCCGGCACATCTTCTGTGAATGAGATGCTCTCGTTAGTGGTCGGAGTCGAGTGCTGGCAGCGCACATTTTAAGAAATGCGGCCGTCAAAGCCAAGGGGAAAACTGAAGAAAAATGGAGAAAGATGACGTATGGATGACGAAAAAAAATTTTCAAAAATGGAATGTTTGAATTGAGCCGAGAAGGAATGGAAAATGATGATGATATACATAGAGACTCAAGAAACGGACGACGGTTAGAAACAAAAGACGGACGCGGATGATTGTACGCGCGACGCGCGACGTCAACTCTCAAAAGACGCTAGTGTGGGGGGTGTATTAATAAGCAACTTATTGTTTTCGTACCCTTTGGAATATGTATTAAGGTTGTGTGTGAAGTTGACCAACCCGCACTGGGCCAGCGTGGTCGACTAAGGCCTATTTACCCTGATTTCAGGATAGGCTCGAGCCACTCGGGACATAATATGAGCTGTTAACAGGAAATTTATAATAAATTTTTGTTTTGTTTATGTGCAATAAAGTATATTATAAACAAGTAACATTTATTGAAGAATAAATGAGGCTTAATAATATTAATAATAGTAATTAAATTTCACACAGAGACAGTTGTAATTGTGTAATCTAAGTGGAAACCCTTAAACAATTACACACAGTGAAATGACCCCTAAATTAGTTGGCCTCCGCTGGCCCGAAATGAGTTCACTGGCCCTGGGGTCAACGACCGAGATACGTCCCGCTCCGCGCCATTTTCAGGTACATACAACATATTTATAAATAGCATTAAAGTATAATACAACTGTACAAGACAATATCCCTACTAATATTATAAAACAAGACTATATCCCTACTAATCCCTACTTCACTACATAGTATAAAACAAAGTCGCTTTCTCTGTCCCTATGTCTCTATATCTCTATGTATGCTTAAATCTTTAAAACTACGCAACGGATTTTGTTGCGGTTTTTTTAATAGATAGAGTGATTCAAGAGGAAGGTTTATATGTATAATACATGCATAATATATTTAGGGATAACCCACAATAACTATTTTCCCGTGCGGAGCCGGGGCGGGTCGCTAGTAATAATATTATAAATGTGCAAGTAACTCTGTCTGTTTATTACGCTTTCACGCCAAAACTACTGAACCGATTTTGATGATATTTGGTAGAGAGATAGAATAGACCTTGAAGATGGACATAGGCTACTTTTTACCGCAGGAAATTACCTAATTCCCGCGGGACAAACTGCTAACGCAGGTGGAGCTGCGGTGCGGGCAGCTAGATTATTATACTTGCTAATTTCAAGTGAGAGAGAAGGTATTGTGAAAAAGTAAACACGGTTTTGAACAATCTGAATTACAAATTGTGAAGCTTTTAGTGAAAGTAATAATATTAACCTATGTTTACGAGTATTACTCAATCATGCAAAAACGGCTTAACGGATTGAAATTAAATTTGGCATATAAATAGATAAGTAGGACTATTCCTAGTTAAGATAGAAAAATAGCTCTTTTATTCTTACCTCGTGATGGCGTTAAAAATACTTAAAAAAACATCTAAAAAACTATTAAAAATATTATAAAATATTAGATATTTATCCAAGTAAAGTATCTACATAATTAATATCATGTCTATTTTGTTTGTTATTTAAAGTTGGACACGTTGTTCCAATGGGAATGAATGAAAATGGGACAATATCCGCCCAAATCAATAAAATTAAATAAAATCAATAAAATAAAATAAAATAAAAAAAATCATTGAAATAATTAGCAAGAGCAGTTATCAATTAATATGTTAATATAAATTACTAGCAGCCTGGTACATGCTTCGCTACGTGTAAATAAAGAACCACTCAACCGATTTTGTGCAAACTTCACATAAACCATCTACTAAATAGTCCGAACAAAGCCTAAACATTTTGTTTGGATAAGTTAGGTGAGACCGTTATTGAGTTATAAAATTACAACGAAAAGTGGCATTGATTTTTATATATATTGATATTCTACTCTACATAATAAAACTGTAGAGGTCATATGTACGTACATAGAAAAAAAAGTTGAAATCCGAGTCAGGAGGATGTAAGAAGTGAAATAGAACATATCCAAATAATTTTCTTTTTTTTTGTTTCTCTGTCTGTTTGTACGGGCTAATCTCCGAAACTATTAGACCGATTTGAATTAAATTTTGCATGGTGGTTCTTTACATCCCTGATCAACATCTTAGATACTTACAATTCCGGAAAATTAAATAGTTCCCGTGGGATAGATCAAAATTACTACGGAAACGTCGAAAAACAACGCGAGCAGACAGCTAGTACATAATAATATCTTTGGTTTTACTGCTTTTGTTTGTTGGGCGAACATACAACAAAACAAATGAATGATAAAAACTCCTCGTGGTAACAGTTTGCCACTAGAACAATAAATTTATTCACCCTCCTAGACAAATGGTAAGTATTTTGATTCAACTAAGTTTAGTTGAAATACCTACCATTTGTCTTTACGACATAAAAAGAAATACAAGATGACAATTAATTCATCATTAACAGCTATGTCCCATCCGAGGGGCTCAAGCCTACCCTAAAATCAGGGTAAATAGGCCTTAGTCGACCACGTTGGCCCAGTGCGGGCTGGTCAACTTCACACACAACCCTTGAATTACTCCGCAAGTGTGTGCAGGTTTCTGTTTTCCTTCACGGTAAGAGCGTCGAAAAAACGTACATAAAAGATGTTGAACTGAGATATAAAGATACCACCGAGCAAAATTTCATTTAAATCGGTCCAGCAGTTTCGGAGCCCGTACAAACAAACAGATAGACAAAAAAGAAAGAAAAATCTGGATTTGTTCTACTTCACTTCTTAGCTTAGCTTTTCTCGATTTTTAGCTTCTTTTTTTTACAGACATTTGTCCTCTACAGTTATTATATTATCGAAGATGTGGAAGCTGTGGTTATCGGTGCTGGTTGCACATTTAGTTTACATTAAGTACATCAATGTTACTATTATCTCTATCTTAATGTTCTTAAAAAAAAAGATAGATACAGTCAAAATCCGCTAATTTTTACTAGTTTTAAATTAGGTTCTATTCATCTTAATAAAGTGAACTACCCTATCGCACCCAGCTTCCGTGCAGTTACCTACGCAATGGTTGACCGCGGCCTAAATACAAGAGCAAACAATGATGCACTTACAACTACCTGCGTCATTTCCTTTGTACAGCGCGGTAAGGATTAACAAGCCTTTGTATGATTCACTCATCCATCACATACAACCTCCATAATACAACGACTTATAATAAAATTATAGGTAAATCGAATAAAATCATAGTATAAAACAAAATCGCTTTCTCTGTCCCTATATCCCTATGTATGCTTAAATCTTTAAAACTACGCAACGGATTTTGATGTGGATTTTTTTAATAGATAGTGATTGAAGAGGAAAGTTTATACATGCATAAATATACTTAAGGTTAACCATTAAAAATAACCATTTTCCCGTGCGGAGCCGTGGCGGGTCTCTAGTTCAATATAATTCTAAAAATTTCACGAAATACAATTATTATATGCCGTGATGCCACCCGAAGAATTAGGGCAATAAGTATATCTATCTCCAGCAAAAGTTTTTTTGGAAAGTTGTTCAGTCAGAGCCTATGGCTGAGAATACCCTTTCAGTATTTTCTAAACTGAAAGTGGGCTAATTAATTTGAAACATTTATTTTAAACTTGAAATAGTATTAGTTAACTTTTTATTGAGGAATAAATCCTGTATACCACACATCTTAAAAACGGCTTCACCTTCACCACTAGAGAAATCTTTTTTGAACAGAATTGCCTCATCAATGCGGAAAGATACAATAATGCAGCCACACCACTGATAGCCAGAACGGTATAAATTTCCACAATTTTTCTCTCTCAAATTGATTTAATTTTCAATCTCTCCATCATTTAAGGAAAAAGCATTATCAATTTCAAACGCGTGCCCTATATGAACAAATAACATGAAAGTCAGCACAAAAGCCACAATGAATCGCGTGTCATCGACACTGCGCCATTCGCGATGTGGCGTCACATCCTGTGCGCATTGCGTTGCGCGTGGGCAATGCGCCTTTCAATGCCGCAGTTGGATCCAGCATCTTTAAGAACAATAGGGATGTTTAATGTGTTCAAATAAGTTATCTTACACTATGCACGCGAGAGGACTTGATGAAGGCTACTGACGACGCTATTCATGTGGCTGGTTTTTGGGCCGAGACTGTCTGAGTTTACTGTCGACTCGAAAAGAAGAAGAAGACTACGCAGGAAACAAAACATCTTAAAAATAATCAGTATAACTTATTTTGGGGCGAATTTAACAATTATTACTTTTATTGCAAATCAAAGTAAAAATGGTATGAAAACTTTCAATACAAAGCTATGGCGTCATAAGTTTGTATTGTCTTATCCGTCCCTACACGTGGTTTACTCTTTTAGTCCACCTGAGTGTACCAAGGGCATATTTTACACATATTGTATTGTTTTATTATTTCATGATAACATTAAATTTAAAAATTGAAATACCCCCGCCACAAACCCATTTCTTAGGTCCTTTCAACAACTACAAATGAGCTGATAACAGATAATCTTAAAATGGCTGAAGATATTTTCTTGGATCATAGCTAAGAACACTCTCGATTGTGACACCTTGCAAACAAAAAAAAACTAGATTAAAATCGGCGTATCCCTTTAGGAGCTACGATCCTACAGACAGAAAGACAGCCATACACGTCAAACTTATAACACCCCTCTTTTTTGTCAGGGGTTAAAAAAAAGCTCATGCGCTCAACATCCCCATTTCTTTAGACACAACAAACTTTTTTTTTACTAAGCTTTGCTTGTGTCGAAAAGGTACGACGAATCAAGCTTCACCCGACACATCTAGGGACTGGGAGAGGGAACTTTGGACCTCAGCCTAGCGCGTTGATACGGAAAACATCTCCCATGAAAGGTATATCCTTTAATATTATAAATGTGAAAGCGTGGATGTTTGTTACCTTTTCACGCAAAAACTACTTGACGGATCATCATGAAACTTTGTACACATATCCTGGGAGGTACTAGAACTAGAAGTAACATAGGGTACGTTTTATTAAAAAATAAATAAAAAAAAAAAAAACTTACGGAGAGAAATTTAAAAACTTCATTCCCACGGGAAAAAAATTTTACGCGGGCGGAGCCGCGGGGCGGAAAGCTAGTAATGCTATAATCCCCACGCGTAACAGATGGATCGCAATTATTGTTCCCTGGGTTATTCATTTACAAAATTTTTGGTCAATTGAGTTGTTTCGGAAATCTACTCATTTTCTTAAATAAGAGAAACCACAAAATTAATAAAAAATTGGTAATAAATATATTCGAGGCTAGCTTTCCGCCGCGGCCCGCGTTAACAGTTTTTCCCGTGGGAATAAGGCATTTTCCTGCGGCAAAAGGCAGCCTATGTTACTGCGGGTGAATGTAGCTTTCTAATGGTGAAAGAATTTTTGAAATCGGTTCAGTAGATTTTGAGTTTATTCATTACAAACATACACACACACAAAAATATAAATCTTTCCTCTTTATAATAATAGTATGATAGTCACCACAAGCCCTTATATTTGATATGTCACGCTAGCTAGTCTAATTCACCTCCCAAAAGTGGACCTAAACCACCTAAAGTTGGGTTTAGAGTGAGATAAAATCATCAAAAAAGAAAATCTACCTTTTTTCCGTGTTGTTGATCTACCAACTTACAAATATCTGTCAAACTATCTTTGTTTTAAAATTTTAACAAAATTTTGAATAGCCGTATAAAAATATTTTACAGAACAATATTTATTAGATAACTTAATAATAGTTAGAGTCTGTCTAGAATATAAATAGAAAGTTACTCAGACAACCCACGCTTAACGAAGTGGGCGGCACTTTGACGCACTTATATTCTTACAAGCTCTACGTCATAGTATATTTTCCCGGGTAATGTGGATTTTTTCCGCTACATAAAGTAACCTAGTAATTAAAGTAATAATGAACCTGATCACTGGGGACTTTTATTTAATGATACGAGAAAATAAATTGAGTTCTCCGTAAAATTAATAATAATAATAAATTAATAATAATACGTGGGACATCTCACACACGGCCATCTGACCCCAAACTAGGCAGAGCCTGTACTATGGGTGTCAGACAGCTGATATACATACATTATAAATATACAACATCCAGACACAGGGCAAATACAAGTGCTCATCACACGAATGTCTGCCCTGTGCGGGATTCGAACCGACGACCCTGTGCTCAGTAGGCAGACGTACTACCAACTAGGCTACGGGGCCGTCAATTTGTTTTGTTTCGATGTCTTTTTCATTTTCGAGAAAAGTTTCTTGGTATGAGTTGTCCACAGAAATAACAAAAGGACAACTATAAAGAGAAACGACACGACAGGTTTTTCCTGACATATAATTTTTTTTTTAATTCACCTGCTTGAGTCGAAAATGTACGACGAATCAAACTTCACCGGACTTGAAGACAAGACCATAAAAGTATATTGATACCCATGTCTTTTTACGTATAAATGTTTTTCATTTAAATTCATGAATACGTTGAGACATAAAAGCAGAAAAAAAAACAACAAGCATTTAAACTTTCGAATTGACTATATTATTGAGATAAAGATAGATAACAATTCTCTAGATACAAGCAAAAATTAAAATATAAATAGAATTATTTTAATATAATGTATTGTAAAAACAAAACGCAAGTCAGTTTTTTATTATTTACTTCAATCGTCCTTTACATTTTTAAACCGCGACGAAAAAGAGGGCTGTTATAAGTTTGACGTGTGTGTCTGTCCGTCCGTCTGTCTGTGGCATCGTAGCGACTAAACGGATGCGCCGATTTTGATCTAGTTTTTTTTTGTTTGCAGGATGCCACAATCGAGAGATCAACATCTATAGCTATACAATTAAAAAACTGAAGAATCGGCGTATCTGTGCATTGATTTGTTTTTCAAAAATCTGATTGTAGTTGGTAAAGGGAGTGTAGCTGAACACAAAAATGCAACATTTGAAAAAAAATACCGTCTGTCTGTCTGTTTGTAAACGCTAATCTCTGGAACTACTGGACGGATTTTAATGAAACTTTAGAATAATATAGCTTATACATCAGAATAACACATAGGCTACTTATTACTGCGGGAAAATACTTCTTTCCCACGGGAAAACCTGTTAACGCGGACGGAGCCACGGGGCGGAAAGCTAGTTTTATAATAACGCTGTTGAGGTCAAACTTATATAAGTACGTAATATATTGAAAAATCAACAAACTAACTCTTATGTACGTAAATGTCTCGGCGACCCGCGACCCGACATGGTATGACGTAACTTTAGTATAAATAAAACGTTTTGTAAACGTATAATAATTAGCTTTGCATAAAAATGGTAAGAACGCTCGCAGTTCAAGTTTACATATATTTCAGAATCTTTTTTCTTATTTAAAAGACTTTTACCAATATACGCTTCTTGATTGTTCAACACGTAGCTACGGAACGGCAAATCACCTACTCTACGTGTCGTTGTGCTATAAAATGTTACTAAGCGATACAAGTAACGCCATCTAGTGAAAGGTTGTGGTACTATTTGGTGGCAGAGGAACGCTTGACGCTTGAGAAGATGGCACGGGAATGATTGAGGGAAATATTTATTGTAGCATGATGACGCATAATGTAGCTGTGGAAGCCATTTTGTTTTATTTTTCCTTTATGGCTATTTTCTTTGTGTATGTGGAAGTAGAAATGATTGATTCAAAATAATATAATTGTTATTCGAAAATGTCATTTTAATGTTATAGTAGGAGGGATATATGCTAAAAAATGTGTAAAAATATATATTAATATTTAACTAAGGTGTGTTTTTAACATTTAACCTAAAATGTATGTTTCAGTCAGCACAATACAATGAATTATGTAAATAAAATAGATAAAATATCCACTTACCTTTCGAAGGCAGCAAACAGGCAGGACTCGGTGTCTAAAATATTTACTTAATAGAGATACAATTTCCTACATAGCACATATAATAAAATCTTTCAACTTTTATGTGCCGCGGTAACTCGAAGATTTTAGTTTAAGTGTCTAAATATTTATAAAAAATATTAAAATTAAATTTAAATACCTAATCAAAGTTGAATTCAATCAAAAACAAAGAGGTGAAAGTTCCAGGTCCAATTCGACAAGTCAGTTGCTGACTATACAGGTCTCGTAGCACTTACTACGAAGGTGCTACGGCGTAGGCGGCGTAGCGCTGTTTACGCATAGAACAACCGAACCAACCAACTTATCTATGAACTGGAGAGCGGCGCTAGTAGCAATATGAAATTGTATTTCAACCAAGTTTTCATTCGTTTAAATATAGAAACATTAGTTCCAATTTCAGCCACTTAACGTATAAGTTGGTAGGTCGTGGTTGTACGCATTTAGATGGCGGTCAAACTAAAGTAAATCCCTAAAATTTTCTTCAGCGATTATTTACGAAGTAATGGGCAATAAAATAATTATTTACAGTAAGTAGGTTGCCTGGTAGAGATTGCTACCTTAGCAATAAGGCCGCCTGTTGACTCAACTTTGTTTATGTACTGTATTATTTATGTGTTTTCTGTTTTGGTGTCAATAAATAATATTTGTATTGTATTGTATTGTAAGTATTCTTTTAATTGTATCTGTTGTATGAGCCAACTAAAGGACTTGATTTTGAAGTGAAAATACGAAATTGCTTTTCCTAAATCGCATTGAAATCGTGTGCTTTGAAGACAGACGTAAACATTTAAAATCGCACATGAATTAATATGTTTCCACAAAAATTTACTCCCGAAACAAATTGAGCAGAACGCACTATTGTGAGCTTTTGTGTTTTTAACCCCCGACAAAAAAGAGGGTCGTTATACGTTTGACATGTGCGTCTGTCTGTTTGTCCGTGGCATCGTAGCTCCTAAACAGATTAGCCGATTTTGATTTAGTTCTTTTTGTTGCAATTGAAAATATCTTTAGCCATTGGAAGATTATCAGGTTATCAGGAAGATTTTCTAGTTGTTAAAAGGATCAAGTAACGGTTTTGTGGTGGGGGTTTATTAATTTTTTAATTTAATTTCATCATCTATTTGAAGACATATTGGACTCAATTCCGGCTTGGCCACTAAAATCTCTAAATTTAAGAATGGTCTCTTTCATTCCAATAGGAATCGAAAAGGATGGGAGATGAATGAATTTAACTTTGAATGAATGATGTTTAAAATAAACAGCGGACCTGTTTTTCGCATGTCTGTTAAATTAGTACGAACTACGCGTAAAATCGGTTTTAACATCTCTGAATTTAAGTTGACAATCACCTGTCCCTTTAAGTTCTAAGAATGTGAAAGGGACATAATGGTTTTTAAATTTAAGTTAGAGCGTAAGTAGAATCGGGAATTTATGTTTGCGAATTCAAAAAGTTGCAATAGGAAAGCCAAGTGAAGGAAAAGGCAAATGGCGGCGCGGCGTAAGTTGGGCAAAAATGAGGGACAGATTTTCCGATTAAAATGTCAATTTATGTTATGGGTAATGTGGATGCATTAAAGAAGTGGGTAAAATATCTCGTTCCTACGGGAAATTGCACGGAAAAATACAACGTATTTTGACATATTTTAAACTGATAATTCTCAAAATTATAATTTTATAACATGGCTGTGTAAGCAAATATATAGAAAAGTGTAGGTACATTATTATTCGTTCTTTTCCCAAATACAGTTATTCAAATACTACTTTAAAAAGAAAAAATTAAATCAAATACGAAAAACGGCATATTTCTGTTTTTTAGCTTACCCCGTTTGTTTTATTAAGATATCATTATGGATTGGAAAACCTCCTCACTTGTACAGCAGCAATTTTCAGAAAAACGTCTCCAGAAATAAAAACCACATCTATATAATAAAACTGTAGCGGTCGAAAATCTGTACATAGAAAAGAAATACTAAAAACCAAGTCAGGGGAATGTAAAAAGTGATATAGAACATATCCATATTTTTTTAATTTTATTTTGTTTCTCTGTTTATCTGTTTGTCTGATTGGAGGGGCTAATCTCCGAAACTGTTGGACCGATTCAAATTAAATTTTGCATGATGGTACCATATATCCCTGGTCAACATCGTAAATTATTGTTTTTACCGCGAGAAAAAAGCTCATTCCTACGGGAAACGGCACGGAAAAGTAAAAAAACAACGCAGGCGTAGCCTCGGGCGGACAGCTAGTTGTAAATAAAATTTCATTTTTTTTAAATACATTAAGACAAGTCCTTTAGTGGCTGCAACATCGCGGGTTAAGGAGTGTACACACACATCAGTGACACATTTGATACTGTTCTGGAGCACATAAATATCATTTCGTACATATTTTATATGAACTAAAGCACGCTCATTATGTATCCAAGGTAACAGAACTCAGTATTGGCTTATATTTGACACGTCACTGACACGATTCGGACACTGATGAGTGTGGATAGACCCTGCCGATAGAAATATCTAAATAAATAAAAAATCTTTCATGAATTATTTAACGACCTAAAAAGATGCAACAAAGTGATGAAACAAAGCGACTGCAGACTTTCTTTTTAAGACAACAGAAGTGCAAGTGATATTAAATAAGTCTTGTCCCAAAGGTCTTGTAAACAGGCCAGAAATTAAAAAAAAACGATATATGTTGGGATACTGTATTGTGATGTTAAAAACTTCATTTGGCTAGAAAAGTGACACAGTATTTTCTCCACAATATACTTCCACTATTAACTTAGATGGTAATTAAAAGTCAATTTTAGAAAAAAAAATACAAATTAAAAAATGCCAATCTATTAATTTTATTGCCAATTACCCTTTTGATTTCATATTTTTAAAGCGATATGAGGTAACTAGGAACAAATTAATTATTCACTTCAACGGAATTAACTTCAATTTTGATAAAATTATAATTTCTAATAAAATAAACCAGTAAAGTGGATTACAATTTTAACTTACAAAATTTCCGAGGTAGAGAAAAGTTGTCTAAGTTATGTATAATTTAATTACTTATTTATTTAGTCAGTTTTGGAACATGACTGTGAAAATTTGCCCTAATGTTTAATTTAATAAATGACCTAATAAAGTGTACGAGTAAGTCGGAAAAACACAAGTGATTGATCCAATTTCAAATTGTCTTGTGTGTGCACATTGTCTCTGTGTGCGTTTAGTAGTATGCACTACACTACAAGTATGGCTCGCCTGCTCTTGTGAGATAAAATAACGGTATCCCCAGTAATTTTCTACACAAAATAATGTTATAAGCATTTCATAATAAAAAAAAGCTCAATTGATAAGACTAGCCAATCAACATCCATATTAGAATCACTCCGCGTTTTTAAAATTAGGGAATTTAGCATAGTCTAAGAAAACAAGGTCTTACACTCCGACCACGTGACTGACACAAGCCTATGTCATTTCTACGTCATTTTGCCTGTTCATCCTTGTCGAATGCGTGTAATAGATAAGGATGAACAGCGCAAAATAACGTAGGCTTGTGTGAGTGTTAGACCTTGTTTTCTTAGACCATGGGAATTGAGTATTTAAGGCAGGGATCGAAACCGGTTTTGAAATCCCTGTTAATATCGTTCGAAAAACAGATATAATTCCGTTCCCCAATTAACCGGCAATAGATGGAACTTAAAGAAACAAACCAAAAATATTCTGGTTACCCGGTTTTTGGTAAAGAACGGAATGAAACCGGTTTCAATCGGTTTTGTAATTATTAAAGTAATTGTTTTTCGGCAGGCGAAGGCCAGGGCTGCCGGTTGCTTTGCATATTGTTTTCCCCCAGGACTAAACCTACCCTTAGTGATCTTAATTAGAGCTATAGACGAATAGGGTTTGAACTAGCGTGATTTAATAAGTGTATGAAAAACCGGTTCCGATCCCTGATTTAAGGGGCTCAACCACGATAAGTGGCGCCGCCACCCTTTAAAAAATAATAACTCGGAAATTAATAAATTTTTCAAAAATCCGGTCCACAGAACTGGAGTCGGGGTGCTGTAGGATATATAGAAGCTATTAACTTTATTTATTGTATCTCGCTGTAGTTAGGGATAGGAAATTTGCAAAAAACGGCCACTTTTCGCATTTTTTCTATCTATAACTACATTGAACTATAATAAACATAAGTGATTGCTTCTATATATCCTACAGCACCCCGACTCCAGTTTTGTGGACCGGATTTTTGAAAAATTGATTATTTCCCGAGTTTTTTTTTTTTTCAGGATGGCGGCGCCACTTAGCATGGTAGAGCCCCTTAAGCAAGTAATGATAAGTGTGATATTAGAAGTAGCGTTACCTTGAAATGTTGGTGCGCTGCCTGCTCCTCCGCTTCATATTTGTGTTTGATGTTGTCTATCCTCATCTGCTTCAACACGCCCGCCACCTCGATCCTGACAATAAACAATAAATACTAAATTAAAAAATTTAATAACCCCAGACACAAAACAGTTACTGGCTGAAGATATTTTCTTGGAGCATAGCTAAGAACACTCGATTGTGACACCTTGCAAACAAAAAAAACTAGATCAAAATCGGCGCATCCGGTTAGGAGCTACGATGCCACAGACAGACAGACAGACACACACACAGACAGACACACACGTCAAACTTATAACACCCCTCCCTCCCAGAATTTTTTCTATTTATACTCTAAGCACCCCTCTTTTTCGTCGGGGTTTAATTACAGTAAGTAAGCCTGAACACCGAATACCAAATAGTAGTCCCTACACAAGATTCACTTAGCGACATAATTCAAATAAATAGCAACCTAGCTCTGTTACGGGTTGGTAGGCGATTCGGTCACTGAGTTTGGGCCGATTCGACCGAAACAGGAATTTTATCATTTTTAATATTTTTGAGTAGGTATTTCGTTCAGAAGGTGTTTTTAATGAAAAGTAACGTTAGCAACAAAATATAAAAACTTTTTTTTTCTTTTTATCTATATTTTTTTTTATACACAAACGTATATAAAAAAAATTAAAAAAAATTCTACCGTTAGTACTACTTATACCATCCTTGACATGATTTTATTAATTGTTTTTTTTTTCTTTTTTTTCATAAGGTACGATAATACGATTGTAAGAAAACATTTTTCTTTTTTGTAAAATTTTTTACATGGTTACTTCCAATACAATAAAAAAGTTTTTTTTTTTCTTTTATATGTACCTATATAATATCGCTATATATAAAAAAAAAAAAAGTTTTTTTTTATTTTGTTCTATCATGTAAATATGAAAAAAAATAAAAGCAAGTAATAGAAAGTATAAATACCTATACCTACTTTTTTTTCTGGATACTTTAATAATAATTATGTTATGTCTTTATTAGTCATTTCAGTTAATTATATTTGCAAACAATTAGCGTTTTAGCCGCCAGATTTACTTTCAGTTGATTTTTGTCAATATTTATTAACCTCACCTAAGATTTCTGTTGCTGACTATACAAAATTTGCTAAAAAAAACCAACTGACCGAAACACCTACTCAAAAATATTAAAAATAATAAAATTCCTGTTTCGGTCGAATCGGCCCAAACTCAGTGACCGAATCGCCTACCAACTCTCTGTTACAATAAAGTGCATTTCAGATCGCACGGCACTAGCTATAAACTAGAGATTTTGCGTCCCTTTCCATCGCATATCGCGATTCGCGCCTTTCTACTAACACGTTGAGTTCCCTCTCTAAAGCCGCGTTTACACGCTTGCCGTGGCTTGCCAAGCCGTTATGCGCAAGAGTGAGCGCGGTGTATTTGTATGTTATTCTAACGCATAATTGCGTCCCTTAAAGCCGCACTACACTCTCCACAAAACTAGACGAGACATGGCCAATACGAGAGAAGCAGTTATGCGCAAGAGTGAGCGCGGTGTATTTGCATCTCATTCTAATGCATAACCGCGTCCCTTTCGGCTCTCGGGTTTTATCGAGAGTGTAGTGCCGGCATTTGGCTTGGCAAGCCACGAAAGCGTATAATCGCGGCTTTAGAAAGGACATTCAATGTGTTAGTAGAAAGGCACGAACCGGCGCGATATGCGATGGAAAGGGACGCAAAATCTCTAGTTTATACGCAGCATAAAACTTCCCGGGAGGGCGCATCGGCATACCTAAACGGTGAAGTGACACACATATACTCTGCGGACGAAGGAGAAACTACATCCCACATCCACTGTTAACGTGATGCTTTCGTTTATAACAGTCGCCAGGTGCTGGGAGCGGCGCTCAAACTTGTCTCAATACAACACAAATATACTCCCAGGAAGCCCCAACCACAAAATAAAGTTTCCAGCAAATCCACTCCCGCCGTCCTTGAAATTAACTACCTAAACTTGGTTGACTCCTTGAAAAACGTGTATCGTCATTTTTGTGTTGTGTTTAAACAGCCAAATATACTACAACAGTAATATTTTATCCATATTTTTAGCACATGTAAAATCAATACGTTGTTAATAATCGCGAGAGCCACTACTGCACGTGGTCCGAGCATGGTCCGAGCAAGCCTGTAGACGCAATTATCAATTTGTGCGTAAGAAATTGGCGCTTAGTTCCGAGTGGACCATCTGTCTAGGCGCGCCGCGCGCCGCCGCTATATGTAATTTGTGCCCCACCCAACCTAATAATTTGCATGCAATGATTAAAGCCCGACCAGGAATATAATAAACCCCACTATATAGCTGAAATTCAATGGAACAATTTTTAATAGTGCCACAAACTTTAAAAATACATGTGGCGCCTCCAAAGTATGTTTATTTTATTTTATCTACACTCATGTCGTAAATCCTTCATTTACTTATCAGAAACGCTAAGCAAATGATATACCTTTCGATGGAGCCGTGACTAAGGATCCATACAAATTTAATTTCGTTATCGCAAAGTTGTAACAAAATGAAGTTTTTTTTTAATTTTTACGCAGATGCTTGCTATTTGAGCACACTAGCGTGTTTCGGAACGCAACCTTGGCGGCGCGCATGCGCGGTGCGATATTACTGCAAATTTATTTTCGCGCCATTAACGTTTGTTTAATAATTGTACCATACAAAATGTCAATAATTATTACAATAAACAATGATTACTTTATTTTGTCTTTAATTTAAATTTGTTGTATGAGTGTAGATAAACTATTGTATGCAACTGTACATAATTAGCATT
This sequence comes from Teleiodes luculella, assembly GCA_948473455.1. Classification (NCBI taxonomy): domain Eukaryota; kingdom Metazoa; phylum Arthropoda; class Insecta; order Lepidoptera; family Gelechiidae; genus Teleiodes; species Teleiodes luculella. The sequence goes on from OX419596.1 coordinate 2,490,105, forward strand.
TAACACTCGTGTATGTATACTTTTATGAAACTCGCTGCGCTCGTTTCATAAACCACACTCGTGTTAAATACCCCTCATTATGCAACAGTTGCATAAATAGCTATTTTTGGTCAAGCTATAAAACACGTCTAAAGAGTTTGGCAAATGAAATAGACAATCGATGAAATTGCAAAACATTGTACTAGCAACAAAGTTACATAGAAAAAAAAGTATCAAATTAGGTAAATCCATAGAATCGGGGTTGCCACGATGATTTTTTCAAAATTGCCGCGTTTTTTCATTGTCTACTTTCATTTGCCAAACTCTAGAACGTGAAAGCTTCAAAAATGGGATGGCCAAGTTGTCAGTTATTGAGGTTATCAGTGTTATCGCAATGAAAATACGACCTTAATGTAAGAAAATAAGGGTGGTTTGGTTAGTCTCACAAGTGTCCATCTTTGGCGTTCTTATGGGAACCGGAAAAGAAAGGAGATAAACGGATCTAGCTTTGGATTAATGAATTTCTAAAAATAAGAGCGTAGCTGTCAAAATGGGCGTAATTTTAAGTTAGATGGACCCTAAACTCGTGCGATCTTCGCGTCTCATCAATGTTTTGTTTCTTTAAAACTAAATGAACGATCTTTTATCCCTTTTAGTCTTTAAAATCTTGAAAAGGAAGTATAGAGTGTGACAAGGAGCAACATTGTTGTAATAAGTTAAAAAACCACGTGTTACATAATGAAGATACGACCGTAAAGAGAGAGAATAAGGTTGTAATTTGCAGACTGCATATAAAATCCCTACTAATATTATAAATGCGAAAGTAACTCTGTCTGTCTGTCTGTTACGCTTTCACGCCAAAAACACTGAACCGATTTTGATGAAACTTGGTATGGAGATAGAATAGACCTTGATGACGGACATAGGCTACCTTTTACCGCAGGAAAACTCCTCATTACCACGGGAAAAATGGCAACGCGAGTGAAATTTTTTGACGAAACTTACTTGACGGTACAGAGATCTGGGGATGTATAAAGTACACCTTTTACTGCGGGAAGTTTTGGTGAAACTTGGTACATAGATAGATATAATAGATTTTAGGGAGGGATAAAGGCTACCTTATACTATCGGAAAATACCTCATTCCCACGGGAAAAATAGAAGCGCAGGCGAAAATTTTTGATGAAACTTGGTACAGGGATATAAAAGATTTTGGGCTAAAGGCTACCTTTTACCGCGGAAAAAACTTTATTCACACGGGAAAAATGGTAGAGTGTGCGAAAAGTTTTAATTATAGGTACAGATATAGAAAATATGGTACAGGGAAAAGTCTAAAACCAACGCGAGCGTAGCCGCGGGCGGGCAGCTAGTAAAATATAATATTATGGGAAGTCCTTACATACTAACATAATGTACCATAATGTAATGTACATAACACCGCTGAACAGATTGCAATATAAACATTTAAGGTACTTTTTACCCTCGGAAACCTTATTCTCACAGAAAAAATAATAATACTTCTACCCACCTAATCCTCATGTTCTCCTGCAAGTTCCTCAAAGGTCCGAGGTACTCCTGTGACCGCCCTCCTCGAACCTCAGCCAGCTGGTACTCTACGTGCTTAACCCTTTCACTATACAGCTGCTCTCGAAGAATGGAGAACTGACGTTCCAGGTTCGCTGGAATAAGAGACAATTGTTTTTAATTCAAAGTTTATTAGCATAGTTTGGAACTGCATGCTATGTTAAAACAGACAAAAAAATACAAATATTACAAGGATTTTTAATGGAGATTCTACTCCCGTATTACAATGTCTTTCTCTGGACAAACATTTTTCACTTTATAAAAGCTGTTTACTTTCTAGGTAACTTTTAAAAGCAGTAATTTCATACTAAATCAAAACATATTATGAAATAAATGCTATTTATTCTAATTAAATGCCTTTTAAATTGATTTGATTATATTAATTGTTTATCAAATCATGGAATTCCAAGATTATCAGTTATATATCAGTAAATATTAGTGATATCTTGAAACACCACCCAGTTTCCATTTTATGCAAAAACAACTTCTCTTTATTTATTTATTAGTGAGTTCAAAATGAGTGCAAAATCATTACCAACTGGTACCCTAGGGATGGCAAAAGAAAAAGAGGAAGGCCATACAAGAGATGGGAGGATGAGCTAAAACTCACAGCTGGTCCTTTTTGGAGAAGAGTCGCGAGAGATAGAGAGCAATGGAAATCGTTGGAGGAGGCCTATGCCAGAAGGCACACTGAGCTGAGAGATATAATATAAGTTATTGAAAATTGAGCTCAGGATAAAAGGGCTAATTGATTGATTGATTGATTGAGTTCAAAATAGGCCTCAAAAATTTCACAAAAAAATAATAAGGTAGCAAAAACAGAATGATAAGTTTTAAGCTGTAAGTACCACTCCTCCAAATGTATACTGATTTGTCCAAAAACCACCAAACTAAAAGGAATCACAAAATATTAGTATAAAAAAACATCTAAAAACTGTTAAATCTAAAAACTCTTTGTGCACTATTTTTTATGCCATAAAATTACATGATGGAGATTGCTAATATAGGTACATCTATCAAATATCACTAATTCTAAGATTTATTGTTAGAAAAATCATGTAGGCTTAATAATTTTAAGTTTATGGTTATTATTAAATCTAACTTTGAATTTTTGGGTAAATTTCAAGGCACAATGCTCGTAATCAACGCTATAGTCTTTTTATAGCGCAATAATGCAGTTTTTTTATTCTTGTAAAATATGTATGGTTGTTAGTATTATTTCCTTGTGTTTTTCACTTGGTGTCACTGAAATATTTTGTACAGTATTTATTGTTTATGTATAGCACAACCGAACATAATCATAATTATAATCAGATGAGTATATATTTTAGTTATTTGATAGGAATACATTCGTTCAAAAGATTTAATTAATTTAATCATTACTTGGTTTGGTTCATCTTTCGAATCATTAGGTACTTGGATTGTTAAAACTAATAATATACACAGTATAGCTTAAGAATTGAACACGCAGTAAATAAAAACGCGAGATTTCATATAAAAATATGAAACAAAATGTTCTTTTTATGATGTTGTTATTGTTAGTAAACATAACCTCAAAATGTACCAACCAAGGTTGTCGAGGCATTCGTTGCGTCTTCTCTCGCATTCGCCCTCATCCATCTCTGAGGAATCATCGGAGTCAGGCTCGTCGGCTTCCTCAGCACTGGAATCGCGATCAGGTCCCCTGGAAGACCCTCCTGAACGCTCCGTATCTCCTCCAGACATGTCCCCGTCTCCATCACTGTCACCTTCCACTCGCATTGACGGCATCTTTAATAACACAACTATAAATTTCTTCCAGAGATAGCAGGAATACAGAAATCACAAAAAATAAATAACTTTCTAGACTTGGGTGATAAATAACGTCACAGTGAAAAAGTCACAGTGATCAGGTGCCTGCAAAAGTCACTGTGACTTTTTAGAAAATAACAACGTTCCAAAATAACGTTGTTACTTTGCGGCTTCCAAGTCGTTCCGAGCGCGACCGCGCCGCGCGTTATTTGTCACGGTTGGCGCCAAGCGGCCGCGCTCGCTCCCGCCCGGTCCGCGGCGGCGACCAATCATCGGTAGGTAGATTCGGCGATATAACCAATATGGCGATTATTGCAAGCGCGCGACGACGACAGAGCAACAAGTATAGTAGACACGGAAACTATAAAAAAATGTCTTATTTGATTATTATTTTTTTCGATACTTATAGGATAATGTAACAAATATTTAGTAATTACGGAACTTGGAATTATAACATGGTGACTTTTATCCTTAATATAAAATAATAGTATTATATAAACACGCCGCACAGTTAAATTATAAAAATGCGACAGTCCTAAGCCTGTAAAAAGTGTGAAGGATATTTTGTGATCAACTGTTCAGTCAGTCACTCTCGCCCGCGCTCAACTATAATCGACTATCGTTATGATTCCAAGTTCCAACCGTTCCACCTAGTTATCTAAGTTCCAAGCCCAATGTCGTTCCATGTAACCGACAAGTAACGACGTGACAAAGTCACGGTGATTTTTCACAGTGATTTTTTTGGAACTGGAACGACAGTCACGGTGATCGCAAAATAACGACTTAGCCCATGTCTATAACTTTCTCCCCGAACGAGCTATTTCGCTCCGTTCTACAATAAAACGTCAAACAACGAAATGTCAAACGTCACCAATAGTTTTTCTTTTTAATTTGGTTGTTTGTTTTTAAAAGGCAAAGATACTAAGCCTTACAGCCTAATCATATATAAAATTATTGGGCTCGATTCTGACATCAAAGGATCTACACACAACCCAATTTGTTTAAAAGTCGGCTAACAGAGAAAGTTGGCAAAGGTTACACACATCCGTGCGTGGCCGCTAAAATCTATCGGAATGATGGGAATAGAAAAGGGTGGGATGGGAATCGAAGAGAATTTAATTTTGAATGAATGATATTTAAAATAAGCAGCGCAGCTGTCAAATGCAGCTTAATTTAGTCGGGATGTTTTTCATGCCTGCTAAATTAGTGCGATCTAGGCGTAAAATTGATGTTTGACATCTCTTAATTTAAGTTGACACTCACCTGTCCCTTTTCGATCTTAAGAACGTGAAAGGGACATAATATTATGGTTATTTAAATTCAAGTTAGAGCATAATGTAGAATCGGGCCCATTTTCCATATTTTGGCTGAAGAGAGAGAACGAACGAACGTCAACCAACCTTTATAATAATATGTCTGTGGATCTGACTAATCTGAGTGAGACAACGCTCTAGTCCATATTTTATTTAGGGCCTACAAATTACGTAAAAGTATTATTGAGGGCGTCGCTGTGTTTTCAGCTATGTCGTATAATACGAGTATATTGTGGTCATTTGTGGTACCTAAGCATTAAAATTCCACAGGAAGAAATGGTAGTCCACTGGCATTCACCGGAAATGTATATCCCCTTATCCACTTCCGGTAGATTTTAAATTCAACCCACAGAATTATGCTGTGTTGCCATTGAATGACAAATCCATTTCCATTTATTTTTCCATAATTTATACTTTTGTCATACAGCAGAACATAAGATTTTTACTTTTCTTCAAATAGAGTAGTATACCTTTTCTATGTTTTAGGAAGCTATCGTCGACAGGCGAAATAAAACTATTTTTATCTGATATTAAATTTAATAGGTATTCTATTATTTACATTAAATTGTTCTCTATTAACATGTTATTTATAATATTTTATTATTCATTCAATTGTTAATAAATTATGTACAGGACTATTTATAAATTAGATCAATATCAATACTGTGAAAAACCACAAATCCATATAATATCTTGTTTGATAATGTGCATGAATGACGATGGAATACAATTAATAATCCTGTAAAAACTAATGAATGGTCACAGTAATTATTATTTTATAAAATTATAGAGGGTAATTATTATCAAATAAGTTGGCAACTGTTGATTGGCCAATGTATATAGTGTTGCCCTTCTAAACTTCCAAATAGATTACACACGATTTCAAACAACATGATTAATTTATTATTGCTGATTTTGCTAACATCATTCATGCATAGATCAATTTTAATTTAACTAGACGAATAACATAATAATGATAAAATAAGGGTATGTATACGGTTAGCACCGGCAGGCTATGATCTTATAATACTCAGTTAGGTACAGAAACCTTATAAAACTAACACGATCAAAATACGTCAACAATTCAAAACCTCGTATGACACAATTACATACAAAAAACCATCACACGATTCAATGAAAACGTTAAATAGGTACTACAAGATAAAAGTAATCTAAAAATTGTGATTATTACAAAAGAAGTAAACTCTAAAAATCGTAGCCTTATTTTTTTGGCACTATTTTATTTGGAATGCACAACTCTTACTCTAGTACAAAAGGAATACAATTTTAATAAATTATACCTATTGTTGTGTAAACGTTTACTAATGTCCTTTAAACTATATGAATAGCAAATGCGGAATACATTATTCAAACTATGATAACGTACATCAATTATTTTTTGAAAAAAAAAAGGAGAGAAATTATAACTTTGTATTGGTTTTCCATGTTGAGGGATTTTCAAGATGGCATTTATGAAAAAAAAAGGTTTCTATTGACTCAAATAGATGGCGTGCATGTCGAGTAAAATGTCAAACGCGAGCTTGTCAAACCAATGGGGTAGAGAATAGGCAGCACTGTTGTTGTCAGTCACGCAATTTGTTGTGTTTTGAGTTCATTTTACCAGTGACCTTTACGACTAACATTTGTGTCATTTTTTCCTATCTTCATGCACTTCTTTTTTATTTGACGTTAGAGTTCGGTGCAGCGCCATCTCTTATGATATGATCATAATGAAACCTTTTTTTGTTTTTATAACTGTCAAAATGAAAAACCTAATTTTTAACAAAAGTTTTTAGTTTAAACTGTCCTCAAGCTTTGATTTTTTAAATTGAAGCATTAAATCGTTGAAAAATAAGTAAACCCGGTACCAATTTTTAATACTAAACTAAATAAGAGATGCGGGTTCGAGTCCCTGCCCAAGCACATTTTTATTTTCGCTCAGATTTAAAATAGTAAACTGAATAAGTATCCCAGCATATGTATTTGAAAATCTACCCTCTTTCAAATTTTGTTTAACTAACATGACTAACTTTAAATAATAAATCATGATTTAAAAATAATGATGAACGGATGCGAGCATGTATGTATAGTCATTATAATCTAAACTCTATTCCTATTCCTGTTATTGCTTTATTTCAGTACAGAATTACTTATAACCGGAGATAAGAACACAACAAAATTTATTATACAAGTCTTGATATAAAATCGGTAGAGATAAATTTTACAGCGATTTGCCTAATAGCCCAAAACGACATGCGATTATGTATTGTGATTTTCAAATAACTATAATATGTTTATTATTGTTTAATTTTATGAAAGATCCTCTGAGCAATCTTTAAGTATTTGGCAAGTTAAGAAAAGTAAGCGTTCGACTTCCAAATACTTCCAATTAAAAATTTAAACCACATAAATGTTCTGTGATATAAACCACAGATATAAACACTCCAATACGATTTTATTTTATTGTAGATTTTAGAAATCCAGTAGGCCTACTATGTAAGTAGCGACAGGCTCGAGAAGCTGTCAAACGCGACATAGGGACATTAGAGCCATAGCACTTCTGTCAATATGTCGCGTTTGACAGCTTCTCGAGCCTGTCGCTACTTACATAGTAGGCCTACAGTATTGTTTTGTCTGATGTCTATACATGTCATGCCATGCCATTCTGGATTGTTGGTATGACAATGTTTGTTTTTTGATGCCATCTCTGTTATTTTATTAATTTCTTTTTTACTAACCTATACTTAGAGTTGCCCAGAGGTGTTATGTCTATGAATATCAAACTGGAAGGTATAATATAAAAACCAGATATGTCATTGAACAGTATGTAAATTTGATTACAGGGATATTAATTTCTCTACTTACTATCGTACCTGAACAGACATGCCAAATTAAAAAGAAAAAATTGAAAATACGTATTACGTCACGGTGATTCAAGTTCGGTAAAGATTGATACGTTCATTTTGCGACACAAGCGTACGTAGGTCAATATCTAAAAACTCTCATTTTAATAATAGATGGCTCAAAATTTGTTCAAACTATTCTGCGAGGCAAATCAAATTTTTGTTTGAACAAAACAACTTTTTTTTTTTTTAGTTGATACTTGCAGTTTGGCATGTCTGCTTCAGTTTTATCATTTGGCAAATCCATCAGACCCATGAGAACTACAAGACGAGAAAAATTTCAAAAATTCCTATTTTTTTTTATTCTACCGTACAAACTTGGCAATAGGATGAATACATTATTGTTTCACATACAGTAGGGCACAAAAGAGTAGAAAAAAAACTTTGATTATTGGCAACACTGTTTAAAGATAAGCCAATCACGTCCACTTCCGGTTGCTATAACCAACGTTTTAAATGAAAAAGAATTTCTATTAGCAACTTTATCGCCGACAAAATACATGCCGTCCAAACAATATTAAATCAACAGGACAACATAAACGGCAAAAACATAGTTGTTTTTCAAAGGAGACGTAAAAAGTGGTTTTTTATTCTACCAAAAATTGAACGGATAAGTAGTATACCTACTTAGAAAGCTTATGTAAGTGGGTTTCAGGATAACTAATCAAATTATTTTATCGATGCTCCGTTTTCGTAAAAATTGCAAACTTATTCAAGCTAAAAAGTTATAATGAAACGAACGATCAATGAATTTCCAAGAGCTATTATTCTAATATTATCTTTTTGTATTAAAATCTTACAGCCAAGTATAACGTTATTTTTATTTGTAGTCTTTTTTTTTTGCAGTAATTAATGAAAATAATTATTGAAGAACTTGAGGCCTTTTCGTTTCATTTTTAGAGAAAGTAAACTAGAAAAAAAAATGGAATGTCAACGTGATAGATGACAGGATTGACAGGTATTCAACTGACAGTCAGAAAAATAACCGTTTTTTTTTAACCGAAATTAGCGTTTAGTTTCCCTACCTTGAAAATAAACTTGACAGCACTAGCGCCAAAATCAGAAAAAAAGTAATAATATCGATTAAATCTTAATAAAAATTAAGAAAGAGACAATAGATCATTTTTATACTATGCGCTATCTCTTTCTTAAAAAGCATTCACAGCAACTACGCAACAAAAAATCCGTTTGAAAGGATTGCCAGAGGTATAATTGTATTGCCAGATCTTAGGTTTATTTTTCTACCAACCAATATTCGAATCAATTTATAAAAAAAACGGAGCTTTCTTTATTTTTTTTCAAGTGATCCTGATTATCGTAATAATATACCCTTTTACCCTATATGCGTAGAATACCCGTTAAATTTTTGAAATAATAAAAAACCACCTCCCATACAAAATTTTACATCTCCTTTGTTTTTGCTGTTGTACCACATTCACTATATTGGAAAGAAGGGTACATTTAAATGACCGAAACAAATAGGTAACCACACTTTTTTAAAAACGCGGGATACAACCAACGCTGCTGTCCAATCCGACAAAGATCTAAAATTAAATGCTCGCCATACAAGTGACTGTCCAAAATTACTTTTCGAATGTCTTCAACGTTTTGTAATTTGCTTGTCACGTTCATTTGAGACCCTTGTCGATAAGTATCTGATGTGGCTATAAGTAATAATTTTAGTTCAAAAATTACTGAATTTCCTACTTTTTTGTATCGTACTGCAATTTTCGTTTCTTAATATTATATTACTATCATACATACCTACATTTTATTTGCAAACTATAAATTCCTTGGTTTCGTGGTTTAACAGCGATTGTAAAAATTCAACGATTTAACAAGCCTATTTTATTATTTTTTATTTCTAATTGCTTCCCCTAACTTCAGTTGCAAAATGAAAATAGTCATTGCCCCGATTCCGACTGTAACGGACTGAAATAAAAAATAAGTTAGAAGTTTTATAACTAGAAACTCTAACAAGAAACTAAAACAATATCTTATTGCATGCCTTTAAGTTTAATGAGTTCTTCTAATTCAACAAATAAACAGATAAAGATAAGGCAGCTTTATTTTATTTATAGTCCGTTATCGCTAGAATCGCTCCCTTTTATAGAGCTATCTTTTGATATTTATGAATAGACAGAAATTAGTATAAGTATCTAGATGTGTTTAAAAATTAAGTACCGCTAAAAAATTTGTTTTAAAGTTTTTTTACAATTTAATCTAATGGAAGCAAAATAATGACTAAGTGATACAAAAGAGTGTGTAAAATTGTGATAAAAGAGTAGAAATTTCACAAAAGTGCGATATTTTTTATTTGATTTATTTTAAAATCAACATTTAGAATGTCACAAAAAAGCTGAAGGATTAAAAAAAGAAAAGAGGGAACATTTTTTATTTTACTGTGTTGGAAAAGATGATAAAAACAGTGGTTTGAGGGTGGCAATACCGATACTGTCAGCCACATACGCTTCCGGTGGCTAGTGGCTACCTACATAATAAATAAAATAAAAAAACAAGTGACAACAAAAATTTAACTCCACCTTCATAAATCCACTATTTAAAGTTTTCTGTATCTTTATTTAAAATCTGTATTAATAGAAAAGAGAGCGCATCGCTTCAGAGCGCCTGCAGCAAATTGGATAATTATTTTTCTATATAATAAAATACAAATAATTTCGTTCGTTTAATTCGTTATTGTCAGGACCACGTTTGTACCTTGCAACCTACACTTGAAAAAGTAATAAATAAAGCGAAGCCGCCGAAATAAATTCATAGACATCATAGACATGTCACTAATTGAATCTCTTTTACATTTTAGTAATTTCTACCCTTTTATTTTTCCACAAAAATAAGTTTTTTTTTTTCATATCGATCTACACCATTCACATACACAATCCGGATATTCTCACATTATCACTACACTCTTCTATTCAACTATCATAAGTAATCGCATCTCACTTGTTCTTTATTACTATTAAGTATCATTTTTATTTAAATAAATAAGCTCGAATCTATAATATAAACCAATATTGGGGCAAATCCACACAAATAAGTGAGGGAAAATATTTTAAGTACCTTTTTATATACAATTGTGATAATTTCTTTTTTATTCGACACCGATGCAAGCAATCAAAATAGTCGAAATTTATCCTATTACCTGAACAGTAAGGATATTTTACCTTGAATACTTGACAATCAAGTAAGTGATGCAACTTCAATTTTGGAACAAATTCTTGTTCTCGAAGGAAACAATTTGTGTTAGCCAGTATCATACACGTCTTCTACTGAGCTTGTTCGAGTTCTTATCTGTCAACCTCTTCCAGAACACATTTCTAAATTCTATTTTACCTACCATTTCAGTATCCCTACAATCTCCGCTCTTCGTAGAGGAAAAAAACGCGAGCAAATGTAAAACCATTTGCAGAAGAAGTTTCAGTACGAGCATTAGTTTGAGCATTCCGTACTCGACCGCGTGAATTGTTTTTGCTTCTATGACGTCACAGTCACTGACAGTTCGCGTCACTTCAATGTTGCTAGAGTAAATCTCATTATCTTTAACTTCCGGTGGATTTTTAGAATAAGAACCACTTAGATCGTTTTGCATTTGATTACTATTCAAGCAAATCCTAGTAGGTTCTTTATATTTGTCTTCAGTAAAAGAGTCATTAAAATCACTTGTATCAACTTGATGCGTTTCACAGTGAATTAGCAAGTCAAAACAGTCCTTATTCCTTTGTACAATAGGATCACGCGGTTCGTGTCGTGTGTAGGCACCCGTAGGTTGACTAAGTTTGTAAGGGGTGTCTGTTGAAAGGGTTTCCCGCTAGGTATGTTTGAGCCAATGCGCTGGGACCCACTGCGGCTCTCGCTCTAAGGAGTTGATTTCGTTGAGGAGTTGTTGGTAGGCGCGCTGGGTGTCGTTGTTAATGATGATCATATCGAAGAGATGTCCCCAACGCAGTTCCATGTCTCGCGCCGTCGCTATTATTTCTTTTAGTTCTTCTTCCTGTTGAGCAATGAATTTCGGTTTAGTGTTTCTGCCTTTTTCATTGTTTTTGATTATTAAATGATGCAAGAGGATTGAGGTTTACTAGTTATTATTTAATTAAAAACAGATACGTATATTAACCATTGACCGGCTTTACAACAGTAAGGGGAGAGAGAATATAGTGTTGCTAACATAAAAATAAAATATAATTGTTGCCATTTAAATTCAACATATTCCGATGAGGATGTTTATAAAATTAAATGGCACAAATCTACAAGGTGCATATTGGCGACTCAGCTAATACTGATAGGACAGGCTCAGTCAATAATTTTGACCAACTTTCCCAAAGAAACTTTTTTCGAAAACCATAAAAAATTATGATTTCCCCACACAAACTGTCCTACTCGAATTAAAATTACGATTTTATATGAAATTATCGGTCCAACGGTTCCAGAAATTAACGTGTACTAGCAGAAAGACAGACATTTTTTTCAAAACTTGTATTTTTGTGTTCAGCTACACTCCCTTTATCAACTACAAACAGGTTTTTTAAACAAATCAATGTACCTACAGACACGCCTATTCTTTAGTTTTATTATAGTTGGATAAGTAGAAAATAGTTTTCAACAGATGTCGTCTGTTAGCATACATCTACTATATCTATCTGTCTATCTAATAATTTCGTTGGACTTGTACGGAGATTTGGTGCCTGTACGACCCGGATAGCCAAGGAGATGCAGGTTCAAGTCCTTGCCCAAGCTCAATAATTTTCATTTTTCACTTCGATTAAAAAGATATAGTAGATAGAAGATACTGTGGCGTGCATACGTCCTGCATGCTCGCCGCTTTCATGCTGGCAGCCTCTTTTCGCGTTTGAGGCTTTATAATTGTGAAAAGTAATGGAGATGGCCGTAGCCCGCGCTACGAGCCGGACGGCATTCTTACTATTTCAAATAATGTAATATTTCAATAATAATAAACAGGACATTGATATAGCTATTCCGCCGTTTACTTTGATCTAGGGCTCACCCTCCACCACTAGGGCTTGACCGCGTTAGTTCCCGACAATACCACTGGTCGGTCACTCCATACAGAAAACGCGTTTTGACAAGCTACTTCTTTTTGAATAACAACTGAATATCAACTACAAGTCAATGGCGCTAGGCGCTATGTAAAACACCCCCGAACACCCCTGGTAAAGCCCCGCGGCGCCTGCGGGGTGCGGGGCGTGGGGCGCTATATCGGGCGGGGAACTCATTTTAGCGCGGGGGGGTGAGTGGCCTTTGAAAATGAAAATGAAAATGAAATATGTTTTATTCGAAGTAAGATTTTACAAATCACTTTTCGACGTCGAGGCGGGTTCACAATTTGGCTGTGCCGGAAGAAACTCCACAGGCGTTGCATCTTTTCAAACTATTTTACAAAAAATATTATTTTATGTGTACGGGTACCCTTTCTGTACGGGTTAGTACTATAATTTTCTTCTGTGACAATACCTTGTAAGCCTCTCCGTTCCTGATCTTCTTCTGCCGCAGCTTCTCGAGGCTGGGCGGCGCCACGAACACGGTGTAGGGCTTCAGGTCGGAGGTGCGCAGGATCTTCAGCGACTGCGGGTGGAGGTTCAACACGCAGATCTTGCCGGAATTCACCACCTCGCGGATCGCGTCAAGGGACGTGCCTGCGGAGTTTACAAGTTCATTTAAAACTAGCTGTCCAGCCATAGTTATAGGTATATATATGGTAACCTATCACATTTTCGAAAAACTGTAAACCGAATTTCAATATTCCGTAAACGATTCATACATTTTTCAATTAGCATTGTATGACTTGACATATTTTTAAATCACCACAATAACACTTTACAGAATTATTCTTTGTCCGCACAACGTTATTCCGTTTTACGATAAATCTTTTTTACTAAATACCGTAATCTCACTTGATCTTTTTTTAAACGCTAGATTTTTTTTTGTTGTGTTATTTTTATTATTCCGAAGTAACAATCATTATTTTTAATAATTACGACACATAATGTTTTTGGAGTTCGGGGCACCCCGACATCTGTCGGTTAGGTTAGAAGGGTATGGCGGGCGTGGTGGGCGAGCAAAGCGAGCCCACCTCGCCCGCCATACCCTTCTGTTAGGTTTGACATGTATGCATGTCTGCTTGTGCTTGGTTGCATGCTTGCTTGCTTGCTTGCATGCTTGCTTGTTTGCTAGCTTGCTTGCTTGCTTGCTTGCATGCTTGCTAGATTGCTTGCTTGCTTGCATGCATGCTTGCTTGCTTGCTTGCATGCATGCTTGATGGAGTACAAAATGTAAAATGGAGAAATTAAATTTGACCTTGCAATATAATGGTTCAATTGAGCTATCGCACATGTAAAAAAATGGTTAACGTTGTCATGGATTTTCGGTATACTGGTAAATAGTTTAGCGGAAATTTGAAACATCGGTGAACAAGTAAAAAGGTAAATTAAAACGCGGAAACATGATACAATGGAAAATTTTATTTCGGATACTAAATAAATTTTCTAACTGATAAATGTCAAAAAGTTAGCGGAATAACAATATTCGGAACAAAAAATATCGGAAATACAATAGGTAACCTATATATATAGGTATATAGTTACCATATGTAAATAGAGGGATGCCTGTCTATGGTACCTAAAATGCCTGAATTTTCAGAAAAATGTCTCTCAAACTTATAAGCATAACGCTGTAGGTAATAAGTAAAAGCCAATAGATAATAATGAAGAAGGATATTTACTATTGATATTTGTCAGATAACATTATTTTTTTAATAGTTCTTTTTTCTAGTACATATACGTAAAAATCTTCACAAGATACAGTTTTGTAACTTTCCTAAGTAGGTACTTAATCAATATTGATTTTACTGATTCAAATAGTTTTATGAAAAAAAAATCAATAGAATAGATAATGCGAAAACCTAACTGATTACAAAGACCAAGTCAGGTGAAGCTAAATTACTCGTACGTTTTCAACACAAGCGTAGGTCGATTAAAAAAAAGCATTGAAAATACTTTATTACAATATACCTATTATAATATTAGGGGTTAGATAGTTACAGTCGCGTTCATAAGTCCAGTCATATCACGTGCATCTATACTTTAAATTAACTTTCTTTCCGAAAGTATTCAGGACATGTCATTTGTAGTAAAATATTGAGTCCCTTACACTGTATACGTAACACACAAAAATAAAAATAACTAGCCTTTAGGAAAAAATAAATTTTAAAGTTCAAAAACACGTGATATGACTGCAGTTATGAACTTGACCGTACATACGTGCTAATTTGAGAGCGTCGGTAGCGTAATGGTTAAAGACCGTTGTCTTCCATTCGGAAGACGCGGATTCGAGCCCCGACACTAATTAACTTACTAGCGACCCGCCCCGGCTTCGCACAGGAAAATGGTTATTGTGGGTTATCCCTAAGTATATTATGCATTATGCATGTATTATACATAGTATAAACCTTCCTCTTGAATCACTCTATCTATTAAAAGAAACCGCATCAAAATTCGTTGCGCAGTTTCAAAGATTTAAGCATACAAAGGGAATTATAGGGACATAGGGAAAGAGAAAGCGACTTTGTTTTATACTATGTAGTGTTAAATAATGCGAAAAACTAACTACTTTTTTTTCTATGTAACTTTGTTGCTAGTACGATGTTTTCCAATTTCATCGATTGTGTAGTTTCAGTAGCCAAATTCTATCCAACTCCAACTCTAACTCACCATAATAGGCCTTCTCGTACTCGCCGTGTTCCACGAACTTCCTATTTAGGATATCAGACTCGAACTGCGTGCGCGAGATGAAGTGGTAGTCTTGGCCTGGCACCTCATGGTCTTTGCGCGGCCGCGACGTGTCTGCAACGAGCAATGAAGCAAGTGTAAGTCCCTTCTCTTAGAAAGCTGACATTACAAAAGTTCCGGGTTCAAACTCGAACAAATAACACTTTGTGAGACTTTCCCCAGTTTGCTTAGGACATTGCAGGCTGAATCACTTGATTGTCCGTAAAGGAAGATGATTCCGTGCTTCGGCCGTCAGTCCCGGTTACTATCAACGGATGTAGTCGTACACCATGTCAGAAGCCAAAGGCGGCTCAATGATTCTGACACCAGGGTTTGTGAGGTAGGTTAACCAAGAAACCAACAGCTAAAGAATAGAAAGCTAATGATCAGGTCCTTCAGATTCAGAAGAGATCACAGATGCGGTTAATACAGCCAAACAGAGGTCACACTTTGCAGAATGCCTCAGTGAATACCCTTCTCCCTTTATAGCTCCTCTACACGATAGACCACCAGCCAGATGGCCATCGAATTTTGTGTACCTACCCATTCGTTTGTCCCATCGTGTAGAGGAGCTATCATAAGTAGGTATAATGCCAGGACTCGCTGATAGACTTCATCTCTACTACAAATGTCGTAAAACTTAATACGTCGATTAGTGACACAATCGTACATACAAAAGGTAAATAAAAAAAATAAAAAAGGAGTTATTATGGCTGCCGGCCGAAATTATGTGGCCCGATCAGTACTCCTGTGTGTGTGTGTGATGGGACTCACGAGGCACAGCAGCGGCGCGAATCTCTCGCTGTCCCCCTTGAGTCTCTGCCTCAACTTGTGCCGGCCGATGTTGGGAG
Organism: Teleiodes luculella; assembly: GCA_948473455.1. Lineage (NCBI taxonomy): Eukaryota > Metazoa > Arthropoda > Insecta > Lepidoptera > Gelechiidae > Teleiodes > Teleiodes luculella. The sequence goes on from OX419596.1 coordinate 2,506,324, forward strand.
GCCCTATTAGCACTATGGGCCGCTTGTATGTGTATGTCTGTGTGTGTGTGTGATGGGACTCACGAGGCACGGCGGCGGCGAATCTCTCGCTGTCCTCCATGAGTCTCTGCCTCAGCTCGTGTCTGCCGATGTTGGGGGCCCTATCAGCACTATGGGCCGCTTGTGTGTGTGCGTGTGTGTGTGTGTGTGTATGTGATGGGACTCACGAGGCACGGCGGCGGAGAATCTCTCGCTGTCCTCCATGAGTCTCTGCCTCAGCTCGTGTCTGCCGATGTTGGGGGGCCCTATCAGCACTATGGGCCGCTTGTGTGTGTGCGTGTGTGTGTGATGGGACTCACGAGGCACGGCGGCGGCGAATCTCTCGCTGTCCTCCATGAGTCTCTGCCTCAGCTCGTGTCTGCCGATGTTGGGGGGCCCTATCAGCACTATGGGCCGCTTGTGTGTGTGTGTGTGTGTGTGTGTGTGTGTGATGGGACTCACGAGGCACGGCGGCGGCGAATCTCTCGCTGTCCTCCATGAGTCTCTGCCTCAGCTCGTGTCTGCCGATGTTGGGGGGCCCTATCAGCACTATGGGCCGCTTGTGTGTGTGTGTGTGTGTGTGTGTGTGTGTGTGTGTGTGTGTGATGGGACTCACGAGGCACGGCGGCGGCGAATCTCTCGCTGTCCTCCATGAGTCTCTGCCTCAGCTCGTGTCTGCCGATGTTGGGGGGCCCTATCAGCACTATGGGCCGCTTGTGCGACGCGCGCGGGTAGTATAGCGCTACTTCTTCGTACGTTAGTATCTCTTCTTGCTCGAAATCTGGAACAATACATAAACATAAACCTTTGCTTTCTCTTACAAGTTTTTAGTTTACAATGGAAACGTAACCTGTTATGTCAGAAAATTTGTGGTAGAACTGACGCCTGAAATGGGTGTGAATTCGGCTCTACATACCTCCGTAAGGTTATTGTACCTAAACTAGAGCGTGTCTTATTTTGTACACTATTTAGCCTATAGATAGATATCTATCTGCAGTAGATACTGCTGAACTGAATCCCAAATGATACCTACCATCTCGTAAATAATAACCAATAAGTAAAATAATCTGAATTTTTTACTTCGCCTAAAGGGAATTTTTCATGAAGATAAAAAAGAATTCGCGCCCAGATGGAGTAGTAATCAAAACGTACTATGGATGCCGGCTGTGATACATGTTTTCAATTCACACACGCATTCACACTTATCTTTCAAATAGTCGTTCACGGCATGTCGTGATGTTCTGTCATAAAAGATCAGAAATAAAATAAATAACACAAAATGGAATGGAATGTTTACTTTACTGTAACGGAGCTGTATAGGGTTGCTATTTATTTGAATTATGTCACTAAGTGAACCTTCTGTAGGCTGTACCCTTTAGGCGAGGCGAGGTAGGTCATTTTCTATGGATGTCATTATAGTATGTAAGTCATTTTCTTTTTAAGACATTTTCTGAGTAAGTCATGTTCTAGGTAAGTCATTACCACAGAAGAAAATAATAGTACTAACCCGTACAGAAAGGACACTCACCCCCCCCGCGTCAAAATGAGTTCCCCGCCCGATATAGCGCCCCACGCCCCGCACCCCGCAGGCACCGCGGGACTCCGCCGGTGGTGCTCAGGGGTGTTTTACATAGCGCCTAGCTCCATTCACTTGTAGTTGATATTCAAAAAGAAGTAGCTTGTCAAAACGCGTTTTCTGTATGGAGTGACCGCCCAGTGTCATTACGACTACTATTTGGTATTCTGTAGTACTACTTACCGTCGTACAGCGAACTAAAGTTGTGGATGTGGTTACGACAATTGAGCGCCGGAAATGGAGATGGGCTGGGCACATAGCCAGAATGAACTTCGACCGTTGGGCTAGAAGAACGTTGGAGTGGAAGCCCAGAGAAACCACAAGAGGCAGAGGTCACCCAACGGAAAGATGGGTCAATGACATTCGGAGACACGCTGGTCCGAAGTGGATGCAAGTGGCAGGGGATAGACATAGACATAGACAAACATTTATTCAGCACAAAGACACACTTTACAGATAAATAACAAGCGAAGCTGGCTCTTCCAACCTCTCTGTAAATAACAGTACAATAACGAAACAGACAAAAAAAAATAACAAAGAAAGAAGAAAAGTACCTACACAATAAAAAATAAATATTATAAAATAGTGTGTCACAAATGCTAAAAAGGCCACAGCTCAGCGCGTGATCCGCCTTAGCGAATCGCTGATATTCTGCTGCGGCCTGCGGCAGGTGACAACAAACAAACAAAAAAAAAACAGAACAGACAAAAATAAATACAAACAGATAGTACAAAATATTAACAAAAATACAAAAGATATGCAATACGCTCGCTAGAAACATCCAGTGCAGTGTAATGATGTGAAAATGTGAGTACATGTACAGTGGTGAAGTGTGAAGTGGATAGCAAGTCGTGGAGGGCTTTGGAGGAGGCCTATGTCCGAAGACGGACGATGAAAGGGCTGGGATGATGATGACTTACCGTCAGTCCCCGAGGTGGAGTATAGCGGGTACCCGGCTTCGCTCGTGGCCTTCTTCCCCTTCTTCTTCTTTGGCGGCTTCTTGGCGCAGAGCAGCGTGCCGCCCTTGCGGGGCTTGTCTCGTGACGTCACATCGCCCGCCAGCGTCAGCTTCATTGACTCGCGCCTGCAAAACACACCAGAGTTATTACACCACGAAAAATCTGTCGACAATATTATGCGGCTGGACATTTTGCCCTTGATAGCGCCCATATTCTAAAAATTGGACGGCAATGACCTCATCGACACCTATCTGAGCAATAAGGCGGGTATTTCACGCTAGTGAAAGACGAAAGAGACGCAGTTATGCGCAAAAGTGGGCATAACTGCATCCCTTTCGTCTTCTGTCTTCTGTGCTTGTGTGTGTGTGTGTGTGTGTGTACTGGTGCTGGAAAGCCTGACTAGGGATGAGCCCGGCGAGGCTCTGGTCCTCCTCTGTGTGTGTGTGTGTGTGTGTGTGTGTGTGTGTGTGTGTGTACGTACTGGTGCTGGAAGGCCTGACTAGGGATGAGCCCGGCGAGGCTCTGGTCCTCTGTGTGTGTGTGTGTGTGTGTGTGTGTGTGTGTGTGTGTGTGTGTGTGTACGTACTGGTGCTGGAAGGCCTGACTAGGGATGAGCCCGGCGAGGCTCTGGTCCTCCTCTGTGTGTGTGTGTGTGTGTGTGTGTGTGTGTGTGTGTGTGTGTGTGTGTGTACGTACTGGTGCTGGAAGGCCTGACTAGGGATGAGCCCGGCGAGGCTCTGGTCCTCCTCGTGTGTGTGTGTGTGTGTGTGTGTGTGTGTGTGTGTGTGTACGTACTGGTGCTGGAAGGCCTGACTAGGGATGAGCCCGGCGAGGCTCTGGTCCTCCTCTGTGTGTGTGTGTGTGTGTGTGTACGTACTGGTGCTGGAAGGCCTGACTAGGGATGAGCCCGGCGAGGCTCTGGTCCTCCTCTGTGTGTGTGTGTGTGTGTGTGTGTGTGTGTGTGTGTGTGTGTGTGTACGTACTGGTGCTGGAAGGCCTGACTAGGGATGAGCCCGGCGAGGCTCTGGTCCTCCTCTGTGTGTGTGTGTGTGTGTGTGTGTGTGTGTGTACGTACTGGTGCTGGAAGGCCTGACTAGGGATGAGCCCGGCGAGGCTCTGGTCCTCCTCTGTGTGTGTGTGTGTGTGTGTGTGTGTGTGTACGTACTGGTGCTGGAAGGCCTGACTAGGGATGAGCCCGGCGAGGCTCTGGTCCTCCTCGTGTGTGTGTGTGTGTGTGTGTGTGTGTGTGTGTGTGTGTGTGTGTGTGTACGTACTGGTGCTGGAAGGCCTGACTAGGGATGAGCCCGGCCAGGCTCTGGTCCTCCTCGTGTGTGTGTGTGTGTGTGTGTGTGTGTGTGTGTGTGTGTGTGTGTGTACGTACTGGTGCTGGAAGGCCTGACTAGGGATGAGCCCGGCGAGGCTCTGGTCCTCCTCGTGTGTGTGTGTGTGTGTGTGTGTGTGTACGTACTGGTGCTGGAAGGCCTGACTAGGGATGAGCCCGGCGAGGCTCTGGTCCTCCTCGTGTGTGTGTGTGTGTGTGTGTGTGTGTGTGTGTGTGTGTGTGTGTACGTACTGGTGCTGGAAGGCCTGACTAGGGATGAGCCCGGCGAGGCTCTGGTCCTCCTCGTGTGTGTGAGTGTGTGTGTGTGTGTACGTACTGGTGCTGGAAGGCCTGACTAGGGATGAGCCCGGCCAGGCTCTGGTCCTCCTCGCCCTCGCGGAACGCCTGCCACCAGTTGGGGTCCTCGCGGCTGATCACGTGCAAAACGTCGCCCTTCTGGAAACTTATACCTGCCGACGAAACAGTCATCAACTAAGTACAATAAAAAATATAAAAGCACAAAAATAAAGGTTACATACAAAACACCTCGTCACAAAATAAAGTTTCCAGAAAGTCCACTCCCACCGTCCTTGAAATAACTACCTAAACTTGATTGACTCTTTGAAAAACGTGTATCGTCATTTTTGTGTTGTGTTTAAACAGCTAAATACACTACAACAGTAATAAGAACACTTATCCATTTTTTTAGCACATCGAACATCAATACGTTGTTAATACTCGCGAGGGCGACGACTGCACGTGGTCCGAGCATGGTCCGAGCGGCCTGTAAACGCATTGATCAATGTGTGCGTAAAAATATGGCGCTTAGTTCCGAGTGGACCATCTGTCTAGGCGCACCGCGCGCCGCGCCGCCGCCGCTATACATAATTTTTGACCTCGTTACATCCCTAAGGCAGGTATTTCACTGGCGACAGCGACAAAAAACGAAAGGGACGCAGTTATGCGCAAGAGTGAGCGCGGTGTATTTGTATCTCATTCTAACGCATAACTGCGTCCCTTTCGTTTTTTTGTCGCTGTCGCCAGTGAAATTGCCTAAAAGAAATGTAGATGTTTGACTCACCGAGCTCCCTGCAGGGTATATAGACGTCGTCTTCAGGGTCGTAGTCGAAGTGCGCCCTGACGTGTAAAACGCGGTGCGAGGGCGCCGGCCGCGGCCCGTGCCGCTGTGCCACTACTACTGACAGCGTACCCGAAAGGGACCCCAGCACGCCGCACACTTCGTGCACCGATTTCCCGCGCATCGGCACGCCGTTTACTTCTAGTAACTGGAATAAGATTGAGCATTTTTATTATTTAGTAGCACTGGGCGGTCACTCTATACAGAAAACGCATTTTGACAACCCACTTCTTTTTGAATAAGAACACCCCTGGTCACAGATAATTATTATAGTACTAGTTACACCTGGTAGAGTCCCGCGGCGCCTGCGGGGTGCGGGGCGTGGGGAGCTATATCGGGCGGGAAACTCATTTTGGCGCGGGGGGGTGAGTGTCCTTTCTGTACGGGTTGGTACTATTATTTTCTTCTGTGTTAATAGTTCAAAATAGGAAACATGATTATCTCTAAAATACCCCCCACACTAGCGTCTTTCGAGCGCCAACGTCTTCAGTCACACATACAATCATCCGCGTCCGTCTTTTGTTTCATTCGCCTTGCTGCCTATGATTGTATGCGCGTCGTCTATGTGCGTCGCGCATACAATCATCCGCGTCCGTCTTTTGTTTCACTCGCCTTGCTGCCTATGATTGTATGCGCGACGCAAGACGTCGTAGCTCGAAAGACGCTAATGTGGGGAGTATCTAAGAAAGATATAACACAGTAGGAAATTTTGTAAAATTTAGAGAACATCATAAACATTGTTTTTATTTAATTTTAAATGCCGTTAGTCTACATTCATCTAAACAAAGTACTTTAAATGTAATATTAGCCCATAGCGAGGAGCGAAGATTAAATCGCGAGTTGAAATGGGAAGCTATAGTCACTCCTAACCACCATTAAATAAATCAAGTGAACTGTCAAACAAACCTCATCTCCTTCGTGTAGTAAGCCTGACTTCTCGGCGGCTCCCCCTCTCACTATCCTTCCTATCACCACCGCGTCTCCCTCATTCCTAACAGTAGCACCTGCAAAATAAAAGGCATGTATTTAACCCGGCGACAAAGTAATCGAAATCAGGGATACAAAAAAAATAAAAATGGGTGCTAAAAATAATGGGTTGGCGGCTAATGTGAGGTAACATTTTAAGCATGAAGTGGCTACTAAATAAATTGATTGGAAGGTAGTATTTAAATTGAAACTGGCATCGAGTATTTTGTTTTGGAAACTAAATTTATTTTCAAGCAGCAACATAATGGCAGATAAAAAAAGATAAATAGGCATTCAAAAAATTCACTACAGGGCCTCTATTTAAAATAAATGGGGTGAGTAGTTAAATATAATTAAGGGCAAAAAAAGTTATTTTGGCGACACTTTAAGGGCGTTACTTAAAGTTAAAATAGGATGCAAACATAATTTTATGTAGCCTTTTTTTCGTCATCGGTCCCGTAGACAAGTTGGTAGTCTTGATAGAAGTAAACATGGATAAATGGATCGAAGGACAGAGTAAGGGTGAGGCCACACGAGCGTAATTTTGTGAGTCGTGAGCGGCAGAAATTCTGTCGCGCAAATTCTGCCGGCAGAAATTCAGTCCCCAGTGGTGTCCAATGACGACTCTGAGGTCAAAATTGGAAAAAATGGCCGCCATTTTGAACTTTTATGTTTCTGAACGGATTGCTCTCAAAATCGATATCTAGGGTCCCCAGTGGTGTCCGATGACGACTTTGAGGTCAAAATTGGAAAAAATGGCCGCCATTTTGAACTTTTTGTTTCTCGCCCGATTGCTACCAAAATCGATATTTGGGGTCTCCAGTGGACTCCGATGACGATTCTGACATCAGAATTGCAAAAAATTACCGGCATTTTGAACTTTTTAGTTTCTAGTTTTATTGCTTCCAAAATCAATATCTGGGGTCTCCAGTGGACTCCGGTGACGAATCTGACATCAGAATTGCAAAAAATGGCTGCCATTTTGAACTTTTTTGTTTCTGGTCCGATTGCTTCCCAAATCGATATCTAGGGTCCCAAGTGGACTCCAATGACGAATCTGACATCAGAATTGCAGAAAATGGCTGCCATTTTGAACTTTTTAGTTTCTGGTCTGATTGCTTTCGAAACAGATATCTAGGGTTCCCAGTGGACTCCGATGACGACTCTGACATCAGAATTGGAAAAAATGGCCGCCATTTTGAACTTTTTTAGTTTCTGGTCTAATTACTTCCAAAATCAATATCTGGAGCCTCGCCTGGAACAATCGAACCAGAGAAAAAAAATTTCAAAATGGCGGTCACTTTTTTGCAGTTCTGATGTCAGAATCGTCATCGGAGTCCACTGGGGACACTAGATATCGATTTTGGAAGCAATCGGACCAGAAACAAAAAAGTTCAAAATGGTAGCCATTTTTTGCAATTATCATGTCAGAATCGTCATCAGAGTCCACTGGGGACCCCAGATATCGATTTTGGAAGCATTTGGACCAGAAACCAAAAAGTTCAAAACGGCGGCCATATTTTCCAATTTTGACCTCAGATTCGTCATTCGACACCACTGGGGACCCTAGATATCGATTTTAAGAGCAATCCGTTCAGAAACATAAAAGTTCGAAATGGCGGCCATTTTTTTCCAATTTTGACCTCAGAGTCGTCATTGGACACCACTGGGGACCCTAGATATCGATTTTAAGAGCAATCCGTTCAGAAACATAACAAATTTAAAATGGCGGCCATTTTTTTCAATTTTGACCTCAGATTCGTCACTGGACCCCACTGAGGACCCTAGATATCAATTTTGAGAGCGATCTGTTAAAAACCAAAAAGTTTAAAATGGCGGCCATTTTTTCCAATTTTGACCTCAGAGTCGTCATCGTCAAAGTCAAAGTCAAAATAAAAAAAATTAAATTAAATTAAATAAAAAAAATTTTTATAATAATCAAATTTTAGTTATAAATAAATAAATCAAAAATAAATAAATCAAATTGGCTAATAGCCCGCTTTGTCCCCCCTCGCCCGCACGTACCCCGCTTCTACCCAACCTCAGTCGCCGCTCGCGCCGTTCGCCATTTTTATTTAAATTATAATTTGAAACATTTTAAAAGAGACCTTTTATAATTATAAATAATATCCGTTTTAATTTTATAGCTGCCCTTTACTAAGACCCAAAATTTGCTTTATTATTTGCCAACTAACAGTTGACAGAATACTATTTATATTACCTCACCAATAATATTAGTCGCCAAGTAATTATATTAGTCGCCAAGTAATTATTTATAGTACCTCACCTATAATTTCAATAGTCGTACTTAATATATTACTTCTACTTATTATGAATTGACACAAATAAAAACTTCCTTAAAGATTATTTTACCAATTCAGATAATTTTTATTAATAAACATGATTAGGTTGTATGGCAAGGATATAATTTGCCTTTCTCATACAAATAACTTCAAAAAACAACAACTTGAACTCAGTCTGTCTAAGTAGACAATCATAGACAATTTAGCAAGTCGCATAAACCCCGTTAAATTTAGTTGGCCTGGCACCGTAGAATAGCACTTGTGGATTTAACTAACTAAAAACTAGTTAAATTTTAGACATTTTAATTTTAAGTTATTTAGACGGTGGACGCGTGGAATTGAGACCATTATTTAGGTACATAGTTGTGTTAATATTATTTTATGTGTGCATTTGTTTACGGAATGAGGAATGAGAAAATCTTCTTCTTCGAATATTCTCATTCCTTTTTATTGCTTATTTTTTCTTTGTAAACTGAGAAATAGACTAGGTATTTAAAAAACACAAGACACACAGTATACCGTCTAAAAATAAGTCCGGTGAAGCTTGATTGGTCGTACCTTTTCGACACAAGCATAGGTCAATTCAAAAAAAAAAAACCGTCTAAAAATATGTTTCTTACCAAGTGGTTCATTAGTCTTCTCAATTTTGATAACTTTAATGTTTTCGCTGGGGTCCTCCGGCGAAACAGTCCGCAACGCTTTCTCCGTACTGTGGTTACTCGTGTTGTTTACACACTGAAAAATAAATACAATAATTAAAAATAAGAAAAAGAGTTCTATCAAATGAAAAATCCCAATTCATAAAACGATGTTTGCTTTTAATGTTTTATTTTACTGGTTAGACTAACATTTTTGTTTACTGGATAGTTAGACTAACATTTTCAAGTTTTTTTTAAGGATAAAACCACAGGAAATTGCTATAAAGATTACTTTCTTAGCAGTTTTGTATTCTCCCATAGGCTTTTTGGTTTGAAAAAAAAACACGAGCAATTACGCAAGTGCCTGCCTGCCTAGTACTCTTTTTGGACATCCTGTATAGTACCCCTAGCATTGTTAGCGCTAAAAGCAGCTGGATGCAGCAACGCAGCGGCTTGGTCGTGAGCAGTCAGTAACGACTCCAGCTGTAGTGACTCTAATAACGCCAGCAACTCCACTACTAAACTAACTCTACTATATCACTACTACAATAGGCCAGGTGTGTTTAACGTACCCTAGCATTGTTAGCGCTAAAAGCAGCTGGATGCAGCAACGCAGCGGCTTGGTCGTGAGCAGTCAGTAACGACTCCAGCTGTAGTGACTCTAATAACGCCAGCAACTCCACTACTAAACTAACTCTACCATATCACTACTCCAATAGGCCAGGTGTGTTTAACGTACCCTAGCATTGTTAGCGCTAAAAGCAGCTGGATGCAGCAACGCAGCGGCTTGGTCGTGAGCAGTCAGTAACGACTCCAGCTGTAGTGACTCTAATAACGCCAGCAACTCCACTACTAAACTAACTCTACTATATCACTACTACAATAGGCCAGGTGTGTTTAACGTACCCTAGCATTGTTAGCGCTAAAAGCAGCTGGATGCAGCAACGCAGCGGCTTGGTCGTGAGCAGTCAGTAACGACTCCAGCTGTAGTGACTCTAATAACGCCAGCAACTCCACTACTAAACTAACTCTACTATATCACTACTACAATAGGCTAGTTGTGGTTTAACGTACCCTAGCATTGTTAGCGCTGAAAGCAGCTGGATGCAGCAAGGCAGCGGCTTGGTCGTGAGCCGTCAGCAACGATTCCATTTGTAGTAACTACAATTATACCACCAGTTGCACTCCTAATCTAACTCTACTATATCACTACTCCAATAGGCCAGGTGTGGTTTAACGTACCCTAGCATTGTTAGCGCTGAAAGCAGCTGGATGCAGCAAGGCAGCGGCTTGGTCGTGAGCCGTCAGCAACGATTCCAGCTGTAGTGACTCCAATAAAGCTAGCAATTCCACGCCCTGCGCCGCTGTTTCTGCGCTCACGGCACTCGTCGTCGTGTGGCCAGATACCACGTCTATACACTACGAAGAAGGGTACAAGTTTATTAAAGGATATCAATTTCTTATAACCTACCTATTTAACCCCGGTCTCAGAATGATTCTAAAAGTTTAAACAGCAGTTATAATTTGTATAACACAAAAACGCATGTAGAAGATGGTTATATTAATATCTTTCTTCTTTTTCGTTCTTTAATCATCACCCAGTATCGGATATAGGACAACTTCAAATTTGGAGATCACATTCATTAGCCAAAAGACTTAAGCTGCTTCAGCTTTAAAATTCTATATTCATAAGACTTTAGTAAGATACTTCAATTTTGGAATTCTACAGCCAAAAGACATCTGCTACTTCATAATAAAGACCATTTTTTAACTCACGTCTTTCAGTCGATCAGCAGCATGGTTAGTGATGGGCGGCAAGAGGCCGGCGCGTTTGTGTCTCGTCGCGGTGAGTACAGCTGTCCTTGTCGCGATCGCTGTTCTTAGAGCAGGACAGAGCAACGCCCCCGCTGCGCTTGCGACTCGCGCCGCTAGAGCCGACTCGCCCGCCGATCCCAGCGCCTTCTGCACTCTGGTGAGCGCTGCGCATACTTCTTGGTAGTCTGGAAGAAGTTTTTAAATTGTTACTGGAACAAAGATTCTATATTGATAGAAGACTAGCTTTACCAATTTAAAAAATAAGGCACAAAAGTTGTTTATTTCATAATAACTTGGCAAGCATGTTTGTTACAAGACGAAGTTTAATTTAATATTGAGTACGACGGACGTGGCCTGTGTTTTGTTTTACTCAATTCTATTATAAGCCAAGCCATATTATTTTCAGTTTGGTAGAACCAAATTCATGTCGGGTCCATAATTCGATGGAATTGTTTGACAGATAGAGTGTTGCCGCTTTTTGAAAATAATAATTGTGATGGGGTATAAGTCGATAAATCGATATCGATATGTTAAGTGCAAGCCGAGAATTCTACGATTTTAAAATACAATAATAATAAACAAAAACATTATACTATTTCTTGAAAAATATGATGTAAATACATTTTTAAGCTACTTCTTACTTTTTTTGGTCTCCTCATACAAAGATATTGATCGATGAAAACTAAGGTAGAAACAAATTTCTTTATTATGAAAGTAAAATATATCACAACAATACTTGCGTTATGAAGTATTTAATACTACAGGTATGCCTTCTTTTGCATTATAGTAAGGTTAGACAGTTTGCAAACCTTTTTTTTTTATTACTTAACAAGTAAAATTTATTTGTTCAAAAGTAATTAAAATAGGCTAGGCTCGATAGGCTTCGTTTTTTCTTCTTTGAAGAAGATGGGGTATCCATCCATCATACGCGACGGATGTACAACAACAGGTGTACAAAAACGATAACAAGTAAAACAGACTCTTAACGAAAAACAAAAACTTAACAGAAAACAAAAACTTAACGGAAAACAAAAACTTAACGGCAAACAAAAACGTAACAGAGCAATGAAAGCACAGTTGCGCTTGCGCGAAGGATACATCCGAACAATCCAAAGTTTGGAAGCCGAATGCAACAATACTACTCGCATTTGAATATAAATGTTATCAGTGTGCATGAATTGCAACGTTTCGATTGTGCTTCCGGGGTAGCAGTTTTGATAAAATATTTTAATATCTGTCATTTTTACACTGTGCTGTGTATTTCAAATAATTTCAATCCAATATACTTTAGCTACAGCTGAAGCAAACAATAAATTGTCATTAATTTTATTTAAATTACCGTATCTTGAGTAATCATGAGTCAAGGTTAAAAAGTTTAATGAAATTCTTTGTTTATTACAATATTTATATATAAATTATCATAAAGCACTAGATTGTAACACATTTAATTGAAAAATACACATTTAAATGTCATAGCAACATAGCTAGATTCCAAAGCCATAACAATTTAATATCGACATCGACATCACTAGCCGCGAGTAGGCAACATTGGTGTAGATTGACCTGTCAAACAGTTCCATCGAATTATGGACCCGACCTTAGATGACTAGCTTTCCGTCGCGGCTCCGCCCTCGTTAATAGTTTTTCCCTTGGAAATGAGGCATTTTCCCGCGGTAAAGACCAACCCGAAAAAAAATATTGGTTTTGAAAATCAAATTGTAATGTTGGGGGACATTTTGATGGTTTCTGATGAAACTTTTCTCGACATTGCAAAGAATTCAAAAAGCAAAGTTCAACTGCTGTTTCATTTTGATAGCGTTCAAACTTTTTTTTAAAAGAAGACTTAGGTAAGTCTACCAGTGGACACTTCAAGGCTTTAGTAGTAATAGCAGTGCCATAGAAGGACTATCTACGAAGCACGGAATCGACTTTCTTTTTCTTCCTTTTTTTAAATCTAATGGTGTCTCCGCCTGCAATGCCCTTAGGGAAAATCTCACAGTGTTATTTGTTCGAGGAATGCCCCACCGGGTTTCGAACCCGGAACCTCAGTAAGACGTGCGTTTTGTCATTCATGTTCGAAAGCTGTTTTGTTTTTCATTGCTCAATAAAGTCTATTCCTCGCAAATAGGCAACTTAAAACTTACTCAATCAATAGGTCAGTTCGCGCGCGAGTTTAATATATAGTGCGTTTCACATGTATAGTGCGTTTCACTTAATTTTGAGTTTATAGCTATAATTATAGTTTTTTAAATAAAACTGATTATTACACGCTTTATATTAGGTCCACTTGTATTAACTAAGTATGTAATGGAATCTAAGGTAACTAATTTAACCACCTTCCAAGGGTCGTAGCGTAATGAAATTTGAAATGTATACGTCATTCCGATGACAACACAATAATTTGACACAAACAAGCTAATCTGATGCTGGAGCCGGAAGGTGGATAGTGGAACTCTTTAATGGCTGCTAGTAAACCCACCGAATTTGGGCTCATTTGATTTGTCTAAATAAGACCTTTATATTGGCGAGGTGAGGTGAACACTTAACCAGGGTCTGATGAAGGATCCCAAAGTTAGACAGTGAAACTCTTTAAGTAAGCATCTTAAGCGTGTTTTTCTAGAGTTTTTAAACTATTAATTTATTTTATACTCTCTGTAAGTACCTAACTCTTTATTACATAAACGTAACAAAACATTCAATGAATAAATTTTAAATCAAATGTGCGCAAAAGAGTTCTATAGGTGTTTAAACTTTACAAACAAGATGCCTAAATGCAAATTATAGATCGAGGCTGCAGTACCCAACTTGCGCGAACATTTTGTACTAGGAATGCGAACCACCTCGCCCCAGTTAACTAGTATGAAACTGGCGAGCAAGCGTTTCCAATTAGGAAAGGTGATTTTCAATTGAAATTTCCTGAATAAGTAATTTTAGCGTGGTTTCCTATTTATATTTATAAATTATTTAAAGTCTTATGCATTAAAAAAATTAAAAGAATAATTGTAAATAAAATAAATATCCCGTTTAGAAACAAAAAGTATAAATGGGTTTTCACTTTTTACCACAAGAAGAGTGATCATTTATTGTAGAACAGACCTCACATCAAGATATAGAAAGAAAAACTAACTAATATCGCTTTACGTCTGAAAAAGCGAATAGAAATAATGTTTATTTCAATGCTATCTATCTAATAATAATCGTAGAATCATAATAATTATTAAATCTACTTTCGTTTTTACTAACATGTCATTACTTTATATTTAACATTTACAAAATGTTACAAGGAACTAGTTAGGCGAGGCGATAGGCAAATTAGTATCGTTCTAATTAGCACAGGTGCGACTCGGGACTCGAACCCACGACCCGTGAATAATGTGCCGATGAAAGCCGCTACTAGTCTACCCACTATTTATTATAGACGGACTCTAGGCGCCTTGACACCGAAAGTATTTTATGCAATGTAGGTTAGGCCTTATATTCATTTATTGCATTTTGTCGAAGCACTTAGAGAGTTGTGTTTTACAAGGTAACTAGTGTCACAGTCACAAAATATACTAATAGTACTAGGTTGAAATGCTAATGCTAAATGCTAGTGTTGAAATTTTTACTACTTTTAACCGACGAAAAACGGAGCAGGTTCTTAAGTCATTTTACTTTCGTTATTATTTCCGGAAAAAGACAGTTAGAGGTGATTAGAACAAATTCGTCCTTTCAGTAGGTAAGCCGTCACTTGCATTTGTCCCGCCTCGCGAGGTCTACACCATTCTATAACACACAGTACCACTACTAGTAGATTGACCCTACCTTTTTGGTTTGTTTCATATTAATCCGGACAAAAGGTCATTGACGCCTGCATACAATGTGCACATTTTTTTCAAACGGTACGATAAAACTGTATGAAATTATCGCAAAATACGTAATTTGGCATACCGTAGTAGAAGGCGGGGTGAGCGAGCATGTGACCTTTGCCAGACATTTTGCGTTACATTATTTTTAATAACTTTCAAGAAAAGAAAGAGGTCAATGAACTTTTGTCTGGATTTATATGAAACAAACCATAGTAAATTGACCCTTCCTTTTTAAATGACCAAACCTTTACCTCAAAATAAATTATCATACTAATACTAATATTAATAAAGAGGAAAGATTTGTATTTTTGTGTGTGTGTGTATGTTTGTAATGAATAAACTCTAAAACTACTGAACCGATTTCAAATTAGACAGCCACATTCACCTGAGTAACATAGGCTATCTTTTACCGCGGGAAAATGCCTCATTCCCACGGGAAAAGCTGTTAACGCGGGCGGAGTAGCGGCGAAAATCTAGTACTTTATAAAGCTACCCAGTACTCCCAGTAGGCCTACTATGTAAGTAGCGACAGGCTCGAGAAGCTGTCAAACGCGACATAGTGACATTAGAGCCATAGTAGTTCTGTCAATATGTCGCGTTTAACAGCTTCTCGAGCCTGTCGCTACTTGCATAGTAGGCCTACTGGACTGTAAATATCCTTACCAACGATAGTATACAGCTGGTGAACTTCATCCCCCGTGTCCCCTTCATAGGCGTCGTTGATGAAGGCAGTCGTATTGTTGGCTGAAGACTCCAGAGCTTGCAGCTTGTTGGACCCTCGGATGGAAGTCCTGAGGAACTCATTCTGCGCTGCGATCCGATCCTCCGCCTCTTTACGCTGTCTTAGTTGCTCCTGTTGAAGAAGAGAAGAGAATTTAAGGTATGATTGCGCTGAAGTAAATTATTGTTATTCAGCTGTCCCATGAATCACATTGGATTCTAAAGGATTATTTGTACCATTTTTGTGAAGTTCATGAATCATAAATATGAAAGCTTACGATCTCTAAAGACTATTAGGGGATTTAAATTAAAATGATAAGACACATATTAATTGATGCGCTACATTCTTAATAGTAAATACCGAATAGTAGTCCCGCCCTACTAATTTTCTGTGTGTGCTATGCTAATCAATAAACTGTCGAGGTCAAAATGTCTGTACATAGAAAAAAAAACTAAAAACCGAGTCAGGAGGATGTAAGAAGTGAAATAGAAGGGTAACAAATCCGGTTTTTTTTCTCTGTCTATTTGTAAGGGCTAATCTCCGAAACTGCTGGACCGATTTAAATGAAATTTGGCATGGTGGTACCTTATTTATATCCGCGTTTAATATCTTAGATACTTTTTACCACGGGAAACTGTGTACGGAATAATAAAAAAAACAACGCGGGCGTAGCCTTTAAGACAAACCTTGCCATAACAAGTGTAAAAAAATAGAAAAACGTATAGCTATCGAGAAGGCTTCGATTAAAAAACCGTTCCCTTCCCATATTATTATTGGCGCAGAGCGTGATGAATAAATGAAGACTCCTAAAACCCTTCTGGCCACGGAAGACCAAAAATAAACTTGCGAACGCCGGAACGGAACATTGTATTATTGATAACATACATATAGTATAGCTATAGAATAATTTAACGTACGCTCTACCTTTTAATTTTAACCTGAGGTGGTTAATGGCACAGATTACAGAATATACACCGTGAAATTTAACTGGTTGTTTATCATCACTACATAGTATAAAACAAAGTCGCTTTTTCTGTCCCTATGTCCCTCCCTATGTCCCTCCCTATGTCCCTCCCTTTGTACGCTTAAATCTTTAAAACTACACAACGGATTTTGATGCGGTTTTTTTTAATAGATAGAGTGATTCAAGAGGAAGGTTTATATGTATAATACATGCATAATATGCTTAAAGATAACCCACAATAACCATTTTCCCGTGCGGAGCCGGGGCGGGTCGCTAGTCCGCAATATAGTGGTAGTACTCATGAAACTGAACTTTCCCTAAGGATAAGGAAGGTTGAAATCTCAAAATTAAAATTCTACTTTTCAAAGTGGCCAGTCGTGACGTGACTAAAGTTGTTCATATGAGATAAATTTCTTTTTTAAGATTTTACCTTATCTTTCATGAGTATTACCACTATGTTAAATTTCACGTAACAACCAGTTAAATTTCACGATGATGTATTATTTAAATATTAGCGTAAGTGACGAAATGAGGTATTTTCTAGCAATTAAATTAAAAATGGTATAGCCTAAGCCCCTCGGTGAGGCTGATGGGCAGTTAACGGATTTTTTCGATTAGTTCGATACTTATGTAGCCATTAAAAGGTCAAGTACTTATGTATGAGTATGAAGCAATGTAAAGTAACCATAAGCGTTGTTTGACTGGCTTAGCCGGCAGTGACATCATAATAGCAAACAGCCGCTGAATACAAAATAACCACACACTGCCACAAAAAAACATTGTTGCTTGCTTGCTTATTATTTGAGTTTTGAGGTTAGCCTACCCCACGAAACTTGGTGTCAAAATTATTGAGTCGCTTGCTTGAGGCTTCTGATCTGACATAGGTATCTCGTGTAACTGCTAGCTACATCTGTAGATAGATTAAACAATAGAGGGGTATCTGCTGTATCAAATTATACGCCATGGTGGCCCCCCCAACGTGCGTAGGCAAAAAATAATAAAAACTTCCCAATTTTTTTTATTTCACAAATGCCAACAAAAGTAAAAAAAAAAACAATTTCTTTAGATAGATAGATAGATAATTATGAAGAATAAATATTTCTTTTAATTGTATGCATTTTTTTTCTTTTGTGAGAAATCTTTACCCTTCTTGTAGCTAAAGTACTCTACAATATTATCTTAATGTAATAATAATATACAGTAGCCACAGCACACGTTGACCTTGAGAGCGCCCGTATTCCGTAGCGGTAGGGGTGAATTTCGTAGTGCGACTGTCCAAGCGCATGTGCTGGCTTCTGTACATGAAACTTTTTTCCAGATGTTTCAGAACATGGCAGCCAGTTCAAATATTCAAAGTATTCTGCCTCTTGCGGCTTGCACGAGAGCTTGAAATTCTTGCCAAAACAACGGAATTTACTCAAAACGAAACGTCTTTGGGTAAATTCTCAGAACCAGATAGAATCAAGATACTGTTTAAAAAAGTAGATGGTATGATAACTCACACAAGGCTAGGCTGTTTCTATTATTTGTAGGTACTTGTCTATTTTTCTTTTTTTTTACAAAATATTGTTTTGATCAAGGATGGTATAAATACTACCGTTGTACGGTAGTACTGGTTGATTTTGAAACCTTGCCGTCATCCATAATTTCCAAAGATCTGCGCGGCTTTTTACCACTTCCCCGTTATTTTAGAAAAATCTACGCGCTTCGCTGTTTCATTTACTCTTTGGTCGTACCAAAGAGTACGATATTCTGGAGAATCGTATAACCTAGGTGTCTTCAAGTCGAGAGTGAATAGGCATTTTCTGGTTGAGCGTGTTCCATCATCGGCCACGTCGTTACTTTCCACCAGCCCCTCTAACATGCCCGGTCCACGCGTGACAGACATAATTTTGTCGTGCGTATTCTCATATCCTATTGGAGGATACTTCAATATGGCGGGTTTCTCGCGCGACAAACTTTAGTCATAGCACTGCATGTTACGGGTGCTGGTGAGACTGTGGTCAAACGCAATCACATAGCAAATAAAAAATATATATATTTGTCACGAATTCTAGGTTCGATTTGCCATAAAAAACACCTAGTTCAAATAGCATAATAAAGCCTATAACTGGAAAATTCACGCCATCAAGACAACTGAAACAAAAATACTGTGCAGTGACGTCATACCATAATCGTTACTTCTATCCGGGCGATATAATGCGCTATGAATATTCTAAAAAGGAGGACTGGCCTGGGATATGACAGCGCAGTACTGTGACTCTGGCTCGCTTTAAATGTGTACCATTGCTGCGAAATTATCTACATTACTGCACAAACATAAAGTATAATTTGCAAGAGTTGTTTCTAGTTACGGAAGTCTCTTTTGCTTTGAAGTCTCTTTTTAAATGAGCCAAAAGAAATTGATGTGACAGTTGAGCGGCAATGATATCAGAATTGGGATTAGTTTGTAGCCTTTTTGAAAGTATGCAAAAAATAAATTATAACGGAAATTAGTTTTAAAACGAGTTACTACGAATGAGTTTCTCAATATTTGCAGATATTTTGAAGAAATTCATCAAAAAGTTGGAGCCCGGATTAATTTAAATTTTAATCTTGGCTGAACAATGCTTTTGATACCTCGCTAAAGTTGAATCTTTATACCTCGGAAATTATCGCGGGATGACGTCTTCGATGACGTTGACAGGGATTGGGTGACAGAAGACAGAGAACGGTGGAACGAAGAGGGCAGACTTTTGCCTAGACAATCCAAGCAAAATGTGATTGGATATGTAACTAGTCTACAAAACTACAATATCTTCGCGTGGTCGGTTAAAAAGGGCGCCTGCAGACTGGTTCTGTTCTAGGCTGTCGTCCTATTTGCCAAAACGAGCGTGAACATGAATACCGCAGATTATTTTATGCCATCCCTATTTCTTATTCGGTTGTTTGTTGAGTTGAACTATTCGCTCATTAATTCAATTGGCATCGTCGTTCGTTAACACCTCATACATGTTCCCACCGAGGGGCTTGAGCCTACCCTGATATCAGGGTGAATAGGCCTTAGTACACCACGCTGGCCCTGAGCGGGTTGGTTAACTTCACACACAACCTTTGAATGACTTTGTAGGTAGGTAGCATGGTCCGAAAACAAGGTCTAACAAGAAGGCCACATGACTGACACAAGCCTACGTCATTTGGCGCTGTTCATCCTTGTCTATTACACGCATTCGACAAGGATGAATAGGCAAAATGACGTAAACGTCTTCTTGTTAGACCTTGTTTTCTTGGACCATGGTAGGTACCTACCTACCACCACATACCTATGTGCAGGTTACCTTACGATGTTTTCCTTCACCGTAAGAGCGTCGAATAATCGCACATATGGATTCGAAAATTGAAAAGTATTGGTACGGGCCGAGGCTTGAACCTGTGAACTTCCGAATGGAAAACAACGGCCATAGCCACTTGGCCACCGACGACGCTGATCTTTAGTAAATAAAAATGAAAGTAACTTTGTTTGCCATGGCTTTAACGCTTAAACAACTAAACGAGATTTCTTTTTCTCTGGATTGGCGTCACTGAATAGAATACCTATATCTATTCTAATTTGGTTGTTTGTTTGTTTGCATTGAATAGGCTCCGAAACTACTGAACCGATTTCAAACATTCTTTCACTGTTGGGAAGCTACATTCACCCTGAGTAACATAGGCTAAATTTTATATTCAAAAAAATTAGGGATCCTTTGCAAAACTTCAATAATGTAACCCAAGGTGTAAAAAAATGCGTATACCTAATATTATGAATCCTAATAAATTGAATGGGCTCCGAAAGTACTAAACCAATTTTGGTGAAACTTGGCACAAAGTTAGAATAGACCTTGCGGAAGAACATAGGCTAACTTTTACCGCGAGAAAATTTCTCATTTCCACGGGAAAATCTATTTACGCGGGCGGAGCCGCGGCGGGAAGCTAGTACATAATAATTGGGTACTAGCGTACTGGTGTCTGTCCTCTATAAAAATCCTCGTGGGTGACAATAATAAACAGTAACTACTGAATAAACAAAACCCAGTTTGTTTAGTGAACAAGTAGTCTCAGTTCAGTTGTTAAGTGATTGGAATTTATTGATAATGCTAGATATTACATCACTCTGGGCGAGCGTGTGGCCATTAAGTTGGTGGTAATGTTTTACAAGGTACCTAGTTTATGTACGACGAGTAAGTATAATATTATGCATAAAACACTGTATTAATGAATTATTGTTAAATATTTTTAAAATTATTAAACAAGGTTCTCGAATGGCGACCGCGCGCCGGAAGACGTAGCGTGGGCAGGCCCCCCACAAGGCAGGTGGACCGACGATCTGGTGAGGGTCGCGGGAAGCCGCTGGATGCGGACAGCGCAGGATCGATCGTCGTGGAGATCTTTGGGGGAGGCCTTTGTCCAGCTGTGGACGTCTACAGGCTGAAATGATGATGATGAAATGATTTTCAAAATACGAATATTCTAAATTATAATGATTCAAAACGAGGTACGAGTATTTAGCGGGATATTTTTTTTTTACACTATGCACTTTGCACGTATGTACAGTAGGCATCACATGCGGTTATGTTGACCTTGACAGATTAATTAAATACCTAGGTAGAATATTCAGATATTTTGCTATTAACGTATTTAAATCATCTTACATGTAACTTTTTTTAAAATGAAACTAAATATAAATATTTTATAATTGTATCTGAAAGTCGCTAACTTCATGTCCGTCACGTGGGAGCCTGTCGCGTTACGTGCTAATTCTTGCCTTGCGCAAACGCAGCGCGTTACCACACGCACGCTTAATGCCTCCATCGAGAACCAATGGCGGTACGTGGTTTTGTCTACATTATCGTCATCATCGATTTTTATAGTAATTCGCCTGTTGTTCACTAATTGCTGGAACAAATTGCTCTCGCAAATAGAAAGGCAAAGCTTTTAGTAACTATTTGTTAACGTGTATGTGTATATGTCGCAGGGAATTGAGGATATCAGGGATTTCACGAAATTCCTAGGGATATCACGAAATCGCGGAAGATGCCGAATTCTCTTGTTTATTACGTCTTCTCACTAAAATAATCTAGTGGTATGACAAAATACCAATTCATCAGTCAGTAATATGTCGTTTTATTAAACAAAATCTAGTAAAATGACAGGAAAGCCAATACTGCCGAATACAAACCGAGCCATGCAGCTCTCATATATACATAGCTAGAGCTACACCATATGACTATATGTCTGCAGAAATACGGAGGATCGCGCCGCATGGAGGTGCTCTGGAGAGGCATATGCCCAACGGTGGGCGAAAGAATGCTGCTGAAAAAGAAGAGATGTATTTAGAATCGTGTTTTCAGGCTGTGTCCTGCACATTGCTACTTCCACCCTGCCTCTCGTTTCACTCCATCATTGGTAACTTTCGCTTGGCTCCCTTAGCCAAGTCTAATATTACCAGCTGTCTGCCCGCCGCTACGCCCGCATTGTTTTTTTACTTTTCCATGCACAGTTTCCCGTAGGAATTATATATTTTCCCATGGTAAAAAGTATCTAAGATTTTGACTGAGGATATAATGTACCATCACGCACAATTTCATTCAAATCGGTTGAACAGTTTTCGAGATAAGCCCGTACAAACAGACAAACAAAAAAATTTAAGAAAAACTGGATATACTCGGTTTTTAGCATATTTTTCTATGTACAGATTTTCGACCTCTGCTACAATTTTATTAATATAGATCTGTGGTTTTACCGGCTCACTTTACCCACCCTTTGGCTTGTGGAATAAAACGGTTTTAAAATGGAGACCCTTCGAATTGATGATCCGAATAGAGCCTAGAGTTTAGTTAAAATTATAAAAACGATATCAGGGGCACCCAGCACATTACAAGCATAGCAAAAAACACCAATACTCCAATTTTGTAAGTAAACTTTCATCATTATTTTACACCAAAAGAAATTCGTAATATTTGTAACAGAACAGCGTAATTATCATTCCATTATGAGATCATTACATAATAACAAACAACGTACTCGAGAATTCTGAAGATGCTCAGCTTGCAAGCGATTTTCGCTCCTAATGTCGGCTAGTTGAATATTCTGTTGTTGAGTGCTACTTAATTTCTTAAACATACCGGTTTCTAAAGCTAGGATTTGTATTGAAATACTTCACAACCTTGATATTCATATTCATACTAATATTATAAAGAGGAAAGATTTGTATTTTTGTGTGTGTGTATGTTTGTAATGAATCAAATAAAACTGAACCGATTTCAAAAATTATTTCACAATAGAAAGCTGCATTCACCCTGTGTAACATAGGCTACCTTTTACCGCGGGAAAATGCCTCATTCCTAAGGGAATACCTGGTAACGCGGGCGGAGCCGCGGCGGAAAGCTAGTGTTATAATAAAAAGAAAAAAAAATCTGCTCGTTAAAAATGTCCCCAGTTCCCCAGCCATAGTAAAGGTTGTAGCACTCTTGCATAACCATTGTAGATGAAAAGGGATAATGAAGTTATTGTGAAAACAAACTTATTATATAGAACCATTAAATGTTGCCATATAAATAAAATAAAACAATCATTTCCAAAAAGGGGTGGCCGACTTTACAAACTTCACACATATTTTGAATTTCCTTCGCTAGTTATAAACAGGAATGCACTTAATATCAAATTAAAAATTATAATATTTTATTTTTTTACTTGTTTGTAATGTTTTTATGAAGTAATTTACTTAAAATCTAAATGTTTTTATATGTCATATGGCGGAGATTACTTGCTCTACTATTATGTACTTCTATCTTCTGTGCTTGGAATTCTAGGATAAAAATCAGCTGCCCAAACGAATGCAACGCTCTAAACTAAACCAAATAGGTATAAATAAATATAATTTAATTTTCCTTTCAATTATCCTCCTTCGTGACAACCAGTGGAATCTTTTCGAGTTTAATTCTAGAAACTAATAAGGAAAAGTCATGGTTTCTATTTAAAAACAAAAAATACCGAACCGAGGTTCAATCACTACACACGCTCATAAAAATAACATGACCTTTAAAGGAGTTAACTTACTAAGTATTACATAAACCTATACAATACTCACGGTGTAGAATCGCAGCCTTTCTGGGTCGACTTCTCGCAGCGCGTGCGGCGATGACGACACCATGATCTATGGATCACGATCTATAGATCGGCGGGCTAACGGTCCGACGGGTTTCATACACTCCATCCTAAGCTTACGAGTAAGTTATACACTTTATATAACACTGGTTTAGTTCACTATAACTGGTTATAATTTGGAGAGGTTTTGTGTTTTTATAATTTGTTTATTTTAAGTGTAAGAAAGGGTTTTTCATAAAGAATACCAACTGAATTTGAGCACACATTGCAGTGACCTATACATGTGTCGAAAAAGTTCGACTTGTCAAGTTTCACCGGACTTGCGGGGGAGCGGAAGGCTCTACCCATGGTCTAAGTCTAAGAAAACAAGGTCTAACCGTTAGATCACGTGACTGACACAAGCCTACGTCATTTTGTGCTGTTCATCCTTGTCTATATTAACACGCATTCGACAAGGATGAACAGCGCTAGATGACGTAGGTTTGTGTCAGTCACGTGGTCTAATGGTTAGACCTTGTTTTCTTAGACCATGGCTCTACCCCAGAGTAGTGATGTACCAATGCGTCTAGGGGCCGGCATAGAGAGTCTCGGGTTGCATTGTTAATCCGTGACTTAAATCACAATTAATATAATGATGATATTCTTGCACGCACCCTATATAAAATCACCCCTTTATCCTTAACATGTCGTTGACCTTACAACCTACATGCAGAAGAAGAATACCTAAATAAAGACGCTCTTTTGTTTCTGCTTTTACATGCTCATGCTAGTCTTTCGCTTCACTCACATTCGACAATTTTATCACACATGTCCTCAATTCGGTTTAGGGAACTTCTGAATACCTCTAAGCTTTTCTCAATTCGAACGTATGTTTTTTTTTTAATCTAATATAGGGATATGTGGGATCATTTTTAGATACATACATTTTAAGATATTTAGAATAGCCTTGGCCTTCCCCTCCCAACACTTCCTACCTACTCTAGGTAGCAATAATCACGATTTCATTGTTGTTGATTCTATCGTTTGTTTGTATAAATAACCCTTTCTTAAACTTTTAAATTGTTTTTCTGGAAACAGCGAATGGCCAGATTTAGAAAAGTAAATTATTATTATTCAAGTAAACCTGTGCTCTCAATATAATTATCCCATAATACAAACTTTAAATTAGGTTCACCACGAAACACAAAGATTGGTGTGTGTGTATCTTACTAAAACTCTGCTCATCCCGTTTTAGGGCAAATAACGTGTCTTTATATATTGGGCCAATTCTACATATTACGCTCTAACTAAAATTTAAAAATCATATGTACCTACCTGATTGCCAACCTACATTTAGAGACGTCAAACATCGATTTTACGCGTAGTTTATCAGGCATTCAAAAACATCCCGACTAAATTAAGCTGAATTTGACAGCTGCGCTGCTTATTTTAAATATCATTCATTCAAAATTAAATTCATTCATCTCCCATCCTTTTCGATTCCCATGTGAATGAAAGAGACCAGCAACTTAAATTTAGTGATTTTAGCGGCCACGGCAGAATTGAGTTCAATATCCTACGAATATTATAAACGCAAAAATTTGTGAGGATGGATGGATGGTTGTTTGTTACTTTTTCACGAAAAAAGTGCAAAACCTACTGAATGGATTTTATTGAAACTTTCCAATAATATAGTTTATGTATTAGAATAATACATAAGCTATCTTTTACTGCGGGAAAAACTGGAAAGCTATATAGTGTAAATAATTACTTATGAATTCTCTGAAACGGAACGAATCTTCCTCTTCAAGTAAATCACCTAGTAACAAAATATACTACTAGTAGCTTGATTTACATAAAGAGGCCTCCAATATGTAACAAAGTGAGATCACCTCCAATGTAATTAATTATATACGCACTCGATTGTTGTTACCTCATGTAACATTTAGTACAGCAGCCAGCACAAGCGGCTGGACATATTGACCTTGAGAGCACCCGTATTCAGTGGCGGTAGGGGTGAATTTCGTAGTGCGAATGTCCAACCGCAAGTGTTGGTTTCTGTACATACTTACTAATAGTAAAAGTAGTTTTTTTTTTCGATTAATGGATTACCATTTTTCAAAGTACATCAATAATAACAAGACATATTTTCCACGATAGTAAACATGTTTAAATGGGCGGCTGAATGCTAAGGTAGCAATTTCTACCACCCACCTAATCAGTATTATAATTTTAATTTTATGGCTCTATCATGTGGACTGAATATTGAATATCCCTACTTAAAATAAATCCGTAAGTATAGTAACGCTTTCACGACTTAAACGACAAACAAAAAAATTTCAGGGTGATGATAGTGGGCATAACAGGGAAGGACTTGAGGTACTTTTTACCGTGAAAATATACCTCATTCCTACGGGAAAAAGGCGGAAAGCTAGTTAAAGGAAAGGTAGAGCCACCCTTCAGTATTAAGATACGGAGCCCCTCAACGCTCAGGCGAAGTCTTCTTCATGATGTTTTTCAGTATCAACGCGCTAGGCCGTGGTCCGAGGCTCCCTCGAGCCGCCCCGAGACGCGTTGGTACATGACTACTCTGGGAGCCTTCCGTCCCCCGCAAGTCCCGGTGAAGCTTGATTCGTCGTACCTTTTCGGTACAAGCACAGGTAAATTTAAAAAAATGCGATAGAGTCTTATTGGAGTCCGCAAACCAGTGCTTTTTCAAGGCTTTTTCATAGCTTGTTCGAGTTGGAATGTGTACTAACATTACCAAATCGCCTTTTCAATGGCAGATGAGTACACAAATAGTTGATTTGATGGCACAAAAACTGGTGATTAAACTGAACCAAGGTTTAATGATTCGGTCAGTTGTGTTACGACCTTACTGTTGTATTCTTTATGTAAATAGACACTGGCTGTGTAATATGTTCGGCATACTATACCTACTTACTTACTTACAGGTATTCAATGTAAAATGTGGTAAAACTACCTTACAATTGTATTGTACTATAGTTTCAATGAGTTTTTTTTGTATAACTACTAGGTTGACGACGCTATGTTCAAAAACCATATTTTTGTAAAATTTATTTTTTTATTCATAGTTTTATTCCCACATAATGTATTGGGAAGCCGCTGGTGTAGGCAGCTTATTCTAGCAGTTAATAATCTAATTACAAGGTCCTTGTCCAGCAGTGGACATACAAAATATCAAAGTCACAAACAATATTTTTGAAAGATTTCTTCATATCATCAAAGTTAATTACCCTTCTTTATGGCTTCGCGAAAGTACTTGGAACACGATATGTAGGAAAAATAAATAATTAAAAATATAAGGTACCTAATACTGTGACCATGATTGGTAGGTGGAAATATTATTAAGCTCAATAAAAAAAGAAATCGCGTAAATAGCCCGTAAAGAGTCTGTGTTTCATAAACATAGCTACTCGTACATAATTGATTCTTTTGTATAATATATCGATCGTTATATCAGCTTAGAATTCGAAACATTTTATGTTATTCACATTCTCCTGTGCCGGGAAATGTGATCAGTTAGGAATTTGAGGGTATTTGTGAATAGAATACGTTCGGAGCACCCGACAAGATGTCAAGGTAGACGTTTGAGGAGGAAATGATACGAAGCTAAGGGAAAATAGCTCACAAAAGCAACATGTACAAATAAGGTAGGTACACGAAATCGGGGACAATATATCAGTGTATACTGGCGAGAATATTAGCACATTAGTATTGCCATCCGAAGGGGGAATGCTGCTAATCTTGCGGGAACTATGTCTTGTAGAGAGATGTTGGAAGCCATTTTTGATAAGCTGATCTGATGCTGAAACCGGAAGGTGGATAGCGGAACTCTTCAACGGCTGCTAGTAAACCCACCGAATTTGGGCTCATTTGATACCTTTATATTGGCGAGGTGAGGTGACCACTTAACCAGGGTCTGATGAAGGATCCCAAAAGTAGATAGTGAAACTCTTCAAGTAAGCATCTTAATCGTGTTTTTCTAGAGTTTTTTAAACTATTAATTTATTTATTGAGTTTGTAGTTGTTAATGTTTTTTTATTGCTTATTTGTGTGTGTGTGTGTGTGTGTGTGTTAGTTTTTGCAATAAACTGTTTACGGTTTAAAGACGCTCTGAAGTACGGGTAGTGTAGTGTTACATACTTCTGTGTCTCACGGACATGTGCTGGCTACTGCACATTTATAAAACGAAATAAGTAAGACCAAACTTTTTCAGTTCAATTCAATTTCAATTCAATTTATTCAAGTTTCAGTGCGTCGTCGGTGCCCAAGTGGCTGGGGCCGTTGACTTCTATTCAGAAGTTTGCGGGTTCAAACCTCGGCACGTACCAATGTGTTTTCGATTTTCGAATTCATACGAGTGTATGTTCATTCGATGCTCTTACGGCGAAGGAAAACATCGTGAGGAAACCTGCGAAGAAATTCAAAGGTTGTGTGTGAAGTTGACCAACCCGCACTGGGCCAGCGGGATCGACTAAGGCCTATTCACCCTGATATCAGGGTAGGCTCGAGCCACTCGGTTGGGATATGAGATGTTAACAAACTTTTTCAGCTCTATGTATGAAATTTACATGACTTCACTCGCTTGCATCATAGATAAAATAATGTTGGCGTATACTATCTGATATTCATACGTTGTTGGAGTACTTGTTTACTTAATGAAACACCCTGTACATATGACAATGGGAACATACGTGAGCGCTCATTATAATTACTACAGCATATGTTATTATATAATCATGTATGTGTCGGTACACTACCGCTAATAAAGACGCCATTTTGCACTGTTTTACGTCCCGAAGACAGGAAATTAACAACAGAGTGTAGCACACAGAAACTCTATTAGTTTGCTGTACCTATGTACATACGTACTTACATATGGAATTAAATTATACATATTCCTGATAAAATATTTTTTGAAGATTGTTTCTGAATCGCATAATAATTTGTTTCTTATATTTAAAAAAATATACCGTCATATTTTTAATCCAAGCTTTACTTAAATTAAAACTATATTGCATCGTTAGTCAATTTGATATCTAAAATTAAATATTTACATTTATTTTGATTGTAAATAGAGATTTTATTTCAACTTGGGTAACTTGGGCTTTCGATAGTTGACAATACCATCCACAAGGCTATACAAGGGTTTTATTTTTTAAATTTTTATATTCTACTTTAATACCTAATATACCTATACATACATACATATCGTACATACCCACCGAGGGGCTCGAGCCAACCTCAGAGTGATGGTGGCCATATGGTGGCTTTAATCGCTCTGCAATCGAAAATTCCGCTTAATTTCAACTTCCCACAAAAGTTGATTCGTTTTAAACGTAAAACATAATTATTAATTGGTTAATATCCAAATTGAATGTTTGAATTTAATCATATTATAATTGCACAAGTGTAATCACGATTAAACAGCTCACAAAGCCGTATTGAATGAGCTCGTAATTATTTCCAAGCAAGTTACCAAACAAATTAAATTAATTTAATTATTATACAATAGTAGATTTGAACTTTATTATACCTAAATATGACTAATACTGCTACTAAAACGATACATGAATTTAAATTTATGAAAAGTTCTTATTACCACGGGAAAAGACTACACAAAGCGAACATCAGTTTTATTAAAATTAGAGCAGTGTTTTGACCTATTTTGTATTTTTTTTAAACGAGATTACATTCAAATATGCGAATGAGGCTAGCCTTTGTCAATTTTCTCATGTGCATTAATTGGGATTATTTCAATCTCGTTGAAATGCAGATTTAAATATAATCTTGCTATAGCCCATTAAAATCATGTTGGACAAAATAGTGATGAAGTATTTAATATAATTAATGCCCTTTTGATTCATGCGTCATTATTATAAACCTATAATTCCTAAAATGCAATTATTAATAAATTCACGTAAACCTAGTTTACTACTTTTTCAACAAGTATAGCGCATTATTAATTTTTTGAAGAAATTAAAAGTTTTTTATGCTTATGATTTGCCGCTCTTGTTATTTTGTCAGTTATATCTTACATACGACCTCCACTATAAGGAAAATATTGTCATAATATCGTCTATTCTTAGGTTTCCAATGTTTCCATATATCAAAAAGAAAATGGGATCATAGAGGATCAATTTCATCGCCCGTCTGCCTATCAAATATGACCCTTTTAACACAGAAATAGGGATATTGACTGCATACATAATATACTTTATTGCACATAAACAACACAAAAAATTGTTACAAAATAATTGCAAAGGCGAGCTTATCTCTACAAAGAGATTTCTTCCAGGAAATAGACAAGAAGTGCACCTAAAGAAGGTTATGAAGCTAAAATGCTATAAATACTTAACTTTAAATAAAATAACACAAAATATCTAAACTACTAGGTACTTAAATACCTAACAAGATATTATTCACAATAAATTTATCTTACACTATTAGACTAGTCCTTGATTTGTGATTGCAAGTAGCTAATTCGGGGGTTTTGGACATAGCTGAATCTGAAAATCGCATAGGCTCGAAACGCTACTTTCGAAAAAATATTTTTAAATACCTTTGACCAGGGAAGGCGAATATAGCAATATGTAGGAAGAAAATCATAACATTATCGTACCAACAATCTTATAATCTCGGAATGTTATCTCAACAAAATACTTTATCAGAGGCCTGATGATAAAATCATGTCGAACGAATATATCGATTGGATGAAAGCAGGATGAGCAGTGCACTGTGATAATAAGATAACCATATAACGTCACCCGGCTGAGAAAACCTCTTAAATGCTTTCAAAAAATCTTTTACAGGAGACACAAATAACTACCTACTGAAAAAAAAAGTATGATAGGTAAATAATAATTCTGTAGTTTTTTAGTTACTATATGATTATCTTTAGAGCTTTAAAACAAATGCGTAAATTGAATAGTGCAAGTACTGTGCGTTTTTTTGTCCAATTTGTAAAAAAAGGAATTTTACAAGAGATGTCGTTTACGAGGTTTTCTCAGCCGGGTGACGATAAGAGAAACGATCAAATCAAAACAAATTACTATGCTTTATTGCACAAAACAAGAAAACAGTGACAAACACCAATGCAACCTTTGATTAAATATAATACAACGAATAATACCTAAAAAGTCTTCTTTCATGGTTTCTGTTCTTGATTTCACAAAAGCCAGCACATGCGGTTGGACATTAACAATACAAAATTCACCCCTACCGCTACGGAATACGGGCTCTCTCATGGTCATAATGTCCAGCCGCATGTGCTGCTTACTTGAGACTGGTCATCTTCACCTACATATTATATATTAAAACTGTAGAGTGCGAAAATCTGAACATTGAAAAAAATATATAAAAACCAAGTCAGGAGGATGTAAGAAGTAATATAAAACAAATCCAGATTCTTTTTCTCTTTTTTGTTTGTCTGTTTGTACGGTCTAATCTTCGAAACTGTGGGACCGATTTGAATGAAATTTTGCATGGTGGTACCTTATATCCAGCCGCGGGCGGACAGCTAGTACAGAATAATAACAAATCGTCATGTTTTCCCCGAAAATAATTTCTCACATTTGAGGAAATGCAACAAACAAAGAATGATCAACCCCACTTTTCAACAAACGTACAAAGCGGAGGGACTCCTATTTGGTATTCAGTGGTATAACCCACAAGATTCACTTAAATAACCTGTAACAACTGCAATCCCCAACCCTTGTTAATAACAAATATAATTGTATTTACTACAAAAATCTTACACACGCGTTAAGCGCCTGTCTAGATTGTATCAACATCTCCCTTTATCTAAGAATTCTGAACAGTACAGTCTATAGTAATGAATGAGATTAATAAGTTTGTTATTATGACTAATGCAATAAGTCTATCAAACAATATAATAATTAAAAACTATATGCATGATAAAAGAACATGATAAACTTTTAATAAAAGAATTCATTCAGATATCAATGGGCGTCTGGTTATCTATTGCGTAGAGAATGTTATTGATTATTAGATAGGCAAGTCCATTAAATTTATTATTAATGTTGCAACAAAACACGAAAAAAAAGTATATTGAAGTCTACGTTATCTGAGGAAGCCTAGTATCCTGTGCATCTGGAGTAAGGGCCCAAGATAAATCGCCACATTAATATACTATTATTATTTTAATATACTAGCGACCCGCCCCGGCTCCGCACGGTAAAATGGTTATTGTGGGTTATCCTTAAGTATATTATGCATGTATTATACATATAAACCTTCCTCTTAAATTACTCTATCTATTAAAAAAACCGCATCAAAATCCCTTGCGTAGTTAGATTTAAGCATACATCTATAGGGACATAGGGACAGAGAAAGCGACTTTCTTTTATACTATGTAATGATTATACTAATTTCAAAATATCTTATAATACGTATTTCTGAAATTCTTTCTGTTGCAAATTTCTTTTTAAAAGTAAACAGGACAACACAAAAGTAGAAAGTCGATTTGCATTTGAAAACTTTACCTCATTTTCGCTTTCCAATCTACGGCACAAGCAAAAATGCTTCAGTCTGTCCACACTCATACAACACTTGGTTGAGTCCAGCAAAAAGGCATTGAGGGTTTGAAATACAGCCGCCATTTTACTTTCCCCTAAAAATAGCTCAGAAGTCCCATTTTTCCCAACTGGCAATTAGCAAAGGCACGGATGCACTAAATTGAGAATTTTCACTTTTTTTTCCATCGCGTAGACTTCCATTTTTCACAGCACACTTTTTTTTTTCACTGAAATAGGTCTGGCCAGTGCGTAAAATTGCAACACATTCCGAATTCACACAGCCAAAACCACAATCGCTGGAATTTTATCGCGAATCGAACGAACGGGCCGGGCGTTCTTATTTCAAAATCAGGTGATTTTTTATTTAGTACGCAAGCGTGTGTGTAGTGGCTGTATGTGGAGAGCACTGGCTGTTTATCAGTCAAGCTATCTTTTGTCACGGCAGATTATTGTTACGCTCCGTGCCTAGTGTTGTGATGACGATAAGGCCTTTATCTCGATACTTGCCTGGCGTCGCGTATTAAATTTTTCACAATTTTCAGTTTAGTGTGTGGAAAGTAACGATTATTTAAAGAAATAAAAAAAACTAGAAGGTATGATTGTATTTAAACTGCTAAACGGATTGTGATAGAAATTTAAAGGTGGACCGCACAAACAATTCTTATACTATTATATACTAAATGGTTCAAAATATCTACATTAACTCGACACTGGCACAAAGATTAAGGCTAGTGCCATATTGTACAAAAATAAATATTATATATAACATTAAATTAAAAAAAAAACCTTCACAGACCTATGTAATAAATAAAACTATAGAGGTCG
The DNA here is from genome assembly GCA_948473455.1 of Teleiodes luculella. NCBI lineage: Eukaryota > Metazoa > Arthropoda > Insecta > Lepidoptera > Gelechiidae > Teleiodes > Teleiodes luculella. The sequence continues at coordinate 2,539,081 of OX419596.1, forward strand.
AAAAAAATATGCTAAAAACCGATTCAGGCGGATGTAAGAAGCGATATAAAACATATCCAGATTTTCTTAAATTTTTTTGTTTCTCTGTTTGTACGTAATCTCCGAAACCAATTAGAATGAAATTTTGCATGGTGGTACTTTATATCCCCATAAAAAGTTCCCGTGGGATAGTTAAAAATTACTACGGAAATTAAGTCGAAAAACAACTCGGGTGTAGTCGCGGGCAGACAGCTAGTATAAAATTCGTACATTAACTAGATTTTGAATGTCAAGAATTTAAAAATAACTTGGTTCTAAATAAAATAGCTATGACGTAAACAAGTTTTTAAAGCTTAGTTAACAAAGGAAAGTAACAACCGCCGTGGGAAGGGGCAATGTTGTTCTGAGCAACAATTTTCCACTGAAAGCTGACCTACGCCGCCATAGACGAATATCACAACTGGAGGTCTGTTTATGCTGGTTTACAATCTTATACTTAACAAATAAAATACCGATCAACAATACTGAGAAGTTATAATAAATACAATTGACTCGATAAGAAGAATAAGTACAATACCAAGTAAATTACCTTGAACTGATTCATTTCAACTGTAAGAACGACTGAGAGAAAAGTACAGATCGATACTTAAAATTCTTGGCTTAGGTAAATTTTATTCTCGTACTAAACACATTTTCAGTATCAACGCGCTAGGCCGTGGTCCGAGGCTCCCTCGAGCCGCCCCTAGACGCGTTGGTATATGACTTTTTTTTGGGGGTAGAGTCTTCCACTCCCCCGCAAGTCCAGTGAAGCTTGATTGGTCAGACGTTTTCGACACAAGCATAGGTCAATAAAAAAAAACTAAACACACAGGTACCTACAGTAAACTTTTATTTCTGTATGAATGAAATTTAAATTAAAAGAAAAGCTGCTTTTGCTCTAATACATAATCTATAAAAAAACAAGGTAAAAAAATATTATTTGTGTTTTTTAGGGTTCCGTACCTCAAAAGGAAAAAACGGAACCCTTATAGGATCACTTTGTTGTCCGTCTGTCCGTCTGTCAAGACCCTTTTTCTCAGGAACGCGTGGAGGTATGAAGCTGAAATTTATATCAATTACTCAGGTCTACTGTCCCTTGAAGCTGTGAAAAAATCAAACTTCTAAGCCAACGCAATCAAAAGATACAGCCGTTTATGCCGCAAATTTTCGACACTTGCAAGGGAATCAAAACCTACAGGGTGCTTCCCGTGAACTCAGAATCTTGAAATTTGGTACGAAGCAACGTCTTATAGCATAGATAAAGGAAAAATTACGAAAACCATAAATTTTTAGTTACATCACATAATATATATTTTTTTAATAATTTTAACCTTACTACCCATTTCCTCATAAACGCGTAGAGGTATTAAATTGAAATTCATACCAAATACTCAGGTCTATAATACCTTTAAGCTGTAACAAAATCAAACTTCTATGTCAACGCAATCAAAAGAAACAGCAATTTAAGCTGCATATTTTGAAACTCGCAAGTACTCGCAAGGGAATCAAAACCTAAAGGGTACTTCCAGTCGACCTAGAATCTTGAAATTTGGCATGAAGCAACGTTTTATAGCACACATAAAGGAAAAATTCCGAAAACCTTAAATTTTTAGTTACATTACAAAATATATATTTTTTAATAAATATAAACTTATTACTTTTTTCCTCATGAACGCGTAGAGCTATCAAGTTGAAATACTTACTTAGTACTTAGTTACTTAAACGATAAAGAGATCTTTGTCTTAAATTTATGCTCCTCCATCTTTCCCCATTGTAATGTTATGAATTTCATTTTGCAATAAGATTACCATAGTTATGACTCGATTGTCGTAATGAACGAACTTTGTAAACCTTGCAGGTTTGTACGGAACCCTCGGTGCGCGAGTCCGACTCGCACATGGCACGTTTTTTTTATTTTTTACAAACTTGCGATACTTTAGAAGCTGGAAGCCATAAAATACCGAATAGTTACATAACCTCAAGGATGTTATCTTATATATAAAATTCTCGTGTCACAGTGTTCGATTCCATACTCCTCCGAAACGGCTAGACCGATTCTCATGAAATTTTGTGAGCGTATTCAGTAGGTCTAAGAATCGGCCAACATCTATTTTTCATCCCCAAAAAAAAAAAAAAAAATGAACGCGGGCGTAGCCGTGGGCGGACAGCTAGTAACTTATATATAAGTACTACATAACCTAGTCAAGCGTAGGTCAATTTAAAAAGAAGAAGGTAAAATCACGTCAAACCTGCTTTTGCTCGTCTCAGTTGATGTAAATCCTACTAATAAATACTGGTATTATAAATACTGGTATTATCAACGCGAAAGTTTGAAAGTTCGATGGATGTATGTTTGTTACTCTTTCACGCAAAAACTACTGAATGGATTTTAATGAAACTTTACAGTAATCTAGCTTATACATCAAAATAACACATAGGCTACTTTTTACTGCGGGAAAATACCTCATCCGGCAGACAGCTAGTACTAATAGTATTAACGTAGTAAAATAAGAGTAAAATACATTTTATAGTCAACGAAATTTATGTTCTCTAAGCTACTATTTTATGTGTTACTCGAGAACCGTAAATTAAGGCCCCTTTAGGACATAGGATATGGAATCCTCCTTTGAAGAAGTAAATTTGTAACTTAAAACTGGACAAACCCTTTCTTGACGAATATCAGAGGTACACGTGATCTAAATGTCATTAGTTTTATTTATTACCTAAACAGGTAAATCTATGTCTTCTAAACGACCAGTAAGTACCTTTGCAAACAAAATAAGTATTACCTATCATACTAATATTATAAAGGGACCGTCCATTAATCACGTGATCTTTTTTTAGCATTTTTTAACCCCCCCTCCCCCTTGGTGATGATACGTGGTGAGGTTTAAGACTACCCCCACCCCCCCACTCAACATCACGTGTATTTTTAGTACCTGCAAAGAATCCTAAAATTTTTAGAAGTTTATTCTTAAATACAGGTAGTAGCAATATAAAGTATAACCTCATTTTATTCTGAAATTAAGGACTGTGATAAAAATGCCTAAACAGAAAGGTTGCAGGTTGTTTTTGATTGGAAAAAATAAATACACGTGATATCTTACCACACCCCCCCCCTCCCCCCTTGTGATATTTCGTGATTTTTGTCAAACCCTTCCCCCCCCTTTCAAGCCTCACGTGATTAATGGACGGCCCCAAAGAGGAAAGATTTGAATTTTTGTGTGTGTGTATGTATGTATGTTTGTAATTAATAAACTCAAAAATTACTGAACTGATTTCAAAAACTCTTTAACCATGAGATAACTACATTCAGCCTAGCCTTGTAGCCTATGTTACTCAGGGTATCTTACTGTATCTTACCGCGGGAAAATACCTCATTCCCACGGGAAAAACAGTTAACGCGGGCGGAGCCGCGGCGTAAAGCTAGTATTACATTATTTTAATACACAATACATTCACTTATCTTGAAAATATTCAATATCCTGAAAAAATTTAAGTCAGTAATTGTTTAGCTTTTTTAAATTTACTAATTAAAAAAATAAGACACTAAAGTTGTTTATTTCTTAATACATAAGTGTCATAATAACTTGGCAAGCGTGTTTGTAACAAAACGAAGTTTAATTTAATATTGAGTACGACAGACGTGGTCTGTGTTTTGTTTCACTCAATTATATAAGCCATGTTTTCAGTTTGGTGTAAACAAATTAATGTACTGATGACTAGCTCTCCGCCGCAGCTCCACCCGCGTTAACAGTTTTTCCCGAAGGAATGAGGCTTTTTCCCGCGGTAAAAGGTAGCCAAACTAGCTTTTAAATGGTAAAAGAAATTTTGAAATCAGTTCAGTAGTTTTTGAGTTTATTCATTACACACAAAAATACAAATCTTTCCTCTTTATAATATTATTATCAATAGTATGATTTAATTTAGATTTTTTTTTTTTTATTTGTTTGTGTATTTGTATATTTAAAAAAACAACGCGGGCGACGCCGTGGGCGGACAGCTAGTTAGGAGAATAAAACCAAGTTGGTCAAATACAACTCTAGCCTTGAATTTATTTCGTAGGGGAAGTGCAGATTTTCTCGAGATTTTTCTTTACAAACTTTCTATTGTACTCGTAAAGAGCATAATTAATTATTATTCTTTACGTATTACTTTTGTGACTTGTTGGTCTTGTTAAACAGTACCTAAATAAAAGCGAAAAAAAAAACAAAATCTTCTGTACTGACCACAGAATAAATAAAATAATTTGTATTATACCTAGCTATGAATCAAATGGAATCAATATCCAATAGATTACGACAAATGAACATCGGACACCACACAGAGGAAGAAAGTACGTGACAATGTTGCCATGACGACGGGAAAAAAACACGCAGGTTCTACCTGTCTGATCGCATATCGATTGTGCTGGCCCTACCTGTTTGCTTCCCTACTCCCTAGGGTGTTGCCAGGATATCGCGTAAGTAAAACTATCACATCATTTAAAAACAAAAATAGGTACAGTCGCGCCCTAAGGGTGGAGGCTGATCCCTATCTGAATGAAAATACAGTAGTTTGGAATACTATAACACGTTTATTATATTAGTAATACGAAATATTTTACATTTGCTTTTTGAAGCATGAAAATGGCGTCCGGCTCGTAGCACGGGCTACGGCCATCTCTCCCTCATCAACGAAATTCAAACCGATATTATTTTAAATCTTTATAAAGCCTCAAACGCAAAAAGAGGCTGCCAGCATGAAACGGCGTGCATGAAGGACACATGCACACCACAGTACCTACTCACTATTGTGATCTAACATGCTTAGAGCAACGCGGGCCTTCCTACCGGAAAGGCCGGCGTTGCTCTAAGTCGGCTGCGTCCTCGACGCCAGCGGCCAAAGCGGGCGGTGCGAGCGGTGGCACGCGCGTCTTGATCAAAATCCATAGATTTATATGAAAATGTTCTGGACGACAGCGGGCGGCACGCGCGTCGAGCTGTAGGTTACCGCCTACACCGCCCGCGCCGCCCGCGCCGCCCGCTCCGCCCGCTCCGCCCGCGTGCGTGGAGGACGCAGCCTAAGAGCGCGTTCAGACGACGCGCGCGGCGGCCGCGCTCTTAGCCACTCTCATAGAATTTCAACTGGACGCGCGGCGAACGCGCGGCGGCCGCGCGCGTCGTCTGAACGCGCCCTAAGGCTGCGTCCTCGACGCCAGCGGCCAAAGCGGGCGGTGCGAGCGGTGGCACGCGCGTCTTGATCAAAATCCATAGATTTATATGAAAATGTTCTGGACGACAGCGGGCGGCACGCGCGTCGAGCTGTAGGTTACCGCCTATACCGCCCGCGCCGCCCGCGCCGCCCGCTCCGCCCGCGTGCGTGGAGGACGCAGCCTTACATGTAACAGTTAAAATTCATCAAGCCGTTTTTAGTCTAGAAAAGAAATCGCTCTAATTTTTGAGGTGAGAAGCAAATCTTGTCACAAGTTGCTATAAATTTCCTGGATTTCGGACATCGCTTACTTACTCCTTAGGCCTAAAATCAAACAAGGCCGTCGTAAAAAAAAATTTCGTGTTGGATGTCAAATGAAAAGGCATCATTATTAGATTACATAGTTTTTTGTTACAAATGTATTTTCGTTAGTTTAAAATTAATTTTTTTAACAGACAACATCTTTTAGCGTCTATAAGGTATCATACTTTTGGCTCTAGTGCGCTTATGAAAATCTACCAGGCACTGATTTTACTTTAACATCTCATAGACTCCGACCTGTTCAACTTTTATTATGTTACTCGTACTAATAGGTTTATCTTAGCAGCCTTTTGACGCCCTTAACATTTACACGTCTTAGCGGACGTCAGAGTACGTCCTTCGGTATATTTATAAATGTGACGTCACGACGAGACGGCCGGTAACCTATTAGGGGACGTCCATAAATTACGTGAGATGTTTAAGGGGCGGAGGGGGTCGAGTCAAATCTCATTTAATCTTACGTTGGAGAGAGTGGGGGTCTCGGCAAATACCACGCAATTTTTTTTCTGGTTGAAACAAAAAATATATACTTATACTATTTTGGACCATTTAATCCAGATTGTACATGCTTAAGATTTAATCTTAACTAGTCGTAAATAAAAGTACGAAGAAAGTTTTTTTTTTTCTGTTTACAATAATAGTCCAACGCGTTTACGTAAGAAACCCACATTTTGAAAAATCTCACGTGAGGTTGGGGGATGGGGGAGGGGGTTGAATAAAATATCACGACAATAGAATGTCTCACCAGGGGGTAAGGAATGGACAGAAAATTTAAAAAATCATCTCACATAATTTATGGACGCCCCCTTACCCTCCCTGGACTTACATGGGCGGGTTTCGCAATAATCGCGTCAAGAAATATTGTTAAGCCGCGATTAGACTACACAATTTGAAGGACACTTATTCAGTTAGATTCCTTAGTAAGGACAAGTGTAATTGCAGTAAGGCTCCGATAATTAGGACACTAACTGCAATTACACTTGTCCTTACTAAGGAACCTAACTGAAAAAGTGTCCTACAAATTGTGTAGTCTAATTGCGGCTTAAGCCAGGTGAAAGTACGTCATGCATGCTATATGTATAGATTCGCTGGTGTACTTGGTTATGTGACCTATCAATGATATCAATCAGAGGTGTTTGGTTCGGTGTCCAAAATTATGTTGATTTTGGTGAAATTAAGAGTAAATTCAGTGTTCAGCTTATTTATTTATCGTATAGAATTGATGTTCATATATTAAACTGAATATAATTAATTCACTTTTAAACCTAATTTGTGAACTAATCTTGTTTTTTGCTTAGTCTATGTAGGTAACTCAGCTTTCAATCAAAATGCTTTTATTCGAAATAAGATTATACAAAAAATAAAGTTACTAAGTTACTCGTCTCACGCTAATGAAGTGAACTTAAATTTAAAAGAGGCGATGCGATTTTAGTTTAAACAGAACTCGCCGAAGAATCTTCAGGATCGCATCTTTGTTCTTTCCTCTTTTTTTAATATTAGATATAACTAGCGACCCGCCCCGGCTCCGCACGGGAAAGTGGTTATTGTGGAGTTATCCTTAAGTATATTATGCATGTATTATACATATAAACCTTCCTCTTGAATCACTATATCTATTTAAAAAAACCGCATCAAAATCCGTTGAGTAGTTTTAAAGATTTAAGCATATATAGGGACATAGGGACAGAGAAAGCGACTTTGTTTTATACTATGTAGTGATTTATCGTTACAATATTGCTTATTATATTGTTTATCATTCAAATATATATTATAATAATTATTGCAATAACAAAACAAATAACAACCTCTTTCAAGTTACTTATAAAAGCCTGTTTCCTGGTTTAAAACCTTTTCGAACTTTTAAGCATCCAATGTTTTTATCATGCTAACAATGGATTTCCACAGTTAATTATAACAAGAAAACAAGGCAATGTTTATTCAAAAAGTTATTTTTTTTTCTGCTACAGAATATTAAGAGGAAATAGCTTTCTTTTTCTTAAAGATTACTTAAGGATTCTTTGTTTGTTTATTTAAGTTGATGAAATGAATAGGTAGGAACGTATTCATTAAAAAACATAGAAGTTTTATAACGAGAATTACCTATCTACAGGTACTTAAATAACGATACAAAATGAAGGCAATTCAAATTACAAATTAATTTGCGACCATACAACACTTCTTTCCATACATCGTGAATGTAGCAGATCAGCAAAAACAAGTTTGTTCGATCATTAGACAACGATATTTTTGCTGTTATAGTGTTGTTCCGCCGCGTTAACAGTTTTTCCCGTGGGAATGAGGCATTTTCCCGTGGTAAAAAGTGGCCTATGTGTTAATCCAGGGTATCAGCTAACTTCATACCAAATTTTATTAAAATAGGTCCACGTACGTTACACGCACTAAATAATTTCATCCCATTGGAACAGGGTGTTACTTATTAATTTTGTTATAAGAAAATGTCATTTGTAAAGGACGTAGAAATAACCTTTTGGATTTGACAAGTTGACACTACACCAGCACGATTCCAAATTTAATGTCATGAAAAAATAAAAAAAAGCTCAAGCCACGCCTCGAGACGTGACTCGAGCGAGTGATTGGCGGGAAATCGATTCATTTGTTTTCGGAAGTCAAAAGATTACTGTTATTTTCAATATATTTTGCTTATGCATTTGATGTTCAGGATTATTTGTTTGCTTAATACCTACACAGTACACTGGTTGTTTAAACAAGAACATTATCAGTCAGACAGTTTTGATATAAAATTACCCAACAATAACAATGTACAAAATACAATACAAATATTCTTTATGGACACCAGTAAATAAATAGGACAGTTACAATTTTCATTATGTGTGAAACAATGAGCCAATAGGCGGCCTTATATGCTACTTTTGTTTGACATAGGCAGATTTTTAGTGCTAAACGTTTTAATCTAACCCTGTCTAGACAAGTGTCTGACAATCGGCAGATTTAGATCTGTAGTGTTTTGTATAGGACTTTCGGCCCGAACTTGGCACAAGACCTAATGTGTAAATCTGGACCTTGGGCAGTACAGTAATAAAATAAATAAAGATGAGGATAAAAATAGTCCTACGGTTACTTCAATTGTCGAAGTTATTTGTCGAAAAAGCTCCTTTTTAACCGACGACAAAAAAGAGGGGTGTTATAAGTTTGACGTGTGTGTCTGTCTGTCTGTCTGTGGCATCGTAGCTCCTTAACGGATGCGCCGATTTTGATCTAGTTTATTTTGTTTGCAAGGTGCCACAATCGAGAGTGTTCTTAGCTATATATGATCCAAGAAAATATTTTCAGCAATTTGAAAATTATCAGCTCTTTTCTAGTTGTTGAAAGCTCGCCTGAAAAATACCCTAATAACTTATCATTTCCTTAATTATTTTTTACAAATTTTTGCAATGTAAAGGATTTTCACTATCAAATTTAATAAACCGTAAAACCTACAAAAGTAGCTTAAAAATTTGTTCATTAGCACTCGCAAAGGCAAAGATAAATAAATAGAAATATATAATACAATGTCATTTCAATTTGTAATTAAAATGCGCTACAAAGCTACAATGTGAACTGAAATAAAGCGGTACAGTCATCTCGATTAACGTATACCATCAAAATTTTTGCTGTCATACATTGTGTTGTAGATCAGCTGAAAAATGTTATTCTGTAAAAATAGAATAGAATATAATTTATTGCACACCTACTGGTGTTGGGTGAATTTATTACTATAAATTACAAGAAATACAGTTCATAACCATAAACGTGCACAAATGTCAAAACTTGTACGAATCTCAACTAAGTGCGCTTTGGTGGTTCAGACAAAGAAACTCACTCGAAAATAAAACAATGTTTTTAAGAATGTCGACTGTACACCTAGTACTATTATTTATTCTGTGACTGTACCTTCCTTACAGCCGCTTTTTGCTCTTTCAACTGTTAATAAAAACGCAATAATCGTTTTGTATTCTTTCACTGAAATAACTTTGTAAAGGGGATCAATATATTTGAAATAACTTTGTAAAAGGGATCAAGCCTGTTCATCCTCACATACAATCTGAAATCGGAGCAAAACATCTACTAATAATAGTATTATTGAGATTTATTTATTAGGTATTGTAACATTGGTTAAGTGATTGTAAATTATTACGAACTGTAAAGAACCTCGACCAGATAATTTACAATAGCAATAAGGAAAATATTAGCAACTTCAAAGTTGTAAATATTGTTATTTTATATACCGGAAAAAAACACAGTAATTACCTAATAGTAATTAGACGCAAATGTGTAAAGATTTTAAAGAGAATTTCAATTAGGTACCATTTATGATAAGTTTGTAGAGCACGGTAAATGTAACACCACTACAGCCAATACACTCCGCTACTGGACCCAACCTTAAAAGGCAAATTAGGGTTGCGTGAATGGTCACAGGTGGACACACTACTACCTACTCCTTGGTGCTTGCTTCGAGGTTAACCTACCTCACAAACCCTGCACCCGTAACATGCAGTGCTATGACAATTAATGACAAAAGTTTGTCGCGCGAGAAACCCGCCATATTGAAATATCCTCCAATAGGATAAAATAATACGCACGACAAAATTATGTCTGTCACGCGTGGACCGGGCATGTTAGAGGGGCTGGTGTCGGAATTATAGAACCGCCTTAGGCTTCCGACATGGCTCAAATAACTACTACATCCGTAGATGGCAGCCGGGACCAACAGCTTTACGTGCCTACCGAAGCACGGAATCACCTTTCTTTTCGGACAATCAGGTTGCAATGTCCTAACTAAACTGAGGAAAGTCTCGCAAAGAGATGGACGAGTCCCCATTGGGATTCGAACCCGGGTCACGCGAGCTTTTGACTACTCGAGCACGGAGGCTGTACTGTACTGTACTATACTTTTAGCCCCCTTATAAGACATGCATACGAAGATATGTTTGGGTCGGTCCAATATCAAGATAAGAGAGAACCACACTAGTACTACTATTTGGTATTCTGTGACCACACGGCGATTAGATACATATCATCGTCATTCATGACTTTGGTTTGCCTTCGTATCTCATAATTCCTGAGATTCGATCACTCAGGGATAGGTACTCCAAGCATATTAGCTCTCTCCATTGCTCTTTGGGATAAAAAATGTATGTATTTTTACACAGTACAGTAAACAATGTAGGTAACTGATTCAATTCAATAATTTTAAACGGCTTCCCAAAATGACATAAATGACTAATAGTCATTTTGGCAGACACGTATTAATATTTTCGTATTAAAAATTATCACTATCTATCGTCGGGTCAGTTTGTCAACGTTATGCTATCCTGAAATTTTACTCGCAATGTGTTGTACAAACTCGAATACCGTAACAAAACCGACGACGACGGAGGTTAGGGTCGGAACGAGCGTAATTTCTGATTTTCCGCGTAATTTAAATTTTTCACCTGATTTTGCTGGAGCCCTCCCTACCATGCGGATAGGATTATAAGGATTCACGATTCCTCCCAATAGCTTCTTTCAATGCCAATGCGTTTATTTAGGACGAATTTTTAAATCATATTTGCGATACAATAATCGATCTTGTGTATTCAAATTATTCCAAATTAATGCATGAACACTGCGGTGTGAAATTTGGTGTGAAGGTTAGTCTCGAGGGCTGGGATAGTATATGGAATAAATTATCCTTGTTCGACATTAAAAAATCAATCATGGATATTTAAATTTAAGTTAAGTCATTTCATTATTTTTATTATTAAAAAGTAATACCTATACCTACTTAGCCACAAATCCAAAATATTTAAGTTTTTAAAATTGCATCGTATTTCACTCTTGAATCGTACTCAAATTCCTTATTCATTGAATTGAGTTTTCATTTATTTAAGTCTGTCAACTCTGTGTTAACTAGACAAACATGGTTTGTCTTTGAAATTGCACAAAAGAACTACAGTTACTATACTCTGCGACCTAATAAGGAGTACTTTACTGCATTACTGCTATTAGTCACATGTCAAAGTCTGTGTCAAAGTTTAAAGTTTGAATTGTACGCATTTTATTTTCATAACATAGGTACCTAGAGCGCTACACGAGTGACAATACCATTGACGAGTGAATGTACTTTACAAAGGACAAAACAATAGTGTGACACTGTTTCACGCTAGTACCATCCAAATGTGTGGGTACAGTGTTTAAACAAAGACAGACTTAATTAAGTTATTGTAGATAAGTACTAAGTGCTGTATTATAATCATGGTAAAGTTCATTTTTCACGATAAATATTAAGTAACCAGTTTCCTGCCCTATGTATGACTATGACACCTATGATATCATTTGTCACCCTACAAGTTTTTAACATCATCTGTTTTTAAGCCGTAACCGTGAGCCTAATAATTACCCTGAATTCAGGCCTGCCTCGAGTCCCTCGGAGGGGACATTGTATGAACTGTTAACGAGCCACAGGGAGGGTTGGATTGGTCCAATTTTAGGTCCAAAATTAAGACAATAATATTTTTTAGAGACGATTACAAAGATATAAAAAGAAAGAAAGTAAAATACTTTATTCGTTTTAAATGTGGTAGATAGATTCGATGGTACATGCAATTATCAAAGTATGTTAAATGTGTATATAAATAGGGAGAGACACAATACATTAAATGGTAACAATAAATTAGAAAAAAACCTATATAAAACCAATAAAACATCAGCTACAAACACCAAAATAAAAACTAACACACACGCAAGCAATTTGTTTTATGTCATTTGTTTTATATTGGAGGCCATTTTGTATATATTTATTGACTATGAAAGTCTGTTTGACAGCTATGTTTTGAATATAAATGTGTAGAATTTGTTTCGCATGTAACGTATTTTGTTTCACTTCTATATTTGACAAAAGAGATTAGTCAAATTATATTTGAGCTATTCGTAGAGTGACTCGGTGGCATAGTTGTAAAGTCCGTGTTTGACCGGCTAATCAGGAGACGCAGGTTCAGTTCAATTAATATAATTTTTCATTTTCGCATTGATTTTAAATCATGAATATGATGATGATGACACAACAGTTGGGCTTATTTATTTAATTATTCATAGTATCAATTTAGTATTAAAATGGCTTATTTTAAAAATATCGGTATCTTTACAAATAATTAATCCTATCGCAAAATCGCAATCATGTATTGGATCTGTATAATATTTGCATCTCGAATTAAAATTAAGTGAAATAAGTATGAAACAGTAGCAAAATAAATAAAGCCCATTATGCCCAAATTTACCTTTATGTAAACGTGTTTTTTAATTAACCGAAAGTCGTTAAATTGACATTTTTATTGCTAACTGATAAACTGATAAATAAACGAGATGAGGTAAGTTCTTTTTTTGGTGAAGCGATGGGTGAAGCTAAGTGAGTATTGGTAAATAACAGTTTGGTAAGTTATATACTTATAGCTCAACAATCTAGCTGCTTATTTCAACTTTATCAAGTCTCACATTATAAAATAAAATTCTTGCCTAGCCTCTCTGTTAGCAAGTAAATAAATTCCAATAACAGGTATATACGTACGCTATTAAAGAAACCAAAAGTATTCCAATACTCAAACATGCAGAATATCTTTCACAAAAACCTCACTAAAATTACTGGCCATTCGTTATTTCTGCACAATATTAAATGCGAAACCCACGTACACTTCAAACCACCTTCAAACACTTTTGAATTTAGAACACTTGTTGTATTTTGGGGTCAGGGAAGTTCGAAATAAATATTCGAATCGAAACGAACGTCTTTACGCGGCGAAACAGCGCGGGAAACTAAACTGGCTGGCTGGCAGTACATGTGTGACGCCATTTGCCAGCCTGCCAGTGCCAGCCAGCATCGTGTTTGGCGCCAACTCAGCAGGAAAAGCGCTAAATTCCTATAGACGGATAACTTTTGCTGACTTTTATTTAACGCGGTTTAATTAAAGTTTTTCTCCAGTTAATTAACTTTATGGGTCAGCTTCTGTGCAGTACCTACTTTTAAGCGCCGGAACTTTTTGAAATGGATATCGGAAGAACTTGCGCTTTGAGATTTGGCCTGAAAAATGCAAAACAAACTTGGGAATGCTAGAAGAAAGGACATCTACTGACATCTAGATATTCCATAACTTTCCAATTTTTCAGAAAAAATTCAGTTTTATTTTTACCCAGGATACCTACTGCTAGTGAGCAATAAAATCACAAATTATAAAGTAAATAGGTAGTACGACGACGTCATAAAACTTTAGAATTTCTAATGGAAATGTGACTACAGGTTTAATTAATTAATTACCTAATATTAGATACCTAGTCGGTCCTTAAGTCTGTCATTGGCACACCACTGGCACGAAAATAAAAATATTATAATTAGGTAGTATGTTTTACTTTTTTGTAACGCATTCGATTTTCGAAGTAAAGTATATCTATATATACCACAGAAGAAAATAATAGTACTACACGTCTATACTTAGATACCTACATAACGCGTATTTTGAATTTAAAAATAATATTTTCTACTTTGCTCCGATGTTGTCAAGTGTCAATTTGTTTATTCTATTTAATTATGTTATTTGTGCTAAACGGATGATCCAAAAACACAGCTTCATTTTACCGTGGGAGAAACTTGATACCCAAGGGAAAATAATAAAAAAATAGTCTGCTAAATCCCCATCTTCCATAACAATTACTATAAATATTATGGATTCAGAGTACAACTGTAATAAAACTTTCGTTTGCATCATTATGAAGCAGACCACAGCCTAGCGATTTTATCCCTTATTAAAAGGGTATAAAGACAAGTGCAAAGGCCAAAGTGTGCAGCTTGTGCTGCTCTTGAATGTACTTATCAGACCTTTCACTGGCTTGCCCTACAAAGAATGGACAACACATTATACCTGCATACACAGTACATACATACACACATTAATATTATACATATACAAGGAGAAAGTAAAGTGATCAAGTTTTGTTTTCCTTCCTTTTCCCGCGGTAATAAATTTTCTTAATTTTTCTATTTTGATTGTTGAGTATAAGTATATTGTCTAGATCTCGTCCTTAAATCTAATTCTATTTATACATGTCTTTACCGATGGCACAATTCCGGTGAAGCTTGATCAGTCGTACTTTTTCGACACAAGCATAGGTCAATTAAAAAAAAAAAAAAATCTGTAATATGCATAAATTCTATAACTTGCCTATTAGACGTGAAGAAGTAATAAACATACACACAGTGTGATATTATATAGTGTGATTTTAAATAGGTACCTTGGAGCACTTATCCAATCATGTCAATCAAAAATTGCACTTTCGGCTTAAAGCGCTCAAAACGCTGATTTCGTTAATTTCGGATAGAAAGTAATGACGTGATTATAACTGTGATTGTATCATTTATTAATTAATCATTATTTCTGTGAATTCGATGTGCAATAGCATTTTGTTGGACTAAAAAACGATTACAATAAGTGACAAATACTTAGTTAGTTACGGTAATTTACGGTTCGGTTAGTTTAAAGCTGTACTGTAAAAAGCTATCTGCGATAATTCAAATGTTGCGATAACGATGAAATCGAAGAATCTGTACATAGAAAACAAATACTAAAAACCGAGTCAGGGGGATGTAAAAAGTGATATAGGTAGAACAATATAACCAGATTTTCTTCAATTTTATTGTTTCTCTGTTTGTACAGGCTAATCTCCGAAACTCAGATTTTCTTCAATTTTTGTTGTTTCTCTGTTTGTACAGGCTAATCTCCGAAATTGTTGGATCGATCCGAATGAAATTTTGCATGAAGGTATCTTATATCTCCAGTCAACATCATGGATAGTTTTTACCGCGGGAAAATATCTCATTGCTACGGGAAGCTGTGCACGGAGAAGTAAAAAACAACGCAGACGTAGCCGCAGGCGGAGGCGGAATGCGGAGGTAAACGTTTTGAACCATGAAATGAAATGAAATGAAATATGTTTTATTCGAAGTAAGATTTTACAAATCACTTTTCGCACCAATTTATAGAATTTAATCTAATATAATAACCGTAAATAAATTATATTTCCTAAAATTGCATGTGATACGGACATCTTTTGTCTTAATAAAAAATATATTGAGAGTGATAGACGAACAAAATTTTTGCAGTGATGGTAGCGTACTGTTTCATTTTCCATTAGTGAGTATGAAATATTAACTAGGCAGAAGTGGGCTGCAGTCGGCCGGAATATTGCATGAAATACGCTAACTAGGAACACAATTCCATTAAATTTCTCCAGTATAACTCCTCTCTAGTTGGAAAATGTTACAGTCATGAAGGAAAAAAAAATTTACGCGCCCATATGGAGTAGTAATCATGCCTATTTTGTATCGAAACCAATGCGGCCGCTCAGAGGGGTGGGAGGGTAGGTGGAAGCGGGAGACGGGGTTTGTCTTTTAACTCTATCAGTCTCTATCACACATCTTTGAATACGTTAAGTTAGAAAAAGATAGAGACATTCATGTTATGACATGCCCAATTAAAAACAAAATATCAATAAAGTATGACATTTATTTGTCTTTATTTGGCATGTAAAAAACAAAAAACGTCACGGTTGCTGAATTTGAAAATAGTGATGTGATGTGGTATGAAGCGTAACGTATATTTATCGATTATTTACTTAAATTTTATCACCATGGCTATTGTACAGGGCGCGTAATTTTTTTTCCCTCATGGTTGCAGTTCAAACGAGAGTGCATATATTACCTAAATATTATCATCTAGCTGTGTATCATCACATCATCATTATTTCAGCCTGTAGACGTCCACTGTTGGACAAAGGCTTTCCCCAAAAAGGTACTGCGCTCCCTGTTTTCAGAGCCTACGTCATCATGCTGTTCATCCTTATCGAATGCAATTTATTCGACAAGGATGAACAGCATGATGACGTAGGCTTGTGTCAAGTCACGTGGTCCGAATAGAAGTCCTTGTTTTTTTAGACCATGGTATCATATCAAGCCATATCACCATTCTGACACTGCACCGTGTCGGCGTGTCGAACATTTAACTGTCAAAATGATGCGGAAAACCCCGCGAAATAAATCTGAAAATTTAGCTAACGTTGAAAGTCTATCGTGAAACCGTTTGAGAGAGATAGAGAGATGATTATGAAATGAAAGAGTGATAGGCACATTAAATAAGCCAATAACACTATAGAGGTTTAGGTCAGATAGCGTATAACCTGAATTATTATTTTAGCTTTTATGGCGCGACGTCAAAGAAGACATCGCTCGCTCAATTTAATTAGCATTGATTCAATTTTCGCCCCTCTAGAAATCCTATATCGATTCTTCGTAATTTAATTACATTAGGTACAGGACGACGCTATTACGAGTATCTATTTTTAGACTTTCAGAGCGTTTTAATACCAGTTTATGGATATACTCTAATGTCGTATTTTAAACATAAGAATTATTTTTCTCGATTATAAAATTTTATATAAATCATGAATAAGATGACAATTATTTGTTTTTACATATTAGTTTTGTAAATATAATGTATGAATGTATAATTTTCGCTTCTACTAGAGTCTTTTATAACCGGAAATCGTCTGATTGATTCACACTAAACGGATTAAGCCGAAATTCAACATACAGTTTAGACAAAGAAACTTCGAAAAGGGATTGAAAGGGTTTTTTAAAATAATAACTTTAAGCACGAAAACCACGAGCTATTGTAATAAATAGTACTTAAAATAATTTTATATATAAGTATATTTTTTAAATTCTTAAATTATTGAGAAAAAAAAATCGAAATACTAAATTCAACACTTTTATTCTCATCCTACATCCATATGTTTTTAACAAGCATGCTTCTAGTTTCCCTGCAGTAAACCCATAGTCTGCTTAAAATCCGCGATTTAAAAACTAAAAAAAAAAACATATAGTATAGTATAGATTTGAATACGTAAACATGAGCCTGCGTCGAAAAATCACAAATAAACGGAATTCCATACATTTCACGCATGGCGTTGTTTAAAAAGCACTCTGGTGTGTCGCTCTGCCAACCGCCTTTTGTGTCCATTTCCGCATCCGGTTCGATTTTAAAACTTGTTTACTTTTTTTAATGCTGGCCACTTATAAAAATGTAGCAATGCCAACGCAATACCGCAGATAAAACGTATTACCAGAGATGTCCTAGCTAGAACGATGTAAGCTGCTCGAGGAAAAGATCCACCAAAATAGTTCGAAATTCAAATCTTGTGACGTCAGCGCGGCGAGGGAAATGGAGTGATACTATCGCTGGATGTTTCCTTCTCTTTGTTTCAATCCCTAGGACGGACGGGCAAAACAGCAATCATCCGCAACTAGGATAACATCGGCCATCGGCCAAATGATCAGATCATGTGGTACATAGTCTTCTAAATCCGTGTAACATCTCTACACTGACATCTCTACATTGTTAAATATGGACCATCGAATGCCTGCCACCAAAGCCGTGGCGAGCATTTAGCCAATGTTTTGTTTTAAAATAATTGCCATAGATCCATCTATTATAATAAAAAATATTAAAGTTATTGTCTTTTATTTACATTACAGTTAACTAACATCGTGTTACCTTTATTATTGTTTTCCCGACCTACGCCGCGCTATCCCTGACGCTTAGACAAAAGCTTGTCTAAGCCAGATGTCCTTTACGAGGTTTGCTCAGCAGGGAGACATCATAAATTACGTATAGCGGCGGCGGCGGCGCGGTGACGTGCTGTAGATGCAGATTGCGATGTTAATCGCTGCTCAAAGATTCCACTGACCTGGTACTTCTTGATCGCCTGCTGGTCTTTGCTGGCGTCGTGTGTGGGCGGCCGAGGGGGCGCGTCCCTCGCAGCCTCGCGGGGCGGCACCGCCGGCGCAGCCGCCGTCCCGTTCACCTGCTACAGATTTAAACGAGTGTGAGCAAGACGGCAACTGTCAGCTGCGAGAAAGAATCAAAAGGGTAGAAGGCATGAAGGAACAAAAAATTTTACGCGCCCAAAAATTTTTTTTTCCTTCATGGTAGAAGGAGTGTTAGGACAGAACAGTGTCTAAATTAATGTCATAGCTGTTTTACACGCTCAGTCTGGCGTCAGTTCAGTCCATCAGTCTGGACTGATGCAAGAATGATGGATGAAAAATACGGTACTAATATAACCATCAGTCCGTCAGTCAACCGGTTAGACGATAATTCTCTCGTCATTCTATCGTCATTCTGAGCAGACTGATGGACTGAACTGATGCAAGTCCGGTGAAGCTTGATTTGTCGTACCTTTTCGACACAAGCATAGGTCAATTCAAAAAAAAAAAAAAAAAAAAAAAAAAAAGGACTGAACTGACACCAGACTGAGCGTGTAAGCATTGTCTTACAGCTAAGCTGTAGTGTGTTTTCAACATTATAATTCAACATTTTAACGTTTATTCGATACTTAGTAACGCGTAAAACATCGTGAAAAAACGTTCTCACAAAGACACACATATCTACGAACAAATCCAAACATTGCGTCTAAGGGCCAAGGTTAGCTCAACTCAAGCCCTTTGGTTGAGAAAGTATATACTTATACTTACTTTTGTAAATATTACATAGTATGCTTGTTATACTTAATACAAATCTTGTAAATACCTTATCATGAAAGACTTAATAATAAGTTTAAAATAGTTGATTAGTAATAAAATAACAAAACTAAAATACTTGTAGGTAAATACAATATACATAAAAGTAAGTAACAGGCTATCGTTCCACAAGTCTGTACCATAGTTTGTTATTATTTTATTTAACGTCGGGCAAAATAAGGTATCGTACGTAATACATACCTACCTATTTCAAATTATCGCGCTAAGACCCGTAAATAACTGTAATAATTATTTTATTTGTTTTTAAATAATTACTTAACATATCACACTATCTAAAGGTACTAATACGAGTATTATAAGAAGAAAGATTTGTATTTTTGTGTATGTTTGTAATAAATAAACTTAAAAAAATTCTCTAAATTCTTTTACCATTAAAAAGCTTCATTCACCCTGAGTAACATAGGCTAAATTTTATTTTTTTTTAAATTAGGGATCCGTACTATATCTTCAATAATGTAACCTAAGGTATAAAAAAAATACCTAAAATATTCCTAATAATTGAATGGGCTCCGAAACTACTGAACCGATTTTGGTGAAACTTGACACAAAGATAGAATAGATAGACCTTGGGAAAGAACATAGGCTACGATTTTCCGCGAGAAAATTTCTCATTCCTGGGTGTACCTAAGGCATTTTTTTCTTCCCATAGTTCTCCTCTAAATAAGTAGCTCAATAACAGAAAGAATTAATTTTTTGTCAGATCTGCTAATGAACTTTACAATATGGTTAAATTTCCCGAATTCGATCACGAGTATTTAATACTAGACCTAATGTTTTTTTTTTAATATTACAATCTCCGAAGACTTCATGATTCTCTAGTTACATAAATTAATTCTACTTTTTTTTTAGCAAAGCCATAATGAATAAAAAAATGTTTAATTTGAGTTTTAATTCTTCAGCCTCTCGGAGGGCGGTTGTAAAGGGCATGTTGTTTTATGTACTACAGTAACCAGCATATGCGGCTGGACACGTTCACCTTGAGAGCTCCCGTATTCCGTAGTGCGAATGTCCAACCGCATGTGCTGGCTTCTGAACAAACAGTCAAGGGCAAATCAAATTGATCAATTAGGGCTTTGCATTTTGCATCGTTCTCGAGACATGTCAACAAGCTTAATTTGCTCTAAACCGTACTTTTTACCTTAATTTTAAATAATTTTAATGAAGTCTAGTGACGTTTTTCGTTCGTATGCATGGGGTACCTCTATGCTCCCTATTATATGGACGAAGAGTCAAAATATGCTTTTTTTAACATGTGGAACGTAAAGCCTAAAAACAATGGTAATTATATACATAGAAAAAAACATGGTTAAGTAAGTATACTAACAGGTACTGTTAAAAGTAAAATGTTATTTATCACTCAATACCTTATTATAATACACGATTACCCCAATCACATCATGCAATTAAATAGTAAAAAAAAAACTCTAAAAATAGGAACATCTGAAAAATAAATCATTCCATTAGTTTAACAAGATTAGACAGAAGACATCCTTCACTACTTATTATTTGTTTACCCAAGATAATAATTAATTCGGTCACACAACCAACACAACGAGTCAATAAAAAAACACCAACATCAAGAGAATAACCATAGATGAAGAAAATAACGATAAATAATGACAATATGCACAATAGCCTCGACTGAAAATCAAGGAAAATCTATTAGAAAGAAGACGTAGCCTAACCTGAATTTATTACCTAACTAACTAGCGACCCACCCCGGCTTCGCACGGGAAAATGGTTATTGTGGGTTATTTCTAAGTGCATGTATTATTTATATAAACGATCCTGTTGAATCACTTTATCTATTAAAAACCACATTATCCTGTAGCTTCCCGCAACCCTCATCATATTGTTGGTCCACCTTGTAGAAGACCTTTCTACTACGTTTTCCAGAGTACGGTGGCCATTGAAGAACCTTTCTGCCCAACTACCTTTCAGCTAACAATTACCCTTCAGGTACCAATGCCCGTACCCGCTAGCGGGGGCACAATCAAAATCAAAACTAATTAATCAGAGACGGAGCCCCTCAGGCGTCGTCTCCTTCACGATGTTTTTCCGTAACAACGCGCTAGGCCTAAGTACGAGGCTCCTCCGAGCCACCCCTAGTCGCTTTGGTACATGACTATTCTGGGGTAGAGCCTTCCGCAAGTCCGGTGAAGCTTGATTCGACACAAGAATAGGTCAATTACAAAAAAATCAGCCTAGTATGCCTCACTTGTCACTTTAATTCTTATAGGGGACTTTGGATAACCTGCGGATCTCAACATTCCTGGCTCAATAGCACAGGGAAACTCCAAGCATAGCGATATCCATCGGTCTTTGTTTACCATTGAAGAACCTTTCTGCCCAATGGCCAACTCAATATGCGTTAGTTTTTATCATTTAAATTCTTAGCAATTCTTCCGGCGTCAGGGACTTTGGTTAGCCTGCGGATCTCAATATTCCTGGCTCAACTGCACAGGGGTTTCCCAAGGTTTGGAGTTTTCCAAGCATAGCGATATCCATCGGTCTTTGGGTAACTTTTAGCCTTCTTATGACCACGTCTCGGATCCCTAAAATACCGCAGACAGAATGTTAATATGCTAAGCGTGTACTGACGGACTCCTTTATGATCTGTGATGTTAAATAAGTTAATGATGATCCGTGGGATGGATATTGCGATGAATTTTGTGCGAAAAGAAAGTAACTTTATTTCAATTGTGTGGTGAAATAATTGCTAGATGGTAACTACAAGTAGGCACTAAAATGGTCTCTAAATTCCGCACCCTTTAATCACTCTTAATCACTTACTTGAGAGTACATATTTAAAGTTGACGTAGAGAATAGATTCTTAAATTACTTCAAGTCTACAGAGATAACTTGGAAAATGGATGAATTTTATTCAAAAAATATGGTATCCTATTTGGTCCCATTATTGAACAAAACCCCGATGCATTCAACTTTTTTTGTCAAGCCATTTCGGTTTGGATCTGCCTCGACAAAGGAAATTAGTTGTAGACGTAAGAAGGGACGGACGGACGGACAGAGACACAAGTGATCCTTTAGTGTTTAAAAGATACAATTTGTATTGAATTTGCTAAATATAACACTCCAATCAAACCTTTTCAAATTTTAAGGAACAAAAAGTGACAGGAAGTGGCCATCTTAATTTTACAGTCAAACAACAATTCGAACATACACTCTCTTATCATCATGACCAAGAAAAGAATGGATCCCTAAATTAACCCATACATGGCCACTTTATGGTGCACTTAAGGCATTAGACATTTTTTTTTAATGTCAATTTCCTTGTTTTAGGATCACTCATTCAAAATATGGGCGGAGGAGCGAAGATTAAAACGTAACAATCAAAATAAGTTAATCGACTTACGCGTTGAAACCCCTGTTTTATAATAAAATAACTGTGCAATCATGTGATGATGATATTATACAAACAAAACCAGTGACGAATCACCTTTATTATGAAAATACGTGTCCACTACTTACCACAACTTCCACCTCAAACCGTGTTAGCCAATGTTAATAAAGTCAGTACTTCGATATACTATACGTACTTCTTGTTCTAATGTTAGTGTTATGTTACCTTTGTGTTATTGTTACCAACCTACTGAAACTTAACGATGAACTAACTAAGAAGAGAAATGAAAATGCACGCTGTTGGTTCATAGAAGGCTTTTGAAGAAAAATTTAAGCCTGTAATTCAGGCAAAATTTTATGAATCCTTATTAAGGATCAAAAGACAAGCTGTTGTTGACTGCTTATTGTGATAAAAATATTCTTTTAGAAAGATATTGGAAATTCTAAATCTTGTAAAAAAATTAAGTCTCTTCGAAAAGGACCGCAAAGTGTGTTTGGAAAAAAACTGAACTAAGTGATGTAAAAATCCAAAACATTTCAATTTAATAACCTTGAGACATTTCTGCAAGTTTTCGTAGATAATACTAATAATAGCTTACGTCAACCATGTTCTTGCTTTAGCTCTCTTGAAGTTATATTTCAAACTGACGTCCATCAACATAATTTACTCTAACCGGAAAGCGTCTAACGGTCTAACCACGGTCTAACCAACAGCGTGCACAGACTATTTCTTCTAAAATGTTAACCAGCCTCCGAAACTACCCGAAGCGAGACCGATTCTACCCAGACACCAGCCGACGCATGCAGAGCGTTACCTGAAACACCACGCTCTTTCTGTCCACGGTATTCGGGTACTTCGGGGTCGTTTTCACGATCTGCACAAAGGTTTCTGGCACGTCCACTGGCACTTCCCGCCCCAGCAGCACTGGAGTAGTGTCGAACCCAGCCGGCAACTGATACGCGGCATACACCGCCTCACGTATCAACACTGATTCGTTCCTAGCAGAATACGTGACGCCTTCCCTACAATCCAGCAAAGAATCCTCCCCGTTAGAGATTAACAACTGTATCTTATGGTCGCTCATCAGAGTGTGCGTGAGAGCGGAATCTGGTCGGTCGCCGCATTTGGCGGTTTCCGAAGACCGTTTGCTTTTCTTGCTGCCGAAGCTGGTGCCTGATCCATCAGAGCTTTGGGGTAAAGACATGAGTTCGATGTTAGTTGTTTTAAAGTCTGATCCGTCGGAGCTGGGGCCGGATGTGTCTATGTTTTGGAGGACGGTGCTCTGTTTGGAGCTGAAGCTGGTGCTGGAGCCGCCTGAGGATAGGAGGGGTTCTTCGTCCCGGGTTGCCCTCAGGCGTACCTGCGGGGGCCGGGGTGGGGGGTAGCGCGGGGGCGTCTTGTTTCGCGCGATGAAGCTGTCCGGAACGTCCACCGCCATCTCGCGGTGGGGGCCTGGAATGAAGAGAAAGAATACCATTAGTCACCAATGAGTTAGCAATCACGCAGTTACATTAGGCAAAGTGAAAATTCGACTGTGTAAGGCTAAGGACCTTGAGGATCAATCTAATCTAAGACTTATTTTATTTTATATCTACGCAATTAAAAATTAACCTAGACGAAATATATACGAAATAGTAAGCGAAGTCAGTTTAAGTTCCTAATTATGTTACCACCATCTATCTATTTTACAAAACCGATCACACGTAAGGTTTTCCTCCTGATAACAACACAGCTACTTACTGCATCGATGAACAAATCGCAGTAGGACCCAAGGGCTATCAAAAGATGCTCATATATGTATATAAATAAATAAATAACCTAAGTGACGTGGGTACTCAGAAGTCATAATACTAAGCAATATTGCGATAGACGTGAAGTGTTGTCATGTCACTATTTAACTTTGTTGTAAAATCAATAGTGCTTCAGTCTGCGGCAAACAGATAAAAGTAAATATTATTACACATATTTTGCAACTTCTCAGCTCAACACGTTTAAACATAATGCTGGCATACATTTTAATTATGTTTGTTTTTTCTATTTTATATTCTTATTCTTTGACTGTATTTAAGTAAGTACGAGGTATTTTAAATTTGTCATTCTTCTTCTTTTCGAATTGACAGCAAACTCAGACAGTCTCGGCCCAGAAACCAGCCAATCGAATAGCGTCGTCAGCAGCCATGAAATTTTTTCGTTGAATATGTTGTTGTGACTATCTCAGGGGTTTTAAATTGTTGTTGTTGTTGTTGTTATCTCTCAACTAGTGTTGAGAGATAACAACAACTACACACCGAAGTGCCTCGTGACTTTACCCTAACTAAACCTTGAGTTACATTACATGGTACCTACATGATTGCCTTTTGAATTGTGACCACAGATAAGACCGCAACACGTATTAACATAATAAAACAAGCCATGGCCGCTAATCTGGAAATCACGCTCATATCATCTTATGCTTTAAATATAGAAGAAACAGCCCCGGTAGCATGAAGTACTGTGACAAGACTATATCTCACATTTAACTGCGAAAAACCTGCAAGAAACTCGTCATATTGAAACACCGACTGAACCATATTGAAGAACCTTCGAGACAAGCGTTTTAACACTCAACTAAGGAGGTTGTTTTTGGATGCACCTCCTTTGGCTGCGGGAGTGACAAGTACCATATAAAGCTAAGCACGACAAAACTATGTCGTGTCACGCTTAATACCCGTCAGAAAAACCAATTATTCTCCAAATTGCCGTTTTACTTAAATTGCATAAAAGTTCAATGCCAATATGAAGACAATTAGGAGCCACTTGGAGATCCCAATTTTTTACCCATTGTTTGTGGCGGAAGGTCAGAGCCAAATTACCAGTTACATCGCAAGGTCATCTGCTCCAGCGCAGTTTTTGCGAACAGTAATCAGAAGTAATGACAGGTCTCAACCATACAAATATTGTTGAAGCTAAAGTTTTGAAATGTTTGAAAGTCAAAATTGATTTCCAATGATTGCCGGTTTGTATTCAAGATAATGGCATTTCGAAATGTACTCGTACGGAATTTCAATTGAATGACTCAAGGATAACTGATGATTTTAATCTTACCTTATCCTTTCGGTTCAGGGAACTAAATGTACTTTTTCGATTTACGTCTTCAATGTCATACGCTGGTTGGTTGTCATTATTTCTTTTCACTCGTCTAATCAAATCATTACCTACGCTCTGGTGAGTGAAATGCTTCGTCTAAATTACTTCCTATAAAATAATATACTAAATATTCTTCCAGGTATTGTATACTTGGACTGAGCCTACGTTATCAAAAATTGTCATTGACAATCAGACTATCCAGCTGGCTAGTATGGTCTTTAGCCCCGTATCCTCGGGTAGAATCAGCGGTAGAGAGCTTGTAGAGAACGATCAGCTGCAGAGGTAACTTAAACCCTTCCCTTCACGTTCTAGGAGATGAGAGTGTAAGTTTTATTTGTAGCTGACTGTATTTTACTGTAATCTACTGGCGAATAAAGTTTTACC
This sequence comes from Teleiodes luculella, assembly GCA_948473455.1. Classification (NCBI taxonomy): domain Eukaryota; kingdom Metazoa; phylum Arthropoda; class Insecta; order Lepidoptera; family Gelechiidae; genus Teleiodes; species Teleiodes luculella. The sequence goes on from OX419596.1 coordinate 2,565,126, forward strand.
TTAGAACCACTATGAAAGCATGGTTAGCATATGCGTCTGTGTCAGTCAATGGATGCGGGCAACGCAAGACCAATCATTGTTGCAACATTAGATGGAAGCCTTTGTCCAGTGATGAGCATCTGCTGAAGATCTTACCGGTGTCTGAGAGGGAAAGCATGGTGGGCATGTACATCTGTATCAGTCAATGGGTGCGGGCAGCGCAAGACCAACCATTGTTGCAACATTAGACGGAAGCCTTTGTCCAGTAATGAGCATCTGCTGAGGATCTTACCGGTGTCTGAGAGGGAAAGCATGGTGGGCATGTCCGTCTCTGTCAGTCAATGGATGCGGGCAGCGCAAGACCAATCATTGTTGCAACATTAGACGGAAGCATTTATCCAGTAATGAGCATCTACATAATGAGGATCTTACCGGTGTCTGAGAGGGAAAGCATGGTGAGCATATCCGGGTCATCCGGGGGCGGTCGCTTCTCCTCTTCAGCGTCTAACACCACTATGCTGGAGCCCGACCGTCTCCGAGGCCTGGAAATTAAAGAAAAATATACCATGAGTATTGCTTTATATGATAGTTACATCAGATATCTTTGTTTTTCTATAAGTCTGTCTGAAATCTGTCTTGATGTATTGTACGGATTACGATAAGACGTTACAAAATGATGCCATCACGGAGCCTTCTCTCCTTAGGTAGTTTGAGAATCACTCATCACTGCCGTCAAACTCTTTAATAGTTGTCAGATGGTGTGAAGGGTTTGACGACAGTTCACGACAGTGATTCTCTACTACTTTTTACGGAAGATATCTTATTCTCATAAATATATTGGTGAACAAAGCTAGTTTAAAACGAAGCGAAAAAAAGCGTTTTTAAGTTATATTTATAGAATAATAGTTGATTGCATATCTTTCAGAAACACCAAATTATGAGTGTATCTACTTTTACATTTGATCGAAGGCTAATAGGCGATTAATAGAGGCCCTTTATGATAACAAACCGCTCGCCGAAAATATGCTTACAATTATCTCTTTGATAATTTTAGATACATCATAATGATGGAGTTCATTGTATCATCAAGTGTGACTCAAATCTAGAATCTTCTTTATTATGTAAATAAAGGTATACCAAAGGGTTTTTTCGTTTAAATTATAGGGACTCTTAATATATTACCCCATCACAAGATTTTAGTCGTGACGGCTTCGTCTATTGTTATTTACATTATGGTACCTCCGTTAACCGAATAGGCTTTACATAACGTTCCCTTTTGTGAATTTCTCCCTTTATCTTCCTTTAGCCCTTCTATCTTCGCCACTCAAGCAAATTGTATTGTTAATAATAAATGTTTGTTTCCATTTGCAATGCGGCGCAATAAACAAAACTAGAGTATTTCGGGCTTCTTGTAAAAACGGGGATGCCTGGAATAAATAGCTTCTAGAAATAAGACCGTGTATTTTTTACAGTCGAGAGCAGTTGAAGCGGTACATTTTGGAATAAGGAACGCGTTGATGGATATTACTTGACTGTACGTTCAGATTTCTTATGATTTCTTTTTACTTTTACCTTATGAATTAAGTCATTTCTTCGCAAAATGTCCTTTTCGCAAAATCATAACAGCAGCAGCGGGGCAATGCATGTATTTTTGAGGCTTTCGCGCTTACTACACATTATTACGATTGTTTACGGGTCTTAGAGCGATAATTTTAAATAGGTAGGTATGTATTACGTACGACACCGTACCTTAAAGGGGAACGCATATTCTATAATAATACGAGTATCTTTTAGTAAAAATTAATACCTATTCCTTAGGAAAATCTAGTTTGCAGTAAAATAACGGCCAAAATTCGCTAATAATATTTTTATTGTTTGAATTCCGAATGTAATTTTCATTCATGCCACAATTTTCGGAAGTGGCCATTCGGAGGGATCCGTTACGCGCACGACGCGTGACGTCACGGCCGGCTGCGCGCGCAGTTCGTCTTGTTAGGTGCGCGGACGCAACCTTGGAGGGGCGGATGCTACCTTACGTTTGATGAGTGCAGTGCATGTAATTATGTTTCGTATATTTGTATAAAGGTCACCTTTTACCACGTGAAAATCCTTTTTCCCACGGGAATAATAGTAGCACAAGCGCAAAGTTTTGATGAAGATTGGTACAGAGATAGATTTGATCTTGGAGGAGAACATAGACTACCTCTCACCGCGGGAAAATACCTTATTCTCACAGGAAAAAGGTAGCGCGGGCGGAAATTTCCATTAAACTTGGTACAGGGATATAAAAGATTTTGGGGTTCGATAAAAGCTACCTTTTACCGCGGGAAAAAACTTTATTCCCACGGGAAAAGCGGTAGAATGGGCAAAAAGTTTTAATTCAATTTTGTACAGAGATATAAATAGTACAGGGAAAAGTCGAAAACCAACGCGGGCGTAGCCGCGGGCGGGTAGCTAGTTTAATATTTATAATACGTCTGTGATGATAATACTATAACCTTTGTTCCGGAAACCGAAATATGTCCGATATGTCAACGAAACAACAATGAAATTGTTATGAAGAGCAATGAATGAAGTGGGAAGGGACTGTGTCTGTATGTATGCACACTGACAGTAGGTACAAATTCCGTTGCGCTGGACTAAATATTGCTAGATCATATTTTCATTAACTACACTACAACTACAATCAACTACTACACATCAGAGAATAAAATATAAAGGTTTATGCATCATTGACTTATGCGGCATAAACATTTATATTTTTACTAGCGACCCGCCCCGGCTCCGCACGGGAAAATGGTTATTGTGGGTTATCCTTCAGTATATTATGCATGTATTATACATATAAACCTTCCTCTTGAATCACTCTATCTATTAAAAAAACCGCATCAAAATCCGTTGCGTAGTTTTAAAGATTTAAGCGTACAAAGGGACATAGGGACATAGGGACGGAGAAAGCGACTTTATTTTATACTATGTAGTGATAGTGATGATTGATGCGGCTAACCTGGCTTGTCTTTTGATTGCTTTGACATAGCTTAGATTAGAAGTTTACTTTTTTCAGATCTAAGGTACTCTAAACATGATAACAAGTTCAATTGAATACCTCCATACTTTTCTGGTAAATAAATCTAGATGGACCTACAATAATGAAACTTTAGGTCAACTAGAAAATTGTTGTTAAAATATCGATGCAGGCATTACAATTACAAATAACCACTCGGTCGGAAAATTCGGTCCTTTTTTCAATGGAATCAGTAAACTGCAATAAAGTATTTGTATCGTAAACTGCTCAAGCATTAGCCTCTCTGCCTAACTGAACAGACCAAAAAGGTAGACAATGGGCCCGATTCTACATATTATGCTCTAACTTAAATTTAAGAACCATATGTTAAGAACGAAAAGGGACAGGTGATTGCCAACCTACATTTAGACACGTCAAACATCGATTTTACGCGTAATTTAGCAGGAATTTAAAAACATCCCGACTAAATTAAGCTGAAATTTACAGCTGCGCTGCTTATTTTAAATATCATTCATTCAAAATTAAATTCATTCATCTAAAGAGACCAACAACTCGGCAAAAATTGAGCCCAATAGGTAAAAAATAATTGAATGTCGCACTCGGTCCAGAAAACTAGCTAGTACAGCAGCGTATAGAAGTCAATGGAACTATGTAAACATTGTTTTAGGATCCTCGCAGCAGTTGGACCGGCAAAATCAACTAAGCGTTGTTAGTTCTGCGTGTAGGTCACTGTTCGTTGTCAAAACACCATGTTTCACTGGTTTTGAACTGTTTCAGCCCAGTTAGCAGGCTAACTGGGCTGAAACAGCAACGTTTTACATATTGACAGAACTACTATGGCTCTAATGTCACTATGTCGCGTTTGACAGCTTCTCGAGCCTGTCGCTACTTACATAGTAGGGGTGCGGGGGGGCTGTAGTCTATTTATAGGTACCTAAACTAGCTTTCAGCCCCGCGGCTCTCCCGTGGGAATGAGGTATTTTCCCGCGGTATAAAGTAGCATATTACTCTCCATCCTTTCAACTAACTCTATACCGAAAATCAAGTCGATTGTTTGTTTAGTAGGGCGTAAAGGAAGGACAAACAAACAAACACACTTTCGCATTTAAAATACCAGCTCTCCGCCCGCGTTAACAGCTTTTCCTGTGGGAATGAGGTATTTTCCCGCGGTAAAAAATAGCATGTTACTCTCCATCCTTTCAATTAACTCTATGCCGAAAATCAAGTCGATTGGTTGCTTAGTGGCGTGAAGGAAGGACAAACACACTTTCGCATTTATAATTATTAAGTATGGATTAGTATGGATAGGTGATCTAGAGAAAAGCTGTGGCTACCTATTCAAAGTTCTAGTTAGTAATAACTAGTTTATTTTTTCAGTTACACAGCTACTTTCAATGATAAGATAACTTAGCTTTTTTAAATGATAATACCTTAGATTCTAGCACAATACAGAGTTTTGGTAATGCGACTGCCTGTAAACTTTAAATTTTTGCCAAAATATAGCCTACTTTTTTTCGCGGTCTCTTCCTTCTACCGTTTACTTTATTTTTCTTTATTCGAATTCTGTGTTTTTTCGAAATTTATACACAAACTACAAAAAGAAAAATGTTCGCTCAAATGCACGTATTTTGATTACATCACAAGTGGAATGAGAAGCAGGGAACTAATGTGCACCGACATGTCGAATAGTTGCGCTGGACTAAACATTTCAAGTATTTTCAGTTACTACTGCAACAAGCCTAGTCATAGCCTTACAATCATGAAGGAAAATAAAATCCTCGCCCATATGGAGTAGTAATCATGCTTAAGAACGAACGACTACTTGAAAGAAAAGTGTGAATGTGTGTGTGAGTACAAAAAATATGTCTCAGCCGGCACCCATAGTACGTTTTGATTACTACTCCATTTGGGCGCGTAAATTTTTTTCTTCCTTCATGCTTACAATTGAATCCACCACCCGAGTATAACAAAGCACTACGAACGCTATGTCAAGTCTAGTCTAAGCTTCCAACACATCCGACAAGTTGACAAGCCCGTCGGCCTGTAAAATGGACGACACAATAGGTATCCCCTTAGTTAGACTATTGACAACAAGAGCTTTGTTCTATTAATAAATAATTCCATCCATCCCATAGTACAGTCGAAAGCACGCTAAGCTGAACACTTTGCACTTTGCACCGTACTTATGTCCACTGAATAAAGCAGAAAATAGATGCCGGTATCATGTAAAGAAAAAAAAGTAGTGCAAAGTAACTGGTATCATATAAAAATGTTTATTTCTTCTACCGTGTACGTAACTGGTTTCGAATCATCGGTTTCGTACGCGGCCGAAGGGGTACTTTCTATTATTTTCCTACAGCTTTCAATTGGACGTGCGATAAAAAAATGATCCATAACGTATGCGTAGTTCAATATTAGTCTAGTCCAGAGATGGGCGTGGGCGTGGGAGTGGACCAAACGCGACTGTGTGAACAAACAGCACAATGGGCATTGTGATTAGTGACCAATGGTTTGGTCAATAGTCAGCAGTAGGTCAAAATCCAAAAATTCATCATAGGTTTTTTTTTTAATAGACAGCATCAGCGGAAGCGGATACGCAAGTCCGGTGAAGTTTGATTAGTCGTACCTTTTCGACAAAAGCATAGGTCAATTAAAAAAAAAGAAAGAAAAAAGCTGATACGGGAAGCGCCAGTTTAATTTGATTTATATTTTGATTTTGGAATGCAACACACTTTGGGAATTGGACTTACGGAGACCAAGTTGACGAACGGGGAAATGGACGAAGGGTGCCGAAACGTTATAATTTATTTCATATTTTACTCTAAAAGAAATATGGAAAGGAAACTTGAACACAGCTACGAAAATTTCTAAGGTCTCACTCACATAAGTCGGCAGTCGAGAACAACGAAAAAACAAGAAAATAAAGAACAAAACAACCAGCAACAACAACAATATGACAAAATGTATCAAGTCTGGTGAAGCTTGATTTGATTGGTCGTCCTTTTTCGACACATGCATATAGGTAAATTTTAAAAAAAGGAAAAACTAAGATAAGGTTAGAAGTAGTAGAGTAGATATAGAATAGACACAATTTTATCCAAGATGTGATATAAAATTGGACAGATTCAGCTAAGCTAAGTGTATGTAAAGCGCAGGGTAAGTAACCTCTAACTTTGCATTACCCAAACGTGTGTGCTATGATACTTTGATTGAATTAAGAAAAAGTTATAGGTATATATAATGTGAAATGTAATTGAAATATTTGCATACAATGGATTCCGCTTCGCCTCTCATCAAACAGAAATGTGCGTGGGGACAGCTAAGTATGTATGTACAAGTCTACAGTACATCTCTTTATATGAAACGAAATCATATCTCAAGATGCAAAAAAGCCCTCTGGCTTAGATATCGCAGTTGTGTTGATTACTGTTGAACGCTATTGCCTATTCCTTGATTGATTACACCAAGCCGCAGAATTGGATGAACGAAAAAGACTTGATTTTCTATAATAAATACCCCAAAACATTGATCTTAGATTGAATCTACACACTGCACCAGCATTTTCATGAAATTCTTAATAATTTATCACATCTCGCAGGTAGGTCCTTGGTAGCCTAGCCAAGCCAACCATAGCGCGACCACACGGGAAAGCGCGATACCAGAGTTCAACACAGATTGCGCTCGCTTTGTATGGGACACGCTGTATATAAACTCGAATATCATCCCGCATGCATACCACTCTTTCCCACGTGGTACCATTGAACGATTGAACTACAGAAAGAAAGTGTCGGATTGGTCCAATAGGGAAGTGTCCTCGGAAAAAAGTTATCGATTCTAATTAATCCCTTTGTTAGATTATCGAAAAAAATTTAACACGTATTTTTTTTTTTCAATTTGACGAAGATTTACCGAATCAAAATGTATGAGAAGGGTACTATGACGTCACTTGTTTCGTACAATTTGTATGGCGGCGTGTCGTTACTGGTTTCAAAGTGCTGTATCGTCGGCATTTTTCGTTTGCCAGACGAAAAAAAAAAAACGTGTACATTATTTTTTAGTAATCTAACTGACGGACTAATTAGATTTTTTTAGGACACTTCCTCATTTAAGCCGGGGGGGGGGGATCTACATCGCACCGCAAACAAATAAGAGTTAACTCACACGCTTGGACTGTAGGTATTAATCTTTGTCTTCGAGGCTCGAATTGATATCTTCACTGGCAGGTAATAAAGACTGCGTCAACCGCATCGGTATCCAGATCACGTAGAAGGGATCTGCCTATATATACTTGCACCATATACTTAGTCGTGTATTCAGTCAGCTCAGCACGTCATGTTGGTGTTCTTGGTATGCAGGCGGGAATAATGTCATATTGAAGGTGAAACAATTGGAGGAAGAAAAGAACATTCTTAGAACTGGTGAAGGCTTAAGTTTACGTCATTGAATGATAGAAAGAAAGAAAACATGAGTGAAATATACTTTAATGAGTACAAAATAAGTACCTACGATATTTCAACAAGTTAAATGTGGTGCCTAGTACCTGATTTCTGCGATGGAGATCTGTCATGCGGTCACGATAAAAGAAACATAAATTCAGCTTATGCCGCAGACATAATATTTAGAGGAAACGAGATTTTTTTGCAAAATTAAACCACGTAGATAATTGTCATTCGCAAATGTTTCTATCGGTGACCTTTTAAGGCGATTCCGAACATTTTGATTTGCTAAAACATTCCAGAACAGATCCTTGCCAATCAATTCTGCGGCCTACTGGACATTTACTAAAGTGTATTTTTCATCAGCATTCAGTACCACGTCTTCAGTTATATACTTATAGCTTTAGCTCTGAACTCGTCTATCAATAAAACCGTTGATTCATTCAGTATTTACCACAATTCCATCAGCTGATACGCTACGTGATTCCGTTACACTTTGAAGATCAACGTAATCTTATCTTATAGATTTTTATCTTGTTTTTATAGAAGCGGATCCACTGCCATCTATTAGCAGTGTGGTCGAACTTTTGGGACAGAAAGTAGTGGAAATTCTCGTCTTAGAACTGGGCAAATCTGACTTTTCTTATAAGTTTTTCCTAAGAGAAAGAAAAATCGCGCTTGTAGTAATTTCGTTATTCTGAGGTTCAAACCTCAACTAAATCGTGGACTGTTATTTTTTCTCTCTGCTTATTACAAAGCACTAGCCATGTTTTGTGCCAGTGTCACCCAGTGACAAGTTATAGTTTTTTAATTTATTTTACAGCTTGGGTTACATTAATGTAGTTTTAGTAAAGACATTGGTAAAGACCCATATTTTTTTGAAAATAAAATTAGCCTTAGAGTATAAATGAAAAAAAAAATGTGGGTGTTTATTATACTCTAACTAAGAATATGTCAGGGATCATGTAGCTTCTCAACAGTGAAAGAATTTTCGAAATCGGTTCAGTAGTTTCGGAGCCTATTCGATGCAAACAAACAATCAAACCTTTCCTCTTTTTTAATATTAGTATAGAAAATGCAGGGAACAACCCTATTATACGTAGATAGAGGGCGGGCACCCGCGCGTGGGTTCAGGGCTGATGCATAGTGTTGAAATCCTGGCTACGTGACTTGGATACTCATTTACTATATCCCTTTTAAACTTGTCGACTTGTGTTTCGTTGACAGCTCATTAATATATGACCCCACCGAGGGGCTCGAGCCTACCCTGATACCAGGGTGAATAGGCCTTAGTCGACCACGCTGGCCCAGTGCGGGTTGGTCAACTTCACACACAACCTTTGAATTTCTTCGCAGGTGTCGTCGAAAACACATTGGTACGTGCCGAGGTTTGAACCGACGCTCTTAACCTGAATTGTGTTTACTTTATGAAAAACATTTTTGGATGCAAAACTGCAGGGTTATAAAATATAGGGTATTTTATTTTTCTTATTGCTCAGATTTTGTATGATTTTAAAGTATTTTTCTCAGACCTAAAAGAATAGCTCTCTAAAAGTGTCGTTTTAGTCTTCAAGCCAGGAAGGAATGTTGAGGATCACATTGTCGTTGGTTACTCAGGTGAATTTTGTCGACTATTCCCTAGGTGGTTTTTAGAGGAAAGGATGGTTTCACAGCTTATTTGTTTTGGTTAGTTTACTTCATATTTTTTTGTGAAAAACAGAATAAGAACATCTGACACAAATACCTACTTACAAATACTTACAATGCCTTTCATAGGGCTTCAGCTTTATCCTATTAATTATATGCCTATGACCTAGCTTTTACTAGAAGTCAACCGGCAGCCTCACTTGCGTTATTACTTCGGAAAATTTTTTGAAAGGTTTCCAACTTGTTAATATATTCTATATAACAGTCTACAAAACTAAGACCTATCACTTGCCATAATCCCCAGGCGGTTTGGCGATCGCAGTTGTTGTTTATAAAAAATAACACGGATAAAAGCTGCTGCCTAATCATTAAATTCCATTCAGCCACACAAAACAAATAAACATGAAAGCGAAATAAAAAACACATTTGTATGTGACGGGAATCGAACTGAACTGAGACCTTCCCGCTGAAAAAAACGGTTAACCTAACGATGACTATCCACCACATACTAACATACTAACTATATACACATACTTACTAATAATAATTAGTTCGGGTGAATCAGGTTTACGGCGGGAACCTTTACTATTTATTCGTACGAAAATGCTACGAGACTGACCTTTGCGTAGCAGCTACTACGGCGGCGTAGCAATGTGACAATAGTTTCTACAAAAAAACTTCTTCCAGAACTTTTTCAACAAAGTCGCGGCTTTTAGCCTATGATTGATTCTGCGAAAGGATTTATATCGAACACAAAGTATGGCGGCAGTATTATCCATATTATAAAATTTAATATTTTCTATCGCACAACACCATAAATAAATGTGTTATAACAACTACAGCCCACAACATAAAAGTAATTTGAGGCGGCTTATTGCTGAGGTAGCAATTTCTTCCAGACAACCTTAACAGAAGAAGAAAGAACATTGAACGTAAAGGAAAGTAAAAAGAAGGTATACCATAAAAGTAAATAGGTGGGTAAAGCAATAAAACCAACAAAACACAAGTGCGCCCCTACAATATTCAATTTTAAATTGAGTGGAACCGACGCGAACATATAAACGGCATAAATACACTAAACCCGGCCATTTTACTAAATTCGCGATAATCCGGCGAAATTCGCTGAATGCCAAATACTGGGAAAGCGCGAGTCAGCGCTAATAACTTCTGGTTCTGGCTGCTATGAGCAAGATAACTGGCTATTACGGATAAGAAATACATTAACTTTTAAATTAAGAACGAAAAGAGATAGGCAATGGGCCCGCTTCTTCATATTAAGCTCTCTTTAAAAATCGATAGCTTTAAAAAACTCAAATAAATTTAAAAATCATATTTCCCTTTCACGTTCTTAAGAACGAAAAGGGACAGGTGATTGCCAACCTACATTTAGAGACGTCAAACATCGATTTTACGCGTAGTTTAGCAGGCATTTAAAAACATCCCGACTAAATTAGGCTGAATTTGACAGCTGCGCTGCTTATTTTAAATATCATTCATTCAAAATTAAATTCATTCATCTTCCATCCTTTTCGATTCCCATAAGAATGAAAGAGACCAACAAATTTAATTTAGAGATTTTAGCGGCCGCGGCAGAATAAATTGAGCCCATTACCTTAATTAGAAGCAGTCAAACATAAATTTGGTAACCGCAGCTTTCCGCCCTGTGGTTCCGCCCGCGTTAACAGTATTCCCGTGGGAATAAGTAATTTTCCCGCCGTAAAAGATAGCCTATGTCCCCATAGTCTATTCTATCATTTAAGTTCAGTAGTTTAATATTCGTATAGAAAATAAAAGTAACTTTGTCTATCTGTTTTGCAATTGAAAATTCGGGTGATAATAGCATCACCAGCAAGGTCACATAGGTTAAGTCATACCGCGGCAATATTATGCCTAATTCCCATCGGGAACAAAATAGACTGCACCGCAAAAGGAAAGCTTAAAAAAACTAAATTTAATTTGTAGAAAGAACAAATTTAATAACTGAAAGAACAAATAGAATATTAGCCAACTTTATCGTGCATGGGCAAGAGAGCCCAAAAGATTTAGGCTCTGTTTCACCTTATAGTCATGTAAAAGCGGAACATTAGTATAAAATAAAAAAATATCCAACGGAACCCTAAACGTAAGAACTGGCGAAAAAAATGAGCAGATATCAGCAGCTTCAGTGTTTTACAGGCGGCCGCGGACGTTCCCATGTAAATTGGTCCCGTTATATCCATCCCGTTATCCCGTTACCGAAGCGCGTTTGGGCCAGCCGGGACACGCCCGCTGAATCCTCATTTGGTCCCGTAAAACATAACGTCTATTTGTACGAACATTTGAAGAAAGAACAAACGAACATGAATTTTAAAATTAAGTTCTGTAAGTAGTTCTTTTCTTTTAAATTTTTTATTCTTAATTTCTATTTTATAAGCTTAATGGCCAGTTAGAATAAGCTAGCGTCGTCGTCGGTCGCCAGTGGCTGTGCCATTGCATTTTGGGAGATGCGGATTCAAACTAGGCAGAACATATCAATTCGGATTTTCTGTGGAAATTTCGAATTCGTGTATTTTTTCGACGCTTTACGGTGAAGGAAAAAAACATCGTGAGGAAACCTTGCACTCACCTGCAAAGGAATTTAAATGTCGTGTGTGAAATTGACCAACACGCACTGGGCCTGCGTGGTCGACTAAGTCATAATATTGTGATTCTGGGTAGGTCGAGCGAGCCCCTCGGTGGGGTGGGGTGGACATAATACTGGAGTTTAACGAGACGAAGTAATGTTATGTAGTTCTTTTTTCTTTATTTGTTTTTTAATTCTTAATTCAAATTGTTTATTTTTAACTAATTACTGGCCAGTGACAATAATAAGCAAGCAATGCACGATCGTTGATATATTGTACAATGTTACAAATAAATACACATTAGTATCGAAATGTTCTACATACAATGGAGCCTGCAGACCGTTCTAATGGCGAACTGTACCGACCGCGGGGAGATAAGACGGGTACTGTTATTGTACCACCCGGTCTCTGGTGAAAGCGGTTGACAGACAGACAGACATGCGGGCTCTGATTATATCGAGAACGACACACATTGTGCTTCGGGCTATTTAATGTAGATTTTAGTTTAGTAATAGGAAAGTCAAATGCTTTGCACCTAAGTACTATATTTAATGATATGGCTAAATAACTCTTCATATGGGTGTTGTTTGGTTGGTAGTATGACTTTAAAATAGCTACATCGTCATAACATATCCGTAACGTAACCCACGGAATTGACAGCAGTCTTTATCTATGTACTTAGTTAAAGTAACAACAACTGCTTTCCCCAAATTCATCTGACCTTTCCGGTAAAGGACTGTTATAGGTTTCTGTAGTACAAAAAGCATCTTCAAGTAATTATACCACTTCGTACGAAATTATTTTTTAAAACAATAGAAATAAACTTACATTAAGATCAATTTTTTTATCATTGGTTCAAGAAACAATACTGGCACAAAACAATTAACACAATTTATTCACACGCGACGAAAATTTTACTTTCAAATTTAGAACGAGACTGCTTGCACTAAAAATACTTAGATAGACTGGCCGATAAAATTTTGTAATACAAGCGATTTCTAAAATTGCGATTTGTTCTTAGAAATACGTTGACACGCGTTTGGTCGTGGTATCAGGTGTTTTAGTAATTGTTTTACAACAGATAACATGGACTGATAACGAGTGGGCGGTTCGCATAGTGGGGACGTGACGCGTATTTACATGAATCACTCATTAGATATTTTACTTACTAATTCTTTTTTTAATAGTAGGTAATCTAACCTACCTACAAAATATATTAAGTAACAAGAGGAGAGCTCGAGTTTTCTATATACCTAATGCTTTAAAACGAAACATACAACTAGATAATAATATAAAAAAAATAAAAAATAAAAGTAAAATGTATACCAAGATCTTTTATATATGTAAAGGAAATAAACAACATACTTACATACTTATTTCATGACACAGTCACATTTTAAAAATAAAACTAACTTTTTTTCTCTAAGTACTAAGGCTAGCCAGCCTTAATTATCACGAAGCTCCATATTATTAGAAGTATTATCAAAATTATCAGTATGTTTCGAAGTAATGTGAAATTATATTACAATATCAAGCCACCTACGACAAAATTAACAATGTCGAAATTCGCAGCATTTATCACTATTCACTACCTACATAGTCTAAAACAAAGTCGCTTTCTCTGTCCTTATGTCCCTATGTCCCTATGTATGCTTAAATCTTTAAAACTACGCAACGGATTTTGATGCGGTTTTTTTTTAATAGATATCGTGGTTCAAGAGGAATGTTTATATATATAATACATGCATAATATACTTAAGGATAACCCACAATAACCATTTTCCCGTGCGGAGCCGGGGCGGGTCGCTAGTAACAGATAACAGATTGCGGACTGCGGAACCATACAAAGAAAATTACAAACATTTCTATTAATCCTCAGATAATGGGCTCAATTCTGCCGTGGCCGCTAAAATCTCTAAATTTAAGTTGTTGGTCTCTTTCATTCATATGGGAATCGAAAAGGATAAGGAGATGAATTAATTTAATTTTGAATGAATGATATTTAAAATAAGCAGTGCAGCTGTCAAATTCAGCTTAATAATTTAGTCGGGATGTTTTTAAATTCCTTCTAAATTACACGAAAAATCGATGTTTAGAACGTGAAAGAGACATAACAACTTAAATTAGGATATTTTAGCGGCCACGCAGAATTGAGCCCATTATCATTATAATTTAATGACCAATCAAATTTTGAGTATATTAAAATTTATCAAACACTAGTCTGAAATCACTCACTATTTCCATTTGTCCAGTCACTACTAAACTTACTAAAAAAAATGCAGATAAATACATCCCGCCGTACCGTATGCACCATATTTTCCGTATTCGCAAAAAATATCCTCAATATAATCCCCGGTTAACCATATAATTTAATTAGTCGGGATTTAGCTAGGACGACGCACTAATCAGGGCTGGTTGCACAACCGCGGTTAGCTATTAGTTGGATATATGAGTCATAAATACGGTCGCGTGATTGCGTAAGCCAGGGTTATACGAGACGGCTGGATTAGGCGAATACTAAATACCTTAGTATAATAATAAACTTTACTATTTTAACTCTAAATATGTATGTTTGTATGTATTTAATATGTATGCATGTATTTAACGCACTGCCTCGAAGTTATTTATTTTATCGAATCCGGTTAAAGGGTTGCGTGGTAAATATTGCTACCTTAACTACATAATATGGCCGCCTTTTGTTCACTTGTGTTGTTGTTAATTGTGTTTTTTTTTCTCGTACTTTTTGTGTGCAATAATGTTTATCATAAAGAGAAAGGCTACTTTTGTATTTACCGCAGAAAATATATTATTTCAATTCTGATGGATAAAGCTAGAATTTTATAGGTAAATATTCATTATTTCTCTTAGAGGCAGAAAATTTTTTTTGCTTTTCATTCTATATCTATGCTTATAAATAACCGATCTATTTATAAAAAGAAAACAACGAATATCTCCTGTCCTTTTATTTTTCGAAAGCTGAAAAGGACAAACTAACTAAAATTAAGGACTAGATTGTTGTTTTGTTACTCTCGCTCCGCCATGAAATGTTGGCGCGCAAGATGTAAAGCCGCGTTTACACGGGAAAAGTAGGCGGTAGAGTTCAATATCGCATCGCACTTCTTGAAGTTATTGAGTTCTTACTTGTTCATTAGAGTGAGACGAGAGCCTGCCTGATTTGAGCAACTTCAACTTCTGATCTGATGTCATTAAGTGCTTTTGAAAAATCTATGATAAATAAAATATTTTGACATTGAGTGCGGTAAAATACGGTCAACTGCAGAGATAACTTAAATCATTTTATTAGCGTCCGGGTGTTAATTATATCTGCAGGATACCTACACAAGTACGATAAACTCGAGAAGGTGTCAAAGTGCGACATAGTGACATAACTAGTATGACTTTAATGCCATTTATTTATTTGTTTTATTTATTTATCTATTTCGGGAACAAATAGTGAATCTTTTCTTTGGTGTTTGTATTTCAGCAATGGGTATTACGGCTGAAATAAAGATTTGTTATTAAACTACTATATCTCGTTTTGTCGAGCTTCTCGGTCTTCTAGCATGAAACACTGTGACAAACGATTATTCTACATTTATCTGTGAACTAGGTTTCTGCCTCGCGCCTTCGCCCGCGTTAACAGTTTTATCCGTATGAACAAGGTATTAATTTTTACGCGTTAAAAGGTAGCTTAGTGTTATTCTGATGTATAAGATTATTGTTAAGAATAATTAAAATCCATTAGGTAAGTGCAAACATCCATACATCCCCAAACTATCGCATTTATAATATATATATATATATTTAATTGACCTATGCTTATGTCGAAAAGGTACGACCAATCAATCTTCACCGGACTTGCGGGGGAGTGGAAGACTCTACCCCAAAAAAAGTCATATACCAACGCGTCTAGGGGCGGCTCAAGGGAGCCTCGGACGACGGCCTAGCGCGTTGATATTGAAAAACATCGTGAAGGAGACGACGCCTGAGGGGCTCCGCCTCTGATTTTCAATTTTGATTTTGGTTTTGGCCGCGGGTGCGGGCGTTGTTACCTGAAGGGATTTATAATATTACTAGGAAATGCTGCGAGGGACCCACCATATTGAAATATCCTCCAATAGGATAACAGTATAGTCTACGTCTCTGTCACTCACGCGTGAATCCTCGTGCTGCACAGCTGAATACCGGCTAACTCTACCGTGTACTCTACCCGTGTACTCTACCTGTGTAAAGCAGTCTTTAGTGCCGTAACGTCCTCCCCAGAGGTCGCTCGCGTAATGAGGGATTATTTCGACAAAGCTGCGGTTAATTAGTGTTGCCAGTTTCATGTGCCAGCTTAATGTTTTCGGAAGAATAATACAAAATGAAAATATTAATGTACCCAAATACGGATTTTGTTTTGTATAATTTCATATGCGAGTGAGTCATACCTTTAATCGTTCAAATGTTTAAAACCCGTTTGCCAACCAGCTCTTCATACTAATATAATATTATAAATGCGAAAGTGTTTGTTTATCCTCCTTTCCCACTGAAACAAAGCATAGATTGACCCGATTTATTAAGGGATGGAGAGTGGCATAGGCTACATTTTAACGCAGGAAATATTTAATTCCCACGTGAAAAATCAAATAACAACGCAAGCATAGCCGCGGGCAAAGTGTCTGATTAATCGTAGTTACAATACCGGGATTGTCTAACGCTGGAGAAAGTACGAGAAAGCCACAATATACATTATTATGACTGGATTTGACTTCATCCACAGTTTGTACAGTTAAGAGCATATCAAGCTCTTTGGAATTTACACGATCATATTATATTCCGTTGAATAAGAGACAGAAGGACACAGAAGCGCTAGACGCGTGTTCATCTTGACATTCTCTTGACTTAACCGTACCGGTCTATACAAATTACAAACCGGTATTGTCACACGATGTCCACAGTACACGGTTTACGCTTTTAAAACCTAATTGTAATAAATAATATCGGATATAATTATTTTTGGGAAGTAAATTCAAACAAATTTAACCGTTATTGAATCGGTTACTTTGCCTTTATTGCTTTAACAACCGTTCACCGCGAAAACAATTTCGATTTCTCACAGTCATTAACGCCATTTTGTTTGTACAGTTTGTTTTTATTTTTTACATAAAGGTTACAGAAGTATAGGACGAGTGGAAATGTTCCAAAGAAAAAAAATAGGCTATTATAATTATAATAACAAGAGAGGAAATAATAAAATATTAGACAGGTTAAACGTGAAAATGTTATTCTGTATCAAATATGGGATAAAAGTAAAACTTGTGGAATGCGCATAATATCAAAGCTTCTATATTGATCGATTTTATCGACAAGATAGATTACATGAGAATTCACGAGATGTTGTGTTGTGTGAAGACCGGCAAAGGCGGAATACCCCATCCAGCCGCTGTCGCTACTTCCCACGCTCGGCAGACAACGGCTGGGCGCGGCATTTAGTACATTCAGCTACGTAATTTTTAACAAAATATAATTTTTTTTTAAGTCTCCGTAACCAAAGACCTATATACCCTTTCTTTGGATGTAAAGTAAGGGATCTTCGATGTAAGTGCGAAGGGCCACAGATAATAATGGTCCACGTAATTCGTATCATGCATGCCCTGATACCGGTTTAGCAGTGGAAAGCTTGTATAATGCGAGCAGCAGCAACAAATAAAACATATAGAACAATTAAAGTAAATATTGGGCAAATAAAATAATAAATGACCGAACGAACTCTCCCATTTATATTATTTATTTTTAACATATACTTAGTAATAAAACTAAGTGCAGAGTATTCTCGTGAAAATAACACGCTTACGGACGGAGTTACGGACCCACAAAATTATCGTTTCGGAAAAAATATCAAAGATTTAGAAAGCGTCAATATGGGATTAATATTCTCGTGACTTTTGATGCTGACTGTTATATATAATCTAGTTCGTATAAAATATACAGTAAATGTAATTACAAATTCATAGTGATTTCAATACAGACAAAATAAATTGCTCGTGTAGAATATCTCATTATTATCTTCGACGTGTTTCCGGGACTGTATATTTATTTATGAATTATTTGCGTAATACACGTTAATTCTAAGTTAATGATATTTTTATATTAATTTTAAGAAATAGGTACCCAGGAGACCCGTTCAAAATGTTTTTAAAAATATGTTAAAATTATAATAAAAACTTGCGTGACTATTTACGTATATTAATTGCAAAACTTTATAACTTTCATCATAAATCAAAAAATTGCATAGCTAAAATCCTTTAATTTCACTGATTAAAATGTATATTACGACATTTAATGTTTTTGTTTAAATTCGTTCTAAAAAATGACTTTCTTAAGAGTTATGCCAGTGACTGTACCAGCCTCATACTTGTCTGTAGGTATGCAGCCGTCCGCAACCTATTGTGATACAAACCGATCGACAGTTTGATCGCCATTATGTAGCAACCGTAGCATCCGACAAGCAGCGATGAGGAAGCGAAGCGAATCGAACTACAGAATCTATAAATATTATAGTTGTTTATTAAATTAGAATAAGCTGCAACAATCTCGGGGCTTGTAATTGTTTGCTGTTTGCACTATTTAAGTGTCGGTGGATGTAGTTCTAAGCTCCTCAAGTCCGGTGAAGCTTGATCCGTCGTACTTTTTCGACACAAGGTCAATTAAAAAAAAATCTAAGCTTCTTAATTTGGTAACATTTACGGTAAAATGCAATAAATACGTCATATATGGTAGATAAACTGCTAAAATTGATGATAACTATTAAAGGAGGTCTGAGTTATGTGGTTCCCAGGTTAGGTTTTTAAATCATTAACCAAAGAAAACCACCGTTCTACTTCCTATATGTTATCTTTCGCGCTCTCAAAATTCAGGCTATGAATAATACGTTGACTTTAAATAAAAACATAAAAGACCACTATATTATGTAGTTAAATTACATGGTCATTTGTATGATCTAAAGCCACTGAATGTAACAATGAACGCTTTTCTAAATTAATAATTTCACTTTCTCACAACTATTGTAAAAAAATATGTCGAGAATAACTCTTTCACTTTTTATTCCACTAATGATAAATTCATCGGTTTCGCCGCGGTGATTTCAAATTTTATGCAAAAATTCGTCGCAACAATTGTCTTTCACGAGAAGAATCGAATTCTATCAAGTTTAGTCGAGGGTCAGCGACAGAAAAGAAAATTTAACCTTTTGATCCGAACCGCGTACAAAATATGATTTCATTTTCGAATTTCTGTAACATTTGATAGATTTACGGGGAATAAAAATATCGTAAGGAATACATAACCATTAATTTTTTTTGTAAAATTGTCCAAACTTAAAATGTATTGCCATAATCCACAGTCCTGGCTGGTAGATATTTTTATACATCTTCTAAACCCTGACCGATCAGTAGTGTCTAGAAAAACAAAATCCTTGGTCTGGGAGCGCCACGTGTATATATTTATGTTTGTTGTAGCATTATTGGTCAGGTAACCTTGTTTATTTTGAGTAGGCAACCCCGGGGCAACAATGTCCGTTATAAAATTAGTTCCATTGAAATTCCGCGATATGGCGAGGTTATTTATTTTTCTGTCTTTACTGCTTATTAGGCTTTACTGCTTATTAGGCTTAGTTACTAGGTGCATTTAATCGATTTTTATGACATTTGAAGACCAAGTCAGTCACTGAGTTTGGTCACAGAGTTACTAGTAACTCCGTGTTTGGTCCAATGGTCCAATGTCCCCAAACATCATCTTGAGATCGGACACCGAACGCGTCTCGTGTTAACCGGTACTAGGGTAGACTAGGCAGTACTATTGTCAATACTCTAAATACCAAACAGTGTTGTCCATTTGGATGGGTGTCTATGTCTAATGTGTCTTTAACTGTAAGATATAAAATCTTTTCTAGTTCTATGAAACGATTTCTTTGATTTAGTGACAAGATAAATCGAATTAGATGTTTAAAAAATTCATTCTCATTTCGGTATATCTTTTATTATACGATTATTTTACTACTAAATTTATATTTCTGGGGCATAACTTTAATCAACTGACAAAAATATGTGCTTGAGTGCAACCCTAACCGGTACCGGTTCGTAACCGAATATCGACGATAACGAACACCGGGCCATATCCGATATCGTGGGTAAGTGGACACTCGGCCCTCCGGCCAATGGCACTTTCATAATCATAGCTGGTATTATTAATGCGAAAGTCACTTTTGTTGCGTAATAGAGATAAAGAATACCTACGGTTGTGACTACAGTTTATTTTGTTCTAGCTTGTTAGTAGTATATTTTTCTAGATAGCCCGATTTTCCCATGATCTATCGACCTAAAAATTTTTACCGCCATAAAATTTACCAATGTTGTAGACAGACAAACGATACGATTATTTTTTTTTGAATTGGCCTATGCTTTTGTCGAAAAGGTACGACGACCAATCAAGCTTCACCGGACTTGAGAAACGATACGATATAGATTTGAGTGCCGTTTTTATAGGGGTTTGAGGAGTGAAAAGTAACAATATAATCGCCTCACACAATTTGATTAGCACTTATTAGAAAAAAAAAGCAGCGGGGCCAATCTTCAGTGGATAGTCTCTCTCACATTTATTTCATTAATGCTTGCTTACAGTGCGATACGAATACCGGTTATATTACGTGGATGCGTCGATTATACCGGGTAATGTCTTGTTTTCTGTCATTGTTCCCCTGCTTCATTTGTTTTGTTACTGAGACCCTGTAAATTACTGGAATTGGAGTTTTCTCTGTAGTGAACCAGTCAAGTTCAATGTGGTTTAAACTTAAACGAACCATGGTTCCGGAAACATACAGAATGAAGTATTAATTTTTGCAATTGCAATTTCTAACCGGACAATTAAATAATAATGTATGAGGAAGTATGCAATATAAGTAATGAATGAATAAATAAATTAAATTAAGGTTGATTCTGAAATTTATAACCTTTTTTGTTTCCTTAAAAACAAGTTTTTCGTGTTCAGGTTAGATAATATACACACTTTAAATCAGAAATATGTAATTTTAACCAATCGCAACACTGAAAACGTACTCTCAGATAATTATTTACACGAATATTGGTTTTACCCTTTCTACACCACAACATTATTATTTGTAGGTGGACGATTATCAACCTAAGCTAAAGAAGCTGAACAAGTAAAAAATTATATTTGCTGCTAATATAATAATAATAACATGGTTCTATGAGTGAAACGACCTTATTGCACTTTAAGGCAGAAATAAATACTACTTATAGCTACTAATATAGGGCTTTTTGAATGTAAAAACAACTCAAAACGGTCCTATGACGAAATAAGTCTTGTACTTTATGAATCTCCAGTTGAGTTTATGATGATAAATAAGAAAGAATTTAACAAAAACCTAGCGACGTCTAGCGTCTCTTCGTCAAGTCACAATTCAACTGAGACACTTAAAAGTTTTTAACTACATCTGGGAACGTTAAACGTGGGTTTAAACTGTCGACTCGCGGCTAGTTTGTAGTAAACTAGCCCTTAAGTGCTTTTCAGTCCTTATCTCGAGCTGTTAGCGCACGTTGCGTTATGTGAACAAATCTACTAATGTGTGTTTGTCAAATGAACGCCGCTTTTGAACGGCCAAAGATCCTCCTCCTCGTGATCGTATCCTTAGTATATATTAGATTTGACATTAAAAAAATATTTTGTACAATCTTAATTCGAATAAAAACCCTTTGTATCTGGAATTTATAACTTTACTGATATATTTGTATATAACTAGCACCCGTGGAGCTAAGTGGACCCTGGCAATAGGCCGGGAAAACGCTAAACCAAAGAAGGTGTTTACCCAAAACTGTTCAAAAGTTTCTTTTTTATTGTTAAAGAGGTAAAGAAATTACATAAAATAACATTAATATATAACACTAATTAAAAAAAATAACCCCCGACATAAAACCGTTACTTGATCTTTTCAAAAACTAGAAAAAAGGCTGATAGTCTTCAAATGGCTGAAGATAGTTTCTTGGATCATAGCTAAGAACAATCTCGATTGTGACACCTTGCAAACAAAGAAAACTAGATCAAAATCGGCGCATCCGTTTAGGAGCTACGATGCCACAGACAGACAGATAGACAGACACACACGTCAAACTTATAACACCCCTCTGTTTCGTCGGGGGTTAAAAATAACTGCATTTAACTGCAGTTAATATTCTGTCACTGCAGTGACTTAGTAGAATTGACTACAAAACATTCTAAAAATGCTATGTATAATGTAGGTATATTATAATGAATGTTAGCGTTTAACGTCCATGTGTGAGTGGAAGTGTTTTTTACCCCAAAACACTTAAAAACATCTACTTGTATCTCTGGCCAACTTAATGAGCGCTTTTACCTAATTTTATTTTTATTTATTTATTTACATTTATTGTACACAAGAAAATTACATAATTACAAACATAAAGAACAACGACACAACAGGTAGGTACTACTTATTTCTAAAGAAATGTCTTCCAGTAGATCTAGAGGAAGAGATAAGGAATAAAATACAGAGGTAAGACGTGCACAATAGATACAATAACAGAAACTAACTACTTAAAAGACCTAATTTTGTAAATCTTATTCTACATTTGAAATACAGCTACACATTTCTATTCACAAATTCAACGGCTAGACTGAGAGTAAACAATACGTTCCATCTTATTACAATAATAATAACCAAACACTTGAGCTAAATACCGTAGAAACAAGAAAAAAGAGACCCATAATATCTGAAAAACTAAATACAACACACACACGAAGAATAATAAACTACCTCTTAAACCAGTAATTTAAGAAGACAATAGATTTTGAGTTTTGAAAAAGGAATGCCCCGGCAACAGTGACGTCATTTTCGGAACCGGTTTCTACCGGTTACCTTTTGTTGCATTTTTGGGAACTCCGATTACAGCGGCACGCGGAGGGTTAACTTTTTTTCTATTTCTCGTCCGAGTCTGTTATTTTGTCGGTTCAAAAATTTATCATTTCTATGAAGATGTTCTTTTTTGTAACGGCCTCTCGTAATTTTCGGTGAAATGCTCGTGAGATAGTACTTTTATTTTTATTGCACAGTAAAATACAATCCTGTTTTATTTAGAAGGTATATATAGAACGTTGTACGTATTTGTAGTCTTTAAATAAGTATGTAACATTTCAAATTGGTACGTACTTAGATTAAAATTTACGCAAACGCATATCATCACTACATAGTAGGTATAAAATAAAGTCGCTTTCTCCGTCCCTATGTCCCTATGTCCCTATGTCCCTTTGTACGCTTAAATCTTTAAAACTACGCAACGGATTTTGATGCGGTTTTTTTTAATAGATAGAGTGATTCAATAGGAAGGTTTATATGTATCTAATACATGCATAATATACTGAAGAATAACCCACAATAACCATTTTCCCGTGCGGAGCCGGGGCGGGTCGCTAGTAATATATAAACGAAGAAAATACAGAATTATCTCAATAACGAAATTAGTTTAAAGATATAACTACTTATCGTTATTAGAATTATTTTTAGACAACCTTATGGTATCGAAAGTATTGAAAAACAATTTAGATAAACCGAATAACTAGAGCATAGATAATGAAAACACACATAACGTACAGTAGGCAGCACTGCGGCTGGACATGTTGACCTTGAGAGCGCCCGTATTCCGTAGCAGGTAGGGGTGAATTTCGTATTGCGAATGTCCAACCGCATGTGCTGGCTTCTGTACATACATACTTTAGGTACATCATTACATATACAAACGTATTATAAACAGACAGTCATTGGGCTCAATTTTGGCATGGCCGCTAAAATCTCTAAATTTAAGTTGTTGGTCTCTTTCATTTATATGGGAATCGAAAAGAATGAGAGATGAATTAATTTAATTTTGAACGAATGATATTAATAAGCAGCGCAGCTGTCAAATTCAGATTACTGTAAGGATGTTTTTAAATACCTGCTAAATTAGAGAGAACTACGCGTAAATTAAAGTGACAATCACATGTCCCTTTTCGTTCTTAAGAACGTAAAAGAGACATATGATTTTTAAAGGAGATGTAAAATTTTGTATGGGAGGTGGTTTTTTATTATTTCAAAAATTGAACGGGTATTCTACGCATATAGGGTAAAAGGGTATATTATTACGATAATCAGGATCACTTGAAAAAAAATAAAGAAAGCTCCGTTTTTTTTATAAATTGATTCGAATATGGTTGGTAGAAAAATAAACCTAAGATCTGGCAATACAATTATACCTCTGGCAATCCTTTCAAACCGATTTTTTGTTGCGTAGTTGCTGTGAATGCTTTTTAAGAAAGAGATAGCGCATAGTATAAAAATGATCTATTGTCTCTTTCTTAATTTTTATTAAGATTTAATCGATATTTTTACTTTTTTTCTGATTTTGGCGCTAGTGTTACCTACTTTGCGCCAGTGTCAACTGTCAAGTTTATTTTCAAGGTAGGGAAACTAAACGCTAATTTCGGTTAAAAAAAAATTTTATTTTTCTGACTGTCAGTTGAATACCTGTCAATCCTGTCATCTATCACGTTGACATTCCATTTTTTTTTTCTAGTTTACGTTCTCTAAAAATGAAACGAAAAGGCCTCAAGTTCTTCAATAATTATTTTCATTAATTACTGCAAAAAAAATTACTACAAATAAAAATAATGTTATACTTGGCTGTAAGATTTTAATACAAAAAGATAATATTAGAATAATAGCTCTTGGAAATTCATTGATCGTTCGTTTCATTATAACTTTTTATCTTGAATAAGTTTGCAATTTTTACGAAAACGGAGCATCGATAAAATAATTTGATTAGTTATCCTGAAACCCACTTACATAAGCTTTCTAAGTAGGTATACTACTTATCCGTTCAATTTTTGGCCGAATAAAAAACCACTTTTTACGTCTCCTTTAAGTTAGAGCGTAATGTAGAGTCGGGCCCATTAACTGGAGTACAGACAGGTTAAACTGCTCCGGTACTGGGACACTTTTATCTCAAGTAGTTTGTAACAATAATAGCAGTTAACGGTTTACGAGTCTACGTCAACAAACCGATATTAGTTCGCAATGACTCACCGTACAGGACAACACCAACAACTTAATAATACGACGTATTTAAAAAAATATTATGGTCATGTCATGTTATGACTAAATTACACGGTTACACTTACATCTAAATAACATATGGACATTATTGGACATAGCACCCAAGTCCGTTGAAGTTTGTTTCGTCGTAATTTTTCGATTCAAGCATATAGGTCAATTCAAGAAAAAAAAAGCGGCCAAGTGCGAGTCGGAATCGCCCATGAAGGGTTCCATAGCAGCCAGTAACATAATATAAAAGTTTTTGTAGTTCGTTGTGACTTTGATCGATGTTTTAATAATAGTGAAAGGTAAATTGCGGTTTACGATTTATGACGTATTAAAAAAAAATACTTACTAGATCTCGTTCAAACCAATTTTCGTTGGAAGTTTTCATGGTAATGCACATCATATATTTTTTTTAGTTTTATCTTTCTCTTATTTTAGAAGTTAGAGGGGGGGGGACACACATTTTTCCACTTTGGAAGCGTCTCCCGCGCAAACTATTCAATTTAGAAGAAAATGTTATTAGAAACCTAAATATCATTTTTGAAGACCTATCCATAGATACCCCACACGTATGGGTTTGATTAAAAATTTTTTTTTTAGTTTCAGTTCTATGTATGGGGACCCCCTAAATTTATTGTTTTTTTTTCTATTTTTGTAAAAAAATCTTAATGCGGTTCACAGAATACATCTACTTACCAAGTTTCAATAGTATAGGTATTATAGTTTCGGAATAAAGTGGCTGTGACATACGGACGGACGGACGGACGGACAGACAGACAGACAGACAGACAGACAGACAGACAGACAGACAGACAGACAGACATGACAAATCTATAAGGGTTCCGTTTTTTGCCATTTGGCTACGGAACCCTAAAAAGCACATAGTACATAGCAGGCTTACTACGTAAAGCGCCAGAAGCACGAAAAGCTATCAATCGCGACATAGTGACATAAGAGCCATACTAGTTGAGCTTCTCGAGCTTCTCGCACGTCACTTAGCAAACCTGCTGTAGCCATAATATCTAAAAACTTTACAGAAACCACAAAATGTTGATGTCCGGTTGAGTCCGGTTCACAATTCAGATCATGGGATAACCTTTCGGAAGAGAAGACATCACGACCATCTAGTAAAAGATATCTGATATTTAACATAATGAATGACATTAGAAAGATTATATTTCACACAATTAATCACGATGGAAGAAAAATAATTGGAAACCTTATTTCCAGTTTCTCCGTTTGGCAGACTATTTAAGTTCGAAAAAGTCTTAGCCTGAATTTGCTTTGCTTGGCTAGCTGGCGGCTTTTAAACTAATAATACATAATATGTATATTCAAAAATAGAATTTGAACGTTAGGTACAAACGTACGTACTAGTTACGTACCTAGACCTACTCACGCCGTGTTTTATTAAAAAAAGAAATATTTTATTTTAACCAACTAAATAATCTTATTGATGATGAAAATAAGAGCAATATGGTTCGCTAACCACAGCCAATGCTTAACCACAGGGAACCTGTCACTGTCAGTATTTTATTTCATCTGCGAAACTGATATTCCAACATAAAAAAAATACCTTGTCTTTTTATACTCCTAACCTAACCTAATGGTTAATTTTGCATAAGGACATGGATTAATTTACATGACATATTTTTACCTCATAACGTTTCAGCCGAAAGACACAGGTGCCGGGCACAGGCGATCAGCGATGCGATTATTAGTGTAGGTACCTAATGCTTACCAAATAAAAGAACCACCTTTCTTGAAGTCGTTAATTAATAAGTTATGTTATGATGTTGTGAAGTGAAATGTTGGAATCATGTTAATGGTGTCGTTTTTAACCCCCGACGAAAAAGAAGGGTGTTATAAGTTTGCAAGGTGTCACAATCGAGAGTGTTCTTAGCTATGCTCCAAGAAAATATCTTCAGCCATTTAAAGATTATCAGCTCTTTTCTAGTTGTTGAAAGGATCAAGTAACCATTTTGTGTCGGGGGTTATTATTTTTTTTAATTTAGTGTTATTAACTTGTTTTTTTAGACAGCGCACATAACACCTTAGATTTTATCTTTAGTCGTCAATAATAATAATAAATTGCGCGGTGGAACTGATTCGAAGAAAAGGAGGCTGCTAGAACAGGTACAACTCAAATTACTTTATCTTTATTACCTACAGACAACCATCACTGTAATAGAGAAATGATTTAGAAACTGGGACATAGCGAATTGCTTTAATATAATTGTAAAGTAAGTAAGTACTTCAGACACGCCACTATGACTATGAATGAACAATATCTTGTGCGGCCTTTGTGCTGGCGGTGGCCGGTGGCACTTGGATAAATATACTCAAATTTACATAAATATTAGGTAAAGTGAATTTAGTATATCTTTAAAATAAAACTATAGGCCGAAAATCTATACATAGATAAGAAAAATGCCTACTTAAAATTAATTAAGGGGGATGTATGTAAAAAGCGGTAGAATATAATCCTTTTATGTCTCTTTGTTTTTCTGTTTACGGTTGTACGGGCTAATCGCCGAAACTATTGGACCGATTTGAATTATTTTTTTTATGGTGATACCTTATAACCCCGGTCAACATCTTAGATACCTACTTTTAATCCCGGAAAATTAAAAAGTTCCCGTGGGAGTTAAAAAAAATAATACATAAAAACTGTATGACTACAATTTTAGTGTTGAGAAATCAACTTCAACAACGTCTGTAGTATTGCATTATTTAATTACAATGTTTAAAACGTATTACTACGTAAACGGGTTAATTATTTGATTAAATAATGGTCTTCCTCATTGACACCGTCATTGACTAATTTAGGTTTATTTTAAAGATTTTAAAGTCGTTGGTGGCGAAATGGCTATCTCCACATGTTAGGTATCTCGTTCTGGGAGGCGCGGATTCGTTTCCTTACTTCTATGTCCTTCTTTAAGGTTTATTCTATCTCTGTACAAAGTTTCATCATTTAATCAGTTCAATGGTTTGTGGGTTTAATGTAAGTATTTATTTAAGCTTTTTTAGTACTTATTCTTTTTCGTCGCTCCTGGGTAATGATCTGTGATGCTCCATTGTAAGGAGATATGCAATTGGTGGGTGAAAGAAAACACCATTACCAACCGTGTGCTTATGGTAAAGATCTATTCCCCCTTATTCTAGCTGTGTAGCTACTTATCCTCTGGGAGTTTTCGAGATTTTCCCAAACACAACGCACGGAATTGAAATAAATGGATCTGTTAAAAGACAAAAGACGTAAAATGTCAATATACGGTATTTGTACTCGTATGAATGGATCGGTCAAGAGATAAAGACGCAAAATTTTAAAATGAAGCGTTAAACCTAAGTTTACCTTTTAAATAGCTGTTTATAATGCATCTCCTTGTTTAACGGAACACCAAGATTCACATTTCACGAACACAATCACTGACGCACCACACCACAGCACAGATTTACAAAACAGCCAACGGCACTGCGGCAGGAGGAATCCAAAACATTCACTTATCGGCCAAAAAGAAACAATCTAAAAGAACACGTCCGGCAGGTAATTTTAAAAATTCTAAAATGGGAAGAACGCGCAACCTTGCGCTTGAGTGCGTGGGAAAGGGACAGCAAAAAACGGGTCTCAGGAATGAGAGGCGCGGGGGTGTAGGTGCGAGGGGGACACAGGTACGGCTACCGGCTACCCTCTTCTTTATTGACCCTACGTATTAACAATTTTTTCAACGACACGCACAAGTGCTTCTCACACAAGAGCAGGTTGAATACTGATTCTAGACCCAGCTACAGGTTGCGGTGTCATCGTCGTCATCGTCGCTTCATTGTGGACACGGTTTGATTACTCTGAGAAACTGTAACTACTCGTACTTGAGGATATTGTTTACTTTAATAATACTCGTACCTACTCGTTATGAGTATTACTACCTACTTTTGAAATTTTCCTACATGTCTTCATGTGCTTCTAGATTAAATTTATTATTTGTTAGGAATGAGTGCGCAACTGGAATGAACCCCTAATAGATTATCTCTGTCTAGTTCATTGTTACATTCCTATAATTTTATCTTATCTTTAATGGAAGGCTGTTTGTTTTCTGATTAAAATAATTTACTTCAAGTTCAAACCTTAAGTCACTTTAGTTTGCTAGAGTAATTTTACAACATTATGATTTGATTTAATTCATTTTAGATGATTAAAATTTAATAAAGGGTCCGTTATCTGGTAGGATGGCGCAGGCCCTGTTACGTGCGTTTTTATCGAAACTATGAAATATTACACAAAAATATTATCCGTAAAAGGATCCATCCAAGTCACAATTTTTTTTATTAATGACCATTTAAAAATTTTGCTGATGCCAACTGCCAAGGTATTTAACATTACCAAGCAACACACAAACGTTCAACAAGTGTATCCGAGCCAACAGTATAATTCAAATATCATTCACTGGCTATGAAGATGCTATGAAGCTTAAAGTTAGAGGTCGCGTCATGAATTTAGATTCGCCGTCGCATGCCAACACCAAGGACCAGCGACCAACGGAAACAGAATACCGAACCGCGTGTGACCGCGTTTAATTTATTATGTTTAGTATCTTACAGACCTTATTTGAGAGGGTTAGATGTGTGGTTTGGTTCTTGGCAGATATTATAACCCCCGACACAAAACCTTGATCCTTTCAACAACTAGAAAAGAGCTGATAATCTTCGAATGGCTGAAGATATTTCTTGGATGATAGCTCAGAACACTCTAGATTGTGACACCGTGCAAACAAAAAAAAACTAGATCAAAATCGGCACATCCGTTTAGGAGCTATGATGCCACACGTCAAACTTATAATAACACCCCTCTTTTTCGTCGGGGATTAAAAAATGAACCAACCATTGGATACTTTTCACTTGTGTGTCGCCTAAGAATAATACACAACACAAATAATAGAATTCGTAAAATAGCATTCACAAGACTTACTGGTCGTAAGAAATCTCAAAAAAGAAAAGATAAAACTGGTCAAATGGGAACGGAAATAGTGTACAAGGCAAGGGAAAGGTCTAATTAATTGTTTATAGATAGGTAGTAAATAGGTTGTTGTAGGTACGTAGTGATTTTGATGAAATTGTTGCAATTCAAAACTGTTATTTTAAATATCTGCAAACGGACTGCGTAGTTGATATTTCTTTTTGTTCAGCCCAAGCTTTTTATCTATTAAACCCTTTTCTATTACTTTAAAACAGAATTTGATGTAGACATAGACATCAAAGACATATGGTGTCAAAATCAAGGTTACGCATGCCAACCTTGGAATCCAACCAGTAGCCAGAAGCTACTCAGTATGCGATGCAGGCACAAGATCGTATGCATCATAATTACACACTACAGCTCCTAATGACTAGCGAACCCACTCGGCTTCGCTCGCTCAGCGGACAGGAAAATTAACTGGTTTTTAATAGACACACAGTTACTTTTCGCTGCTGTATCTGTACTGTTTTTTTATCGAGTAGTTTCCTGTCTCCATTGCTAGTTTGTGGCCTTGTAATGTAGCATTATGTTGGAATACAAAAACGGGGTGCGGTTATGTACAAATGGAGATCAATGTCAGACAGAACAGCTATTTTGTGCGGGTGAGTTATAAAGGTCCCTATAAAAATATCCTGTAGCATGAAAGCTTCACCACAAACTTTAATTCCCTTCCCATTTATGAAGGTAATCAACTTGTACCAGTTTTTATTCTGAATTATTAGTTCTTAATGTGGGGATCCACCCACATCTGTACAATCCTGTACATTCCTTTTTTGTACCACTCTAAGCTGCCCTGAGCTGAGCCACTTCAGCTTACGTTTACCCTCAATATTTTATTTTTGTCTGATCAAACGCTAGCTTGCTTAAGTGTGGGTTTCGCACTAGAATAACTATATTACCTACGGCTATCATACCTCATAAACCGTGATAGGTTATTGAGCCGCCTAAGGCTAAGGCTAGTGACTAGTTCGATGGTTAGACTAGCCGCTAGTCTAACCAAATTGAACCAAAAATTCTTAGTTTCTAAATCACTATCTATCACTCACCGGTCTCCTGGCGCTAACTTGTGGTTCTCGACAATCGCCGTCGCCCTGATCCTGTTATGATCAGGCTGTTCCCCAATCAGTTTCTCACATCTCCCGTTGCTCAACTGCTGAGCAACATTGAAAGCATCACTGTCCTTAGAACTAAGCACTTCACTTTTCACTTCACCAACTTTCACTTTTTCACTTTGATCATTCTCGTGTTTCTCCGGTTCCTCAACTATATTATCATCCTTTATTGCTATACCGTTGGCTATTATTGGAGCTGGTTTAGATTGTAGGGATTTCAGTTGCGTTTTCGGTGAGGATATGGTCGCCTTGGTTTCTATTGTCCCGTTCTCGTTGATCGAGGTTACGTAGACGGAGGAGGTGGCTATGTAGCCGTTCAGTTCTTGCCGGTTCTCCGGCTGTGGTGGTCTTTTACGGTTAAGCTGGAAATAACAATTTTGAATTAGTTTGAAATTACAAATATTTATTTCAAATTTCGGACTGTATTATTCACATAAGTAAGTATACACAATTAAATCTTTAAATTTTCTATTCTAAAAGAAGACAAAAGAACTTCAAGATCTTTTGTCTATAGGAACGAATTAACGTTGTTTCTAAAATAAAAGTTTTCCGCATGAAATTGAAATACTAAGAATGAATAAACACAGACAAATATTGACTTTCTATCAGACTGTCCGTTCGTCACACAATTAGCGTCATTGGTTCCATTAGCTACGGTCGGTGTGACACAAAAGAACCAGTTACACTAAATATAACTTTTAAAAAAGAACAGTGGACACGTCATATTATTTTCATATTTTCCGTAACATCACGCAGATGTGGTAAGTAGATCACGAGGATATCGAGGAAATAAATTAAACTTGGTATTGAATATTTTTGCTTATTTTTTTCCTGTAAGTACCTATATCATACCTACTGAGTTAGACTCGGTAAGACGTCGCAGTGGGGACTGCGAAAGGGGTTTCGCAGATACATACTTTCTGACAATGAAAGGTTCATCAAAGCTGTTCTTATAGTACACAATGTTGCAGTGTGGTTCCCGTCTTGGAATTGGATCAACCGAACCCTTCCTTCTGTAGGTGTCGTATGAGCCGACTATAGAAATATACCCAAGGAATGTTATGAGCAGCAGCATTCACTTGTGGTATCTAGCAACAACGATTGGGACCCTCAACCCGCCTGCCATGTGATAGGATTTTAACAACACCTCCTCTACAAGGCCCTTAAAGAAGCAGAAGACTTTTATGAACAATAGAAAGCAGTCGCCCATATGATGACCCCTTTGCAAGTTCCAGCATACTTTGAATCAGGGCCAAAGGCCTTAGACGGCCACGCTGGCGCAGTGCGAGAGTTTGAACTTTGAACTTCTTCGCAGGTGTGTGCTGGTTTCCTCACGATGTTTTCCTTCATCGTAGTAAATAATGCATGCCGAGGATTCTTGAGCCCCGCGTTTCCCAAAATCAAGACAACAGACCTAGCCATAGATAGATATCTAATTTTCACCGGCAGCACATAATTAGTAAGAGACACAAAAATTTAAAATTTTGCTGCTGTTTACGGATGGCACAGGACAGTGATGAGTGGCGCAACAGAGAAGAGGCCCAGCAGTGGGTTGATATAGGCTGATAAAGAAGAAGAAGAAGACCTAGCCATTAGGCCACCGACGAAGCTCCAGTAGTAACATCAGCAGTAGTTAAGTAAATTTTCTTCAAGTATTTAATCTGTATCGTCGTAGAATTAAGTACCCACATCCGTTAGAGGATGAGAGATTGCATCGCGACTGCAAATTGACCGCAAACTCGGTTAATGCGCAGCTGATTTGATAGTTGCTGGAGTGACAAGAATGTGGATTACGATACAAGGTACCTACCCAATTAGATGACCATTGAGTTTTGTAATTATAAGTGTACGTTTCTATTCGACGTGAGATCCCCGGTTTTAAGGCAAGTGTTTTTTTAGGAATTAAAAGCAATTTTATTAAGCTTACAAATTATTCTAGTTTTCAAGAGAGCTTCAGAACAAATGGTATGTAGTGCAGATCGAGTCAAATGAAACAACGACACTTTTTTTTTTAATTGACCTATATGCTTGTGTCGAAAAGGTACGACCAATTATGCTTGAAACAACGACTCAAATGTATTTTAGAATTTTTAGATATCGTAAAATAAAAGATTACACCGATGGCTCGTGTCCTGAATTTGGGCTCAACGTAAAGCAAATTACTCTGGTAGTGTTTATTATCCTGCAGAGCATCAAGTGATGATGAAAGTAATATAAGTAATTAAGTATATTACTTAAAGTATTTTTTTTTTATAAATTGACCTATGCTTGTGTCGAAAAGGTACGACCAATCAAGCTTCGCCGGACTTACGGGGGACCGGAAGACTACCCAAAAAAAATTCATGTACCAACGCGTCTAGGGGCGGCTGGAGGGAGACTCGGACTTCGGCCAAGTGCGTTGATACTGAAAAACATTGTGAAGGAGACGATGCTTGAGGGGCTCCGTCTCTGATTATCAATTGATTTTGGTTCTGGCCGCGCCCCCGCCGGCGGGTATGGGCACTGTTACCTGAAGGGTAATTGTAACCTGAAGGGTACTCGCTACCAGAATGGTTAGGTGTAATCTAAATTCTTTGGCTGCTTTAACTGCATCAGTGATTTCGTCGTCACGTTCGGAAAGGATATGTTTGGACGGCGGCGGCGGAACCGCGTGGTGGGATGCTTAAATAATCATCATCCATCCTAGAGAGGTGGGATATCAGAGCATGAGGGTCATTTGCTTCAGCGTTGACAGCCAGTGCAGCGCTGCGTGCCTAATCTATGATTAGACGCACCTCTACAGACAGCTTGGACATATCCACAGGGGTGATCCGCTTGAGCGCTGACAGCCGCTGCAGCGCTGCAAGTTCCTAATGTATGGTTAGACGCACCTCTACAGACAGCTTGGACATATCCACAGGGGTGATCCGCTTGAGCGCTGACAGCCGCTGCAGCCGCTGCCGCGCTTGCTCCTCCACCGCGATGAGGAAAGCATCCTGGACTATGTTGTGACCGATGTCCGATACTGAGGACAAACAAAATATGTTCTTATTACTTTGCAAAAGAGCATTTTTCACTGTGTATTTGTCAAAATGTATGTTATGCCTGGAATTTCCATCTGAAACAATAAATGGATAATACTTAATAACGGCGCCTCGTGTGTTGTGTTTGGTATTTCTAGTATTTTCGTTTTGGTAAGTATTACTAGTAAGATTCTTTTCCTTTTATGCTGACTCTCTTAATTCCGTTATTTACCTAATATCTTTTGCCTTTCTCGTGATATCTCTTTTTTCCGAAGAAAAGAGACAACAAGAACAATTAAATATTTGAAAAAGTCAAGGCTCAATTAAAAATTTACTTATTATTTATTCATACTAATTAAATTACTAATCTAGATACATTACGTATAGGTTTTTCTATGTTGTTTGTTGACTCATCATAGGTACCTGACGCAATCACTCTATTCTAAATTATAATAAACAATGTAGTAGGCACTTTACTATACGGGTGATTAGTACCTACAGAAGCCAGCACATGCGGTTGGACATTTACACATTACTATCACAAAGTATATTATTGTAATATCGGTATGGCTAAGGCCGAAATTAGACTTTTATCGTAATCATCCTACTAATATATTCTAAACGCGAAAGTTTGTGAGGATGGACGGATGTTTGTTACTGTTTCACTTAAACTACTAAAAGGATTTTAATTAAATAAAGCCTCATTTCCACGGGAAAAACTGTTAGCGCGGGCGGAGACGCGGGGCGAGAACGGTAAGCTAGTATTTATTATATTATAACCATAGACACAGAATACCAAATAGTCCCTACCATAGATGTAATATGTGCCAGCTTTGTAGGTCTAATTCTCAGTCAGGAACCACGGCGGTCAAAATGTCAATAACGCCCTATAAATGGAAGAAGATAGGTCTTCTAGACTAGAATTCACAGCATCTAGACTTCGAATAGTATGTCGGCAAGTGAACCGCAATGCTCGTTAGTTACCACATTCTAGGCCTACTGAGGTGCGCTCGCGCCGACCGAAGCGCCATTAACGGTGTTCCATAAATGTATATAGCTATTTCTTTACCTATTAAAATTCTATATGTACCTGTATTGACCAGCATCAATAAAAAAAACTATTAGTTCATCAAACTTGGTTTAATTTAAACATGTCGTACACTTGGTATTTTGGTTTGCTACTTACACATGTATGGTTACGATCGTCGTTACGATGATAGGATCCTATCCACAAGTATATCGAAATCTGTTTGGCTGTTTGGGCCCGTAAGAGACAGTTAGAGTTATTTTCACACTACCTACCTTTATTCCGCGCGGCGATAACCAAAATCAAAATAAAATTGATAATCAGAGACGGAACCCCTCAGGCGTCGTCGTCTCCTTCACGATGTTTTTCAGTATCAACGCGTTAGGCCGCCGTGGTCCGAGGCTCCCTCGAGCCGCCCCTAGACGCGTTGGTACATGACTTTTTTTGGGGTAGAGTCTTCCACTCCCCCGGAAGTCCGGTGAGGCTTGATTGGTCGTACTTTTTCGACACAAGCATAGGTCAATTAAAAAAAAATCCCGCGCTCAAAAGTAGCCTATGTGTTATTATGATGTAAAAGCTATATTATTGTAAAGTTTTATTAAAATCCGTCCAGTAGTCTCATAGATTAGCGTGTACAAAGATACAGACACTCCCTTTCAGCTACACTCCCTTGATCAACAACAATCAGTTTTTTGAAAAACAAATCAATGTACAGACACGCCGATTCTTCAGTTTTATTATATTTTCACATCATAATGGTTGTGATTCTCCCAAGTTGACTTTCTAAACCTTTTTTGGATTGGATTTGACAGCGATTCAAAAATAGCAACTAAAGCTATGCTGAAAAACATTACCACAAGTTTTGATGGTTAGAAGACCCACATTAAATCGACAGTTCACGATTTCCTAAAAGCGCGCCCGGATACACGATTTGAGGTTTCGTTCAAACTTTTCCAAATTGATTTGCAGTGGTTTCACACGAGTACGAATAAAATATTTTTAACAAAAAGTTAAACCGCCGAAAAGACTGAAAAGCAAAAAAAACTCTGTCGGTCTGTTTGTTACGCTTTCACTCATAAACCACTGAATCGATTTTTATGAAAATGAGAGATAGAAGAGACCTTAAGAAATGATATAGGCTACCTTTTACAGCCGGAAAATACATAGTTTCCACGGGAAAATCGACATTCAGTGGTCCCTTTTTTTTAACCCTTAGGGTAGCGTTTAACAATTATAATGTCTTTCTGGAGACTACTAAACTAAATCAAACATAAAATAGGACTTTTTAGAAGACTAAGAAATAAAAATCCTTTTAAATTTACTTACGCGGAGAAACCGTAAGGCACAAAACATTACACAAAAAAATTTAAGGCCAGTTAAAATAAACAAAATGTCTTTTTCAATACATTTTATGGTATATCTTCATTTTGGTATTTTGTAATATTATTATAATCATAACATTTAGTAAGTAGGTACAATAGTTTTACGTTCGGCAGCGGTTGTGATGAATCAGTCGGTCGGGACATGTTATTATAAATAGCAGATATTTTTTATTAGCGATTTCTTCGGAGCTCAGTGATACATAGTACATAACATAGCCATGGCTTCTACAAGGCAAACTGGTTTTTTAAACGACTTTGCAAGTTGGCAATACAATTAAACACCAGATATATTTTTACTAGCTTTCCGCGCCGCGACTCCGCCCGCGTTAACAGTTTTTCCCGTGGGAATGAAGTATTTTCCCGCGGTAAAAGGTAGCATATGTTACTCAGGGTGAATATAGCTTTCTATTGGTAAAAGAATTTATGAAATCGGTTCAGTATTTTTTGAGTTTATTTATTATTACAAACATACACACACACTCACTCACACACACAAAAATACAAATCTTTCCTCTTATAATATTAGTATGAGTATGATTATGATACATAATAAAACTGTAGAGTTTGAAATTTTGTACATAGAAAAAGAATGCTAAAAACCGAGTCAGGGGGATTTAAGAAGTGTTATAGAACTTAATAATATCCAGATTTAAGTATTTTCAATTTTTTTATTTCTCTGTTGTCTGTTTGTACGGCTACGGGCTAATCGCCGAAACTGTTGGACCGATTTGAATGAAATTTTGCATGGTAGTACCTTATATATTCCCGGTCAACATCTAAGATATTTTAATCGTTGAAAATTAAAGAGTTCCTGTGTAATAGTTAAAATTACTACGGAAAAGTCGAAAACAACGCAGGCGTAGCCGCGGGCAAACAGAAAGCTAGTATAGTACATCAGGGTTTGTATCCAATATGGCTTCCTTTGTCTGTCTACATTATAGTAGCGGATAATTATATTAGAGTAGAATAGAATTAACAAGATTAAAAAAATATATTCACCAAGCACGGTCTAAGAAGATAAGGTCTTCTGGAAAACATGTCTACGTCATCAGCGAAAAACAAAGACCAAAATAAACTATACTAATAAAAAGGAAAGGTTTGATTGTTTGTTTGCATCGAATAGGCTCCGAAACTACTGAACCGATTTCAAATATTATTTCACTGTTCAGAAACTACATGATTCCTGAGTAAAGGCTATATTTTATTTTCAGAAAAAAATAGGGATCCTTACTAAAACTTCAATACCTAATATTATAACTCAAGGTGTAAAAAAAAAACCTAAAATATTCCTAATAATTGATAAGGCTCCGAAACTACTGAACCGATTTTAGACATTATTACGTTAGTTTACGGGTCTTAGCGCGGGTCTTTACTTAAATTTACTATAAGTACTGTAAATTAATGACAGTGCTGCCAGTAACGAGTTCTAAAAGTTCCCAATAATCTCCCATGTAAACACATTTATTAGACAGACTAAATAAGATTTTATCTCCGTTCTCGCTTTTCAACAAGTAAACGAGTAAACAAGTATATTATATTCAAGTATGTTATAAGTACTTTTGTACGGTAGTACTTATAACGTCCTTGATTATTTTAATATATTCAGAGAGGTTGGAAAGCCGCGCTTAAATCGTTATTCTGAGAATACCTATCTCTATATCACTATCACTACATAGTATAAAACAAAGTCGCTTTCTCTGTCCCTATGTCCCTATATTATCCCTATGTCCCTATGTATGCTTAAATCTTTAAAACTACGCAACGGATTTTGATGCAGTTTTTTTAATAGATAGAGTGATTCAAGAGGAAGGTTTATATGTATAATACATGCATAATATACTTAAGGATAACACACAATAACCATTTTCCCGTGCGGAGCCGGGGCGGGTCGCTAGTACCTAATAAAACTGTAGAGGTAAAATGTCTGTACATAGAAAAAAAAGATGAAATCCGTGTCAGGTGGATGTAAGAAGCGAAATAGAACATATCCAGACAATTTTCTTTTTTTTGTTTCTCTGTCTGTTTGTCGGTTTGTACGGGCTAATCTCCGAAACTGTTGGACCGATTTGAATGAAATTTTGCATGGTGGTTCTTTACATCCCAGGTCAACATCTTGGATACTTTTAATAGCGAAAAATTAAAGAGTTTCCATGGGATAGTTAAAAATTACTACGGAAAATTCGGAAAACAACGCGGGCGTAGTGCGGGCAGACAGCTTGTATTGAATAACTTCTTTTTTATATAATTTTTCCTATCATATCACACTATTATTATAAAGAGGAGATATTATTTGTATTTGTGTATGTGTGTGTGTGTATGTTTGTAATGAATAAATTCAAAAACCCATTTCAAAAATTCTTTCACCATTAGAAAGCTACAGTCACCCTGAGTGACATAGCTACCTTTTACCGCAGGAAAATGTCTCATTCCCACGGGAAACACTGTTAACGCGGGCTTTTGGATAAAAAGGTTTGTTACAGTGACAAAGGTCCAGTGGCTGAAAGCAAGTGCTTCGCATCTGGGAAATGCAGGTTCAATTCTTGCACAAGTATCAAGCAACTGAAGCCTTAAACCCTAAAACGGGTAGGCTCAACTCGAGCCCCTCAGAGGGGAACTATACCTATATGAACTGATATATATCAGTTTAATCATGGTCTAAGAAAACAAAGTGACTTGACACAAGCCTACGTCATCTGCTGTTCATCCTTGTCGAATATAATACGCATTTAACAAGGATGAAGACCAGATGACGTAGGCACATCCTTCTCGAATAATACGCATTCGACCGATGCATTCGACAAAGATGAACAGCAGATGACGTAGGCTTGTGTCAAGTTTGACAGTCCGATTGTTAGACCTTGTTTTTTTAGACCATGAGTTTAATTAAGTGACAGTCTATTTACCATTCCGTGCTAAACCGCGGCGCAGTGCGACGTTGTACCTACCACAGTAGACTGAGAAGTTGTTGTACGTAGTTAGTGTAGTTACATAATCTGCATTGCATTACATTCCAGTGCAGATATTCTAATAAGAATATGATCGTAGAACCAAGACTACTGAAATGGTTAATAAATAATCCGGTGTTATTTAATCGCTACTATTTCCTATATCGTACTGTGATCGTACTAATCCTAATATTATAAACGCGACAGTTTGTTAGGACGAATGTATTGATTGATACTAAGTATACTCTTTTACACAAAAAATACTTAGGATATTTAAAAGAAACTTTACAACTTTACAGTAATATAGATTATACATCAGAATAACACATACCTAGGCTCCGGGAATTTACTGCGGGAAATTCCCTCATTCCCGCAGGAAAAACTGTTAGCGCAGGCGGAGCCTAGTTAATGTTACAAATGCGAAAGTAACTCTGTCTGTCTGTTTTTACGCTTTCAGACCAAAAACCACTAAACCGATTTTGATAGTATGATAGGTCCATAGGATAGGTCAGTTCTATTCCAGAACTAAAACAGTCAATATAGGTAGGTACCTACTTATTTCTTTTTACTGCCAAAAAATAATACCTATTCCAATCAGTAGGAAGACCACTTTGATGAGAGTGGATGAGATGAGACTAAATGTAGGTAGATACAAGTATATCTGTAGTTATTTCATGTTACCAATGTAACTATTTTGATCCTAGATTGAATAGGCAATTTTCTAATATCACTCAGTATATTGCCTATGATAATAAAAACAAGTTTTTCACCGTGTAAGCAATCCAGTCCAGGAAACCTATCAAGCACTTACAACTTCACCTGACCACGTAAGAAAATAACTATTAGGTATAGGTAGCCAGCTTAGCTACTGCATTCCGAAAGAACAATCGCAATATTGATCCTTATGTGAACTATAATAGCGAATTAAGTACATAAACGAATGTGTGCTAAGTAAGTATATAAGTATAAACACAACGATCTGTCTGTTTCAGTGTGTACTTACGTTCTTAATTCAATTAAGACGCTAACAAAACCTCCTTTCTTTCACGATTGCAACATTTACTTTTCCTTCGACGAAACGTCTGAGGTCCCGGCTTGTAGAGTAGACCCGCCAGAGGTCACTCACCCCGAACTTCACACACAATAACTAACTAACTAACCATCACTGTCACAGCACGATCAATCACAAATGCACAGCCTATATTGTGGAAACAGTTTTCGTGGCACAAAAAGGGTGAATGTTGTTAAATATCTGTTCAAAACACGCGATCCGACACGAACGCTGGCTAGCTTCGCGATGACTCGCTCGAAAACCTGTTTTCCCTCTCTCTTGCGCAGTTTTACTCTGTGTTGCCACTCTTGGACATAATTTTCCACGATTTTGCGTCAGGAAAATTCGTGAGAGGTAGTCTTATTGGTCTGATTGGAATTTATGCGGTCATCTGTTTTTATTCTTATACGACATGTGACAGTTTTTCGTGTCAGGGTTATAGGCTGGTCAACAACTTTTGACGATCCCTAAATAATCATGATTGATGAGGCCGTAAATAACTTTTTCCCGTGGGAATGAAACATTTTCCCGAGGTAAAAGGTAACTTAAGGTGAATGTAGCTTTCTAATGGTGAAAAAATTCTTGAAATCGGTTCAGTAGTTTTTGAGTTTATTCATTATAAACACACACACGCACACAAATACAAATCTTTCCGCTTTATTTTTATTATTCGGCGTTTCATATTCTTTCATTTATCTACTTAAAGCAGATGCAGCATACTTTTATTATTTATTTATCATTATCATAACTATCACTACATAGTATAAAACAAAGTCGCTTTCTCTGTCTCTATGTCCCTATATCCCTATGTAAGCATAAATATTTGAAACTACGCAACGGATTTTGATGCGGTTTTTTTTAATAGATAGAGTGATTCAAGAGGAAGGTTTATATGTATAATACATGCTTAATATACCTAAGGATAACCCACAATAAACATTTTCCCGCGCGGAGCCGGGGCGGGTCGCTAGTTAAATATAAAAGAATACAGTTGTCTGTCATAAAATCTGATAAACTGAAAACAATGAATGAAACCAAAGCATAGATCCAAAGACACTAATTTGTCACTTTATTTTCACTTTAGGAGTATGTAGAGACCACTCTCTTCCTTCCACAAGCTATGGTAAGTAGGTATTTTCTTTACGCACATTACTCGGTCTAGGCACTCCACAGTTCCTAGTCCTAACTAATATTGAATTCTGCGCTTAACTTCATTTCTTAATGTTGTCAATTCAACAACAATACCAAATAAATAAAAAAATGTATTGCTACATATTACGGAAAATCCATAAACTGGCAACACACTGAAAATTACCTCAAAGGCTGTCGCGTCATAGCCATAGAATATTGCGTTAAAACGACGAAAGTGACTCACCACGTCAACGTGACATAGTTCCAAACCACTCCACTCTTTAACCACCAAACAACCTTGTCACAGTGAAAGCACGTTCGTGGTTTTCAGCGCACAGTCAGACGTGGAAGACCAGTACGTCAATGTATAGGAAACTATTCGAAGAATTTGCTCCTATCCTATGTAAACTATCGTTATTCTATGTAAGCCAAGAATGGGAAGTTTTCCAGTAGCAAATTAAAAAAAATCCTTACAAAACGGCTTAATAGATGCCACTCGTAAATGGTGAGGTAATAAATAAATAAGTATTGGATTATAAAAAAGCATTCAAATTAATCAACTAATTATAGGTACTAAAATTAATTTCAGTCAGAAATCCGACGAAAAAAAAATCCAGTCTACAATAAATCTCACTGTTATCATTATTTTACTATCAGGCCTAAGTCAACCACGCTAGCCCAATGCGGGTTGGTCCACTTGAATAACTTTGCAGGTGTGTGCAGGTTTCCTCACGATGTTTTCCTCCATCGAATAAACGTACATAATGAATTCGAAAAACATGCCGAGGTTTGAACCCGCGAACTTCTGAATCAAATCCGGTGAAGCTTGATTGGTCGTACCTTTTCGACACAAGCATAGATCAATAAAAAAATTACTTCTGAATGGCAATCAAAGGCCCCTTCCATTTGGCCATAGACGCTCACAGTCTAGGAATGGGAAAAACTTATTTTTTTTAGTTCTAATCATTTTCTATGGGCTCGATTGAGAAGGATTAGGGTAAACAGTGGAACAGACTTTTGGTTCACCTGTGTAACTTTACTAAATGTATTTACTTACATAGTTTGATCTCACTGCGCCTCTTCACTCGCAGTTTTATCACGCATGACATGATGCACTGAAACAATACGGTATAATTAATTTAGTAACTTAAATAAGTTACAATTTAACAATAAAGATTGAATGAAAACGTTATAAAATTTCATCATCATCTCAGCCTGTAGACGTCCAGTGCTGGACAAAGGCCTCCCCCAAGGATCTCCACGACCATCGGGTTATAAAATGTATACCTAATTTATTATCTCCACTGTCTGTCTATTTCCTTTTACCCAAGTGGCTGAACGAATTGCGATTAAAATCCTTAGGGCTATAAGATGACGTATTTATTTATTTATGAGTCTTTACACAAATTGTTATACCGATTGCACAAAATATATAAAAATAGTCTATCATTCATTACACTACCTAATTAATTAGTTAATTTAACGGAATCGTATCAATTGATTGGTCGCGTAACTAATTTAATTACATCGTTTTACTTATTCATCGATTTATTTATTAATTACTAATTAAGTACTTCTCTCAGTTGACCTTACTCGGGCACGTAACAATTAAAATAATTATGTGATTAATTTGTAGGTCGAGTTAAAATCTATATTATTTTAAAAAAGTCAGCACGATTATAAATCAGAATAACATTTTTCATAACATTAAAAGTAAGTACACTTTTTATAGGAATTTATTCTTGGAATTTAAACGGGACGAAACCTGCTTTTCCTATTCCGATAGTACGAAGCCGACTAAAGTACCGTCGCGGCGGCAGGAACACGTCGTCGTTGCGCTCAGAGGGAGCGCTGTCCTAATCCTATCACCCTCAGCAGTAATACTACGTACTTTAGCTATAGATCATTTATTTCTCGAAGACATGGTACAAAGACCAGCTCGTAGCTGGAGCTACGGCCGTCTCAGGTGGCAGCCGCCAAATTCAAATCATTTATCGCTTTTCATAATTAAATGGCTCAAAACGCGGAAAGAGGCTGCCAGCACGAACGCGGCGAGCATGTAGGATGCATGCACGCCACAGTACCTACGCAATCCAGATAGATAAGCGTTCACAGACAGGCATCCATCATCATTTCTACTGCTGGACAAAGGCCTCCTCCTAACATCTCCACAACGATCGGTACTTCAACGTCCAATCCAACGGCTTTTGGTGACTGCCGTCGTCAGCAGTCACGTCAGTGCCCTCTTCTTCTTATCGAGTGGGTTTCGAGGTTACCCTACC
Organism: Teleiodes luculella; assembly: GCA_948473455.1. Lineage (NCBI taxonomy): Eukaryota > Metazoa > Arthropoda > Insecta > Lepidoptera > Gelechiidae > Teleiodes > Teleiodes luculella. The sequence goes on from OX419596.1 coordinate 2,608,909, forward strand.
TCACAAACCCTGGTGTCGGAATTGTTGAGCCGCCTAGGCTTCCGACATGGCTCCTATAACGACCACATCCGTAGATTTCAGGGACCAAACGGCTTTACATGCCTTCCGATTCGGAAGTTCCGAAGCACGGAATCATCTTTCTTTTCGGTCAATCAGTAAATTCAGCCTGCAATGTCCTAAACAAACTGAGGAAAGTCTCACAAAGTGATATTTGTTCAACGAGTCCCCACCGGGATTCAAACCCGGAACCTCCGTACGTCAGACGAGCTTTTGACCACTCGACCACGGAGGCTGTTGAGCTGGTGCACGGAGGATCTAAGGTAAAAACGAATCTATTTGCTAGTCCTTAAGTTTCATATGAACAAATTACCACACTGGCACTTACATCCTTTAGATTTACAACCCTTCAATTTATCTTACCTCATGAATATGCGAGAGTACGTCAGTCCGGGACATATGCTCCAGCTTCGTCTCGTTCACGTCCAGGATCTCGTCTGCCAGCTCCAGGTTATCCCAGTTGCTGGCCGACGGGGAACCTGGAATAGGAAGAGAGGCCTTCATTATAACCACGGAAGGGTAGCGTCTTTTTTTTAATTTTCCTATGCTTGAGTCGAAAATCATCTCAAATATAAAGTTTATGAGTTAATAACAGTAGCTAGATCATTGCATGATAGGTTAAGACAATGTATTTATTTACATAACTAGCGACCCGCCCCGGCTCCGCACGGTAAAATGGTTATTGTGGGTTATCCTTCAGTATATTATGCATGTATTATACATATAAACCTTCCTCTTGAATCACTCTATTTATTAAAAAAAACCGCATCAAAATCCGTTGCGTAGTTTTAAAGATTTAAGCGTACAAAGGGACATAGGGACATAGGGACATAGGGACATAGGGACAGAGAAAGCGACTTTATTTTATACTAGCGACCCGCCCCGGCTCCGCACGGGAAAATGGTTATTGTGGGTTATTCTTAAGTATATTATGCATGTATTATACATATAAACCTTCCTCTTAAATCCCTCTATCTATTAAAAAAAACCGCATCAAAATCCGTTGCGTAGTTTTAAAGATTTAAGCGTACAAAGGGACATAGGGACATAGGGACAGAGAAAGCGACTTTGTTTTATACTATGTAGTGATAGTGATAGTGACTATGTAGTGATGAGATAAGCACTTCGACTCCGAATAACTGTTTTGCGACGCCCTGTACAGGGTAATTGTACTATCTGCAATGTAAATGTATTAAGACCTGTATATAAGCTGTACAATTGCAATAATAAAATAAATGATAAAATTAAATGAGAAAGTACGATCAATCGAGCTTCACCGTACTTGCGGGGGAGCTGAAGACTCTACCCCAAAAAGGGTAGTCACATCACGCGCAGAAAAATATCCTATTTGTAAATACCTATATAATTTCTTTCCGCTCATTCTATTCATTTGTATGTTTGCAACACAGGTTTGCAATAAATAAAGTGTTACTTACTTACTTACTTTAAATTTTAATAAGTACTTTCCAAAGTAAAGTGTAGATTTTTATAGGCTTTTCGGATTTGCTGTGATCTGTAGGTAAAGATCTACTTTCAGTATTTTTTTAAGCTTAGGAAGAGGTCTGTAACGGAAGGACCGACAGATACACATGATCCTAAAAGGGTATTGTTTTTTTCTTTCTGAAGTACTTACGGAACCCTAATAATAACAAGCTTAAAACCATTCAAACTCAGGTCATGAAACGCTATTAAAAATACAATGAACCTCAACAATATTTAGTAAACAGAATACCTATCTGTCTAAACCTCCGTTCATCGCCAATTTTCACCGTAATACGAGATGAGTAGGTAAAAGCACACACGTGACTTGACATAATGACGTAAGAGTAGGTATCTTTCCATGTCAACATAGTGTTCTGCAAGGAAAATTTGCGCGGGAGATTGTTAGCGGGAAAGGTTGCTACGCGGTTCATTAAATCTGGGCTACAGGTAAATTAATTAGTGTCAGCGTGTTTATTTTTCACTAAACGTTAAATGTTATTTAAACTGCATTACGGCGGCCCCGTAGCTTATTTAGTAGTATGTCTGCCTTTGAATAGGGTTCGAATCCCGCCCAGGGTAAATATTCGTGTTCGATTGTGTTTGCTTTGTTTCGATGATCGATTTCGACTCGATGACCAGTTGTGTTTGCTTTGTGTCTGGATTTTGTATATTTATATGTATCTCTTAGAGTATAAATAAAAATGTTTGTGTGCCTCCCAAAAAATGATGTATCTAGATCAGCTGTCTGACACCCATATTATACAGGCTCTGCCAAGTTTGGGGTCAGATGGCCGTGTGTGAGATGTCCTATTTATTACGAAATGGAAAATGGAAATCGTACTTAATCAAATACAATTTAAAAAATATATACTTAATTGTGGACGAAGATATTAATTAACTTTCTGTCTGCCTTAATGTAAAAGCTGCTTATTATAAGTGTCACGACATAAATTAGTAACGATACGACCACGTGTGGTAAAAATAGTACAAATAGAAGTCCAATTAACTAAGGTATTTTAGGTTAAAAGATTGATCTTTACCTACCGCTATTTATAGAATGTATTGAAGTCTGCGCTAATAGATAGACTATGATTTCATCCGTCAGTCACCCATCGACGACACACGCCTTGAAGAGATGGGTTATATCAGGCACACGTGATTTCTAAGGCTTTCTTGCTATTACGAATGGTGTTATTTAAACAGAAATGTATGTACCTAAATGGTCGTCCCTGTCTGTTCAGTTATACAAACGTTTTTATAGGAGCCTTAGAGTATAAATAGAAAATTTTCTGGGAGCATTTTAAAAGTATTATGAATAACAATTATTCAGCATGGGGTTTAAGAACTTACCATACAATTTGACCTTGTTGTCCTTAGTTTGGACTACGATGATGACGTAGCCCTCAAGATCCACAGATTTACTCTTCACCGTGGTGGCATGGTTCTTCTCAACAACGGCTTGGATCTGTGTGGTGGGTGCGTTGAAAGTATTCATCTTGACGACCGAGTAATCCCTAAAGTTATCAACTAAAACGCTGATATTAACTCAGAATTCTTTGTGAACTAGAACACCAATGACCACTGCTTTGTTTTCCAAAGTAAAATGTAATTGAAATTATAATCACACGCAACATTTTAAACTAACAACACAGTCGATTGAACTCAACCAGGTTTCAGTAAATCCGCCATAGTTATTGCGGTTTCGCACTTGTGTATGGGCTAGGAACACACGCAGATTACTCTCAGACAGGACATTATTACTTTCAGCTATTACTTAGTATTTTACTTAGAATTTTATTTTATTATCGCCTTTTCTGTCTGAAGAGCTAGTTACATTTATAATAATTTTTAAGTCACACAGTTACATTTTCGCGGTTACGGTCGCGCAGGCACGGGTTTTTAGCGTTTTTGGAAGTGCTGGGGTATTTGGTTGGTTTTTTGGTTGGGTTTTTGGTATTTTTGGTTGTTTCCTCGTTGCGGGTCAGACGGTGCGCGCTCGCGGGGTGCTCGCGGCGCGAGTGAACCCTCCCATGTTGCGGATCAATAATGCTCCCAACTCCCACCCAGCATCCCTCAGTTCCTACGTTCGCACAATTTTCACTTTCGTTTTTAATCTGCTCCCCTTAGTGGCTATTTTATTTATTAAAAAATACGGGAATGTCTGACAGAATAAAACCTATTTGTTTGGCTAGAATGAAAATTTAAGGCGTTTGTTTTTTATTTTGCTCAAAGCCAATTCCGTAGCGAACGTCGCGTCGTCGTCGTAAGCATGCACGCACAGCTATAAACTATTGTTATTATTATTAAAAAGGTACATACATACCTATATTTTAATCACAAAATTATCTTGCGTGTCTTTATGTACCTATGTAAAATTATCTTAAACTTCTAAGAATTTTAAAATGAACGTAATTTTATAAAAGCATTAAAATTTATGAAATTTTTTTTTATCGTTAAACAATATTTACTAACTTACCATTACATTTTGCTAATAAGAATAGTTCGAAGTCCGTATTAAGAAAAAAAGTAAAAAGGAGATCTGAAGGTCCCACCGAGATTTGAACTCGGATCGCTGGATTCAAAGTCCAGAGTGCTAACCATTACACCATGGGACCTCTTGCAGGGAAGGTCGAAATATTGATATACAACCTAGGTTAATTCAAAGTGACTTATATTCCAGAGTTTTTAATCATTATACTCTTGCATTATTTTCTAAAAACTTAAATTTAATTACGTTACCTATTTAATTTACAGGAGCTAACCGTAATTAAATCAATAGGAAAGGTTTGAAAGTAAGGTTGGACACACAGGGTTGATCGTTGCTATTAGTACACTCAACTTTCAACAGATGGCAGGAAAATCAATCAAAGTAGCGACATCTACATTTACCAAGCAATATGTGGTCTAAGTGTTGCAATTTTAATAATAAACTACTAAAATAGTAAATTATAACTACAGTCGTAATCTTAAGGTTGTGATTATTAAAGAAAGCACCAGAGAAATAGAAAACACAAATCAAATAGAAATAAAAATCACGCAAAAACTGCTAAATGGATTTTATTGAATTTACAATAATATAGCTTATATTATATTATTAGAATAAAGGTACTTACTTACATAACACATTGAAAACATTATGTACAAGGTTACCTTTTACCTCGGGAAAATCCTTCAATTCAAATTCAAATACACGTGTATTTGAATTTGAATTGAATTGAGAAAAACTGATATCGCGGGCGGAGTCGCGGTGCGAAAAGCTAGTAGGGCACATAAACATTAAAATGAACAAAATAAAATGCAATAAAGTTAGTGCGTCAATTAGATGACTTTAATTTGTATCTTTTAAATTCATAAATCTTTTATTTCATTACAAGTCATTCGAAAACCGACACCGACACCGTTATGTTATGGTAGGTAGGTACGCTGCTCGAAGAGAAGATGAACGTCTCTACAATTTTGTCTTCAGTATATTGCTTATTGCAGCTTTTGTGGAATGACTAACGTAGCCGTTTGTGATTTGCTAAATTATACAATTTGCGGACGACGTAGATAAGAAAGTTCATTTTTTCGTGATAAATCTCACAGGCCCTCTGTAGGATAATATTATGTATGATTTTTGAATAAGACGTCTTTCTTTAATCACGTTTTGTGTTATATTTAAAATGCCCTGAAGATCATTTTAAGATTAAAATACGATGCAATGCAATGACGTCTGTGAATCCAATCCATCCTTCATTTTACACTGACCATACCGACCATTATTATATTATGTTATGGACCAAGTGATTAATGCGAGCATTATAAAAAAGCCCGGGCATTATTCATAATGTCCAGCTCTATTGGGCAAAGTGATTAATTACTATCTAAACTTCATTATTTATCATATTGCCCGGTTATTATTATATTGCATCTAGCAGATTCCTGTAAAACCACTTGAAACAATTGGATGCTCGAATTCTATAAATCTCTAAGTCCATTTTGGCACTTTCGAGTAAATCGCAAAATAAAGTTTCAAAAAATTCCTGAAATGACAGGTTTGCATTAAAAAAATTGAATTAAATGTGAGGGATAGAATAAAAAATTCTCTTTAAATATGTGAAGATACTTTTTCCAAAAATATTATTATTACTTGTCTAGAAAAGATCAAAAATTTTGGACTTATTTCTAAACCCTGGACTTAGGGATATTTTATTCAAATACGATGGACTTACATTCTTCTTAATTCTAAACTACAAATAAATCAACATAATCATTTATTATTCCTTTGAAAAATACAAAAAGTTATTCAATTTTTTCGGTGGAATTTTTCTCATCATCGGCATTAGTATCAATTTCAGAAAAATTTATAATGTCGTTATAAAATTCTCTTTCTGATTCGGATATATTTGAGAAGTTTTTTAATGTCCTCCACTTTTGCAGGTTTTAGTTTGACCTTATAATTCTTGAAAATCCAACTTTATACAAAGCAAACGTCTTAAGACGTCTTGAACTTAGAGATTTTTATTAATTAATTGGACTTAGAGATTTTTAAATTCCTTGGCGAAGGACTTAGAGGTCCTGAAGGGTTTTGTAAAACCCACTTAGAGATTTTTTAAAACCAACTCATTCACGCTAGTCGATAGAGAAAAAAAAACTCTATCTCTTGGTATTGCCAGTTTAAAAACCATAAAAATGGACTTAGTGGTTTTTAGAACTCGAGCATCCAATTACAAAATCACAACTAACTCTGAGAACTAATTTTACTTTCGCGATGTTTTCATATCAGCGAGGCGTCCCGTGTGTGACGGCTCCTGATTTTTTTTCATAATGCCGGGTCATTACGAAATATGCCCAATTTATCACTTGGTCCATAACTTAGATATTTTTAATTTAGATGATTAGTAGATTATGACAAAAGAGAAACTATAGTAGAGAAGAAGTTATTAAAATGGCAACAAACATTACAGTCAGTCAGTCAGTCAGTTGTCAAATAAATTGTCATTTGCTGACTTCGTTGTGGTATGGTTGTCATTTCGTCCATTTATCGCGTTTGATAAATGAATGAAAAATAGTCGACAAAATTACAACCACCACTTTTGTTAGCCACTCGATAACAGCAGCCGCGCGCGTGTGAATAAACAAGTGATTATTCGTGTAGTGAACAGCCTGAGACAAACCGCCATGATCGATGTGGGAAACAAAGATGGCGGAATAATACGGTGATCATAACCAAACGTGTTTTGTTGTGTGTAGTTATGTGCTGGATTAGTGGGCGGGAATCGCAGCAGTGTCGGGTGTGAGAGCGGCGTGCGATGCGGGCGCGGCCGGGGTGATGGTGCCGCGGCCCGCGGCCCCCCGAGCGGCGATGGCGGCCGAAGTGGAGCGCCCGCCGCTCAATCTCCACACGGCCATCTACGACTATGTGGCCCAAGGCGAGGACGAGCTCTCGCTGCGCCGCGGGGAGATCGTCGAGGTGCTGTCCAAAGACGCTAACATCTCCGGAGACGAGGGCTGGTGGACCGGCAAGATCGGCGATCGCGTCGGCATCTTCCCCGCGGTGTACGTCACAGAGGAAGATCCTCTATCAGTCGCCGTCGGGGACGTGGACCCTCCCCGGGTCTCCTTCTCGGAGCTCAAGCTGGAGGAGGTGATCGGTGTCGGCGGCTTCGGCAAGGTGTACCGCGGGTACTGGAAGGACGAGGTGGTGGCTGTGAAGGCGGCGCGGCAAGACGCCAACGAGGATATCGAGGTGATCAAAGAGAGTGTGCTACAGGAAGCCAAGTTGTTTTGGATGTTGCAACATGAGAACATAGTTTCGTTGAAAGGGGTGTGTTTGGAGGAGCCTAATCTGTGTCTGGTGATGGAGTATGCTCGCGGCGGGCCTCTGAACCGCGTGCTCTCGGGACGGAAGATCAGACCCGGCATTCTGGTGGACTGGGCCATCCAGGTGGCGCGCGGGATGGCGTACCTTCACGTCGACGCGCCAATCTCGCTCATACACAGAGACCTGAAGAGTTCTAACGGTAAGTTTTATGATATAACTTGCTTTCTGCCCTCGTTAACAGTTTTTGCCATGGGAATGAGGTATTTTCCTTGCAGTAAAAAGTAGCCTATGTCACTCTCCATCCTTTCAACTAACTCTATACTGAAAATCAAGTCGATTGGTTGCTTAGTCAGGGTGTGAAGGAAGAACAAACAAACAAACACACTTTCATATTTTATTATGTTAGTGTGGATATATTTTTAAGTTTTCTACTACTTACACACAATACTGTGGGGCGGTATGTTCTTCCTTAGCTGGATATGGGATCAATATAGACTAGAGCAGTACAATTAAATATTTAAAACAAAACCCAGGCAGTTCAAACTCTAAATACCTCATGTCATGACCAACAGCTCTGGAAGATTAATAGATTCTAATATGTATTTCCAATAGGTATTTCATCACTTCGGGTATAAAATATTTTAGTATTACTGTGATATAAGCTTATCAGTAATTTAAGTTATTCTATAGTTTTAAGTCTAGTTCATCTACATTCCCTATACTAACCAAAATTTTTATGAATTATCTCTCCATAGATGTCTCCCATTACTTGTAAAATTTTCTTGTTTATTTATTTGGTACTTACTCAGAATCAAAAAGTGTATACAATAATGAATTTAAGAAAGAGGAATGCAATATTTTTATAATATCTTAATGTTGTCATTGGGGTTTTTCACAAAATGATCTTTGGTGAGACTTTCCTAATTGTAACATTAAGCAAGCCTAATGATGTATACACACTCATAGTATTAAGCTTGTTGCAGATCTATTCATAGTTTAAAGGTTTTTATTTTATTGTGTTGTGCCTATTTAGGTCTTACATATCTACAACCTCCTCTTTTTGTACCTTTTTGTTGCATACATTTTGATTTTAGTTACTATTCAATTTCAGTTTCAAAGCCTTTTATTACCAGTTACAATAAAATACATATAAAATATATCTTACATACTATATTGTTGCTCCTCAATCCCTCCTTTGGTGTGTCCTTCTAACACAAAAGCCTCCTCCATTTTTTTCCAACTTTCTCTATCTAGCACCAGTCTTGGCCACAGATTTTAGTTACTGTACATAAAAAGCAAGCATAAATTGTATACATAATTTTAGCAGTAATAAGGTGCAATGCAAAGGAAATATCTTATCATCTGGTTAGCTATGTGGGTGAGAGTAGGTATATTGTATAAGATTGTGGGTAGAACAATACATTGCATAAGGGTATAGCTGGTTGATTTAAACTAAACAGCCTCCATAGCCAAATGCATGCCTTATTTTTTTCACAATCCTTAGCACCAAAATCATTAGTTGCCATTTTGATAGGCCCCACACTTTGATCCGATCCGACCCATGATTTGTACTGAAATGTATAAGAAATATTTTTACAGTAAAGAAATTAAACTATTTAATTATAAATTAATTAATTGTATAACTATGTCCAATATTTTGGAAGATATTGATATTGTTGAATAAAAGTAAACAAAAAGGAAATCAATTAGAAATCAAGTTTAACCAAAACCAATAGCAAAATTTGTACTGGAAAATACTGGAAATTCACTACTTGAATAAAAGTTCAAAAAAAAAGTAAAATAAAAAAATGGTTGCCTCATTTTTATATTACAACTTAAACAGTCTGGAAAACCCAGTTGTACGCACATTACAAATGCGGAACTGTCAACGATCCAAGGTTGTTTATGATGTAAATACATACACCCTTATTTATTTATTTTTTTGTGCTTGGGGCACTAGGCTTATTTGTACCAGTGTCGAGTTTTGCTATGTCATTAAAAGATAGGATAACTAAACCAACAACAACGCTTTAAAATAAACGAGAATGAGGAAAGAGTTAAATTAATAACAAAAAAGGAAAATGTGTGGGGTATTTATATTTATAATATTATATGCAAAAGATAATCAATCAATCAATTTCTTATTGTATGGCACTTCACTATCTATTTAGGATGTGTTAAATGCCGAGTGTTGGACATTGGAGTGACATTTCAACAAGTAAAGAATCATCATCATCATCATCATCTCAGCCGAAAGACGTCCACTGCTGGACAAAGGCTTCCCCGAAGGATCTCCACAACGATCGGTCCCGCGCTGCCCGCATCCAGCGGCTTCCCGCGACCCTCACCAGATCGTCGGTCCACCTCGTGAGGGGCCTGCCCACACTAAGTCTTCCGGCGCGCGGTCGCCATTCGAGAACCTTTTTGCCCCAACGGCCGTCGGTTCTACGCGCAATGTGCCCAGCCCATTAAAATAACCAGCACAGTAAAGAATAGCATAGAACAAAACAATGCATAGAACTAAAATTGCACTGTGCTCCTAGTTGTACATCAAGAATCCTGACAATAATGATATTCCAGTTGTAAATTGGCGGCTCAGTAATATTACAGCACGCGTTTTGGTACCCATAATATAAAATCAAATATATTGCAAAAAACAAACACAGTTAAAGCCTGACCAGAGAAATCAAAATAAAAAAAAACCTTGTCATATTGCGGAATTTCAATGGGACTAATTTTATAACCAAGGGAAATCGTTGCCATAAACATTAAAATATACATGTGGCGTCCCCAGAGCAGATTTATTATTTCTTTGGTCAGGGTTTACATAATAATAACACGGAAATAAAAGCAGTAGCCACTATCCTCTTGACAGTTTCTGGCTTGCTAGCTCTTTAGGTGCTTAACCTACCAAAGATTTTTTTTTACCTTCAATTTGTATCCCAAAATATTATATGTATCAAACTTCACTGGACTTCAATTAATCCTTACCAAATTCAACCCTGCAAAGGATACCACTTGTTTACAAAGTCTTTATCTTGACAAAGAAAGTAATTATTGCAAACCGTTTAGGAACAATGGGGTTTTTCCAAGCTATTATGCTCTTTGCCCTTGACATAACAATCACTGCGGCCAAAATGGCAACAGTTCTTTTACTCTACAAAAAAATAACCTGGATTTAATAGGATATAACTATAATAAAGAATATCTGAAGTATATTTAAGAATATCTGAATTATATTTACCAAATATCGCATTACCAACTTGCCAGTCATTACTCTTGCAGTTATGATTTACAGTCACAAGTGTGTTACAAACACAGCAATGTACTTCGAATTAGTGACAAAATTATATTAAGAGAGCTGTATGTTATAGGCATACTAGTTCTGAAAATCTGTTTAACATATGTACAACTAAAACAGATTTTTTTTAAATAATACTAAATTAGACTGACGATTTAGAATAAAACAGGCGCCGGTGTTTTCCTAGACGAAGTAAAATAAACTTGTTATGAGGGCAGGAAAAAAGGAAAAAAATCTATACAAGAATTCCATTGTGTTGTGTTGTGTATTTGTCAAATTAATCAGAAACATTTAAGTGTATTTTATCCCTTCTTCTTCTTCTTCAGGTGGCACTCCATTACTGGAGGTCTGCCGTCAGCTTCCTGAATTTATCCCTGTCCCTTGCCAATCGGAACAGCTCTTCAACACAACCGAACCCACTGAACCGATTTTGATAAAATTTGGTACGGAACAGAGATAGAATAGTCCAACCGCATGTGCTGGCTTCTGTACATTTCAAGAATTGGTCTTTTACAGACTATTTAGTAAAAGACCAGTCATTCCACGAACGACCCTTGGTGTACACATTCAAGAGTATCCTATGTTATAGTTTTTACTAAACATCTGATTGTTCCTATCTGTGGCACAAAACAGATAGTACTGTACAGAAGTAAATCTGTGTGTACTTAATCTTTCCGTTTTCTGTCAGCCTTACTAAAATCAAGTAAAGGTCAAGCTGGACAATTGGGGAAGTGTCCTGGAAAAAATAAATCGATTCTAATTAGTCCGTCAGTTAGATTATCGAAAAAATTGAACGCGTTTTTTTTTTTTTAATTTACGAAGGTATATCGTGTTAAAATGTAGGAGAAGAGTGCTATGACGTCACTTTTTCCGTACAATTTGTATGGCGGCGTGTTGTCACTGATAATTTCAAAGTGCTGAATCGTCGAAATGTTTCGTTTACCAGACAAAAAAAAACGTGAACATTATTTTTTAGTAATCTAACTGACGGACTCGTTAGATTTTTTTAGGGCACTTCCTTATTCTATCCCTTATTTATGATGTAAGAAAGATACAAAGAAGACCGTAAATTTAAACATTTTCACTGTGCCCTTATACAGAACTAGGCGTGATTACTGATTGGTAGTCGTTGTATAATTTTCAGGTGCTTTAATTCCTTTGTGAATTTATGCGAAGTGCGCTTTGTATGTAGTTTAATACCTGTTGAAGCCATAGGCTGCTCAATGATTCTGACACCAGGGTTTGTGAGGTAGGTTAATCTAGAAACCCACACATTAAAGTCTGTTTATTAATTTTCCTGTCTGTAGCCAGTCGTCATCCTATCGTCATCATCACGCGAATTGTGACGCGCGTTCTTAGAAAAACAAGATCCGAAGGGTAAAGATTTCCCAGGCTTTTTGCTTCACCTATCGCTTTAAGATTAATCGATAATTGACTTATTTACTGAAAATTATAATTAGCTGGATGACTCATAAAAAATAAGATGGATGAATGATTGTTATGCTTTCACGCAAAATCTAATGAATGGATTTAAATGAAACTTTATAATAATATAGCTTATACATCAGCATAACACATAGGCTACCTTTTACCGCGGGAAAATACCTCATTCCCATGGGAAAAACCGTTAGCGCGGGCGGAGCCGCGGAGCGGAAAGCTAAGATGATTATAATCTGTGCGGTTTGCACACATGGCTGAAAATATTTTCTTGGTCATAGCTAAGAACACTCGATTGTAACATCTTTTCAAACAAAAAAAAACTAGACCAAAATCGGCGCATCCGTTTAGGAGTTACGATGCCACAGACAGACAAACACACACGTCAAACTTATAAAATCCCTCTTTTTCGTCGGGTGTTAAAAATGCTTATGAATGGTATCTCAAAATATCCCCTTTTGCTAATTAATTATTTGAAGCAACGAAGGTTGCAGGTTATATGCTTGGGCTTGGAAAAACTCATTGAGCCGTATTTAGGCTCCGTAATTAGATATACCCTAAAAAGGGGATACCTAATATTGTTCGTTTGAAAATAAATTATATTCAGCATTATGGAAAGATCGAGTGTCAGTTTGTTTGTCCTCTTTCTGTTGCCGTGAATTAAATAACTGAAACAAAAAGGTACCTGCTAATAATAAAAAAGGACAGTAAGCCAACACATGCGGCTGGGCACTCTGACTGTGACCTTTAGAGCGCCGTTATTCAATAGCAGTAGGGGTCAATTTCGTAATTCAGGTAATTAATTGCATTTGTTGGCTAGGTTATACTATACGGGTCTATATTAAAATCTATAAATTTAAACTGCATATATTGAAAATCCATAATCATTAAATAACATAACGATTAAAATCCATTATTAGGGATTTTAATAATTATGCGAAATAATGGTACGTATTTTTAAATTATGGATTCTTATTGTTATACAAATTAAAGTTATGGCAAGTCTGTTATGGATTTTCATAATAGGGTTATTTATGTTATGCAATTTAAGGGGCACCCGTACTATACAACAAGAATTGCATTTCTTTTCGCGTTTGTAAATTCCAGTAACCACTATGGTATGTAAGACCAGAAACAGCTTTTGCAACTTGATCCAAAACTGATTAAATATTAATACTACCAGCCGACTATCTTTATAAGTGCAGGTATAAAACTTCCATTCATAAAACTGTTTGATATCAGGGTTGTCATTGAGCCATTGCAAATTTTTCGTGCCTAAGTTCTAAAGGAATATTGCGTACGCATCAGGTAAATATTAGATTATCAGTTTAGTAAGTCTACAATCTGTTCTTTTCGAAAGATTATCCAATGTAAACAATAACAATTTTAACTCGACTTGCTTCTGATCTGGTTAATTTGAAGCAATATTTTAGTAACACGATTATAATTTATTCTAACCAACTGGATATTGATTTTTGTTTTTGAATCATTGCACAAATTAAATTTTTTAGGGATGTTCGTGGTCACATACTCATAATATATAATACTCATAAAGCATACTAAAGAGCGTTTGCACAAGTTTTGGTTAATATCAGATCTCTGCAAGCCCTGGTTGAAATTAAAATTTTTAGGGTTGTTCGTCGTCACATACTCATAAAGCATACCAAATAGCGTTTGCACAAGTTTTGGTTAATTTCAGATCTCTGGCAGCCCTGGTTGACATTAAAAAATGTGGTGAAATTTCTGTTGTAAGTGGCCAAGACAGGCTTGCGATTAAATCGGTATAATGATTGCGATTCTCAGGCAAACCTGATCTCTATATAAGGCGGCAGTGGATGGAAATTGCTGTGAGAGTGGAGTATAAGCATGCTCTACTGGCGCACAGTATTAAATTGGCAAGGACAGTCAGAAAAACGTATTCGGTAGTCTGACTTTTACGTAAGGATTTCAAATTCTATACCGGAATCAACAAACAGTTCACTACGTATTGACGTGGACTAGAGTCTCGGTCATATTTAATAATAATAAGAAATAACTTTATGTGTTAACAATGGCGTACATAACATAATTAAACTTATCAACTATCGAAAATATTTGTTAACAAAAAGGTTAGATTCTCAGCACGCAATGCTGTTTTTCAGAATCTCCTATATCTTCGCCGCACTGGATAGTGCTCCTCGCATTTAGCGAATAGTCGCTGCGATTGCATTCGCTGCGAATAAAAATGAACACGGTCAGTATGGAATTCGCAGCGAATAGCCCTGTCACACTGAGCGAGATCTCGCTGCGAGTGCCTAATCGCTGTGTGAGACCGAGGCTTGAAGGCTGCCACACACCGGATACGTCTGCAGCACGACGACTTGCGTCAGCAGCACCGCGCAACAGAAGGCCGTTCACACAGTGTCGCAGACGCATGCGGCAGCGCGGTGTGTCAATAAGAAATCCCGTCTAGTACAACGTTACGTCCGCCTTCGTGCGTGCGACATTGCCGGTACCCTTACCCTTATTTCGGTTTGTGTCTCGCGGACTGCCGTGCGTCTGATGCACGCAGACGTGCTGCATTGCGTCTGCGACACTTTCAGTGTGAACTTCGTATTTCATGAGGTAGATTACAGGTTGCATCTGCGATACCTTTTGGTATGTGGCAGCCTTAAGCCTTCTTGTTTGGAAGTGCTGACTTATCTTAATCCCTTGTTTTGCGGGCAAATTGGTGATCGCAATTTTCTGTAAGAAATTGAATATTTTCTTCCTTTCCTGCTATGTACTCGCAAGTCCACGGACTCAGTCCCGTTTATTTCATCTCAGGCCTGTCTCGTGTCATGATTGACATATAAGCCGTTCATTTGCATTTTGTCGTTTGCGTGACTCCATTTAATTAATCTAATTTAGTTTTACCATATAAGGGTGTCCTTGTTTATCTTGTACCGATTAATATGTATGACTAGCTGTCCGTCCGCGGCTATGCCAGCGTTGTTTTTTGACTTTCCCGTGCACAGTTTTCCGTAGGAATGAGATATTTTCCCGTAAACGTATCTAAGACTAGCTTTCCGCCGCGGCTCCGCGTTAACAGGTTTTCCCGTGTGAATGAGGCATTTTCCCTTGGTAAAAGGAAGCCTATGTTACTCAGGGTAAATGTAGCTTTCTAATGGTGAAAGAATTATTGAAATCGGTTCAGTATTTTTTGAGTTTATTCATTACAAACACACACACAAAAATACAAATCTTTCCTCTTTATAATATTAGTATGATTATCTATCTGGTGGCTTATTTTACTAAAAAGTTGAGTTTATAATCAAGCTTATCTTAATGCTGTTGATATTGAAAGTTGAAAATTATTGCACTTTACATAAATGTTATTGTCCTTAATCGTACGTCGTCGCTACTACACGGAGCATTAGTTATCTTTCTGCTGAAGTTCACATCGATCAGTTTCGTCGTAAAGACAGATCAACTTTCGCATTCATAATAGTTTAAAAAAGAATTGCATGGCCAGTTGTAAACATCCGATTGTATGAGTTAGTTTCCCAGTGTTTCTTAGAACACGCCGGTTAGGCGATCATTCATACTACGTCATCGCAGTGTCCTGTTGGACACTGTTCAGATCAGACATCAAAATTATATACAAGACATTAACGTGGTTACATTTTGTCTTTGCCAAACTATCTATATCTGTGCATATTTTTAACCTAAAACACTTCTTTCTTTCATGGTTAAAGTAGTAATGTTCTTCCCTTGTCATCTAATTACCCTGCCATCTTTTATCACAACAATTTCATCGTTCGTCGTTTAGTTAAGGCGTGAAACGTAAAACAGTTTCGCATAAAATGTTTATTTCTTGACGGCTTCGTGCGGTGAATAGACCTTAGTCGACCACGCCAACTTCACACACAATCTTTGAATTTATATGCAGGTGTGTGCAGGTTGTTTTCTTTCACCGTAAGAATTCGAAAATCAAAAACACATTGGTACGTGCCGAGGCTTAAACCCGCGAACTTTTGAATGGAAGTCAACGGTCCTAGCCACTTGACCATCGACTTGTCTGTGGTTACGCGGTTTAAAAGTAATAGTCAAAACCTTAGTATAAATAGAAAAAAATCTGGGAGGGATAGAGTACGCCTAATCAAGTATGAACCGTCCGAATATCTTCAGCGCGTTCGTTTAGTATCAAATGGTTATCGGAGCTAATTATTTTTCCCGGCGAAAGTAAGAAATTTAATAGGAGAACATTTTGAAATGTGAAGTGATAAGTTGCAAATATGACTCGAGGAACAAATCAAAAAAGAAAAATGTTATTGATTACACCGCCCATCCAAAATCTGCCAAAATTTGCTTACGCTTGACATAAAGTCAGCGGAGCGATGCGCGTGCTCTATGTATATTTGAATATATGTATGTATAAAGGTCAAAACCTTCATACTCGATAGCTGCATATCTTGGTCGTATCCCGAGGTAATGCCAATAACAATATGTTTAGTTTTGTGTTCTATAGACTATGTGTGACTGATTGTGTTTCATCATACCCAAAATCTGACCAGTCGAGTGGCCGAACTGTGCCAAACGGGAACCTGTCTATTACTGTGACTCACATGTGGAGTTTGACTGCGTGTGATGGTTACCTATTGTATTTCCGATATTTTTTGTTCCGAATATTGTTATTCCGCTAACTTTTTGACATTTATCAGTTAGAAAATTTATTTATTATCCGAAATAACATTTTCCATTGTATCATGTTTCCGCGTTTTAATTTACCTTTTTACTTGTTCACCGATGTTTCAAATTTCCGCTAAACTATTTACCAGTATACCGAAAATCCATGACAACGTTAACCATTTTTTTACATGTGCGATAGCTCAATTGAACCATTATATTGCAAGGTCAAATTTAATTTCTCCATTTTACATTCTGTACTCCATCAAGCATGCAAGCAAGCAAGCAAGCAAGCAAGCAAGCAAGCAAGCAAGCAAGCAAGCAAGCAAGCAAGCAAGCATGCAAGCAAGCAAGCAAGCAAGCATGCAAGCAAGCAAGCAAGCAAGCATGCAACCAAGCACAAGCAGGCATGCATACATGTCAAACCTAACAGAAGGGTATGGCGGGCGAGGTGGGCTCGCTTTGCTCGCCCACCACGCCCGCCATACCCTTCTAACCTAACCAACAGATGTCGGGGTGCCCCGAACTCCAAAAACATTAGGTGTCGTAATTATAAAAAATAATAATAGTTACTTCGGAATAATAAAAATAACACAACAAAAAAAATTCTAGCGTTTAAAAAAATACCAAGTGAGATTATGGTATTTAGTAAAAAAGATTAATCGTAAAACGGAATAACGTTGTGCGGAAAAAGAATAATTCTGTAAAGTGTTATTGTGGTGATTTAAAAATATGTCAAGTCATACAATGGAAATTGAAAAATGTATTAATCGTTTACGGAATATTGAAATTCGGTTTTCAGTTTTTCGAAAATGTGATAGGTTACCGCGTGTGATTCATCTCACGATGCCCACTTTCTATCTACTACTAGTATACTATACTCGTAGATAAAATATTTACGTTGCATAATTTCATGATTGCACAATTAACACTTCATCACACTCGAGTTGCTGATTGGATATTCATACAGCCATTATCATGCAGGTTTTGAAGTAGACCTTTCAAAACTCCCAACTTTTGGCCATTTTCATGTAATGACTATTTCACGATTCATGAACTTTCCACTTCTTTTTTTAACTCTATTCTTATTTAACTTCATAACTTTCCAACGAGCACTTGGCTTTGGCCCGTGCAAAAAAAAATCCTCTTCGGAGAGAAAGAAAAGAAAAGAAAAAAGAAAATAATAATATTACAGCTTTTATTAACGAAAATGTGTATATCAAAAACAGCTCCAAGTACAAGAACATCATAATTTTTTCACTTATAAATAGATTGTATCGGTACGTACTTATGGATGTCCTGCTTCCCAAACTAGGAGGAAATCCTGTGTCTTGGGAAAAACAGTTGTTCGGCCTAGTGTTCGTTATATAGTAATGTTTCTATCTCTTATGGTCGGTATTGAGTTATGCATATATCCCTGTAATGTAGACAAGTCCATAAAGATATATCGGAAACGAAAACCTTCCACAAGGTACAGAAGCCAGCACATGCGGTTAGACATTAGCACTACGTAATTCACCCCTACTTCTACGGAATAAAGGCTCTCAAGATCAATAAGTCCAGCCGCATGTGTTGGCTACTGTACCTTTTCATGTGGAACGTTACATATTTAGCCTGTTTGTTTGTTTATACGCGCGTCACAGATCGCCTGATGTTTTCCCGTGGGAAAGAGAAGTTTACTCGCTGAAAAAAAAACTTAGCTAACATGTTAACACAACGTAGCAAGCCTTTGTAGCTGAATTAATAAAATTTTATGATTTACTCGGATATATTCAGAAAAAATGTAGAACTATAATTGCAAAAATATTTTGTACTTTGACTCTACATACTTAGCTATTTCTTAGTACTTAGAACAGAACTGATGATCGGTAGACTAAGAACTGCTGATCGTTATATTTTGCAAGACAAAGAAACGTAAAAAGTTTTAGGTATTGCCTAGTAGGTACTATTATTTATTCTGTGGTATTGCATAGAAATATACCATGATAAAGACATTTTGCGCACCAATCAG
The DNA here is from genome assembly GCA_948473455.1 of Teleiodes luculella. Lineage (NCBI taxonomy): Eukaryota > Metazoa > Arthropoda > Insecta > Lepidoptera > Gelechiidae > Teleiodes > Teleiodes luculella. Next base: position 2,627,647 of record OX419596.1, read on the forward strand.
AACGCTTGCATATTGTTGATGATAGATATTTGGAATGTTGCTGAATAGTAGCGAAACTAATAAAATTATAGGAATTGTTTGTTTATATAAAATTCAGGTGCGAAGTGCGTTATAGCTACTATTGAATTGACCACAGTTTATAGAATAATCTAGAAGTGGTTTGAAATTGTGCTTCGCATCGTACTAATTCCCAAATTAAAAATCTACTAATTATTTTATTAAGATCTTGAATTTTAAGTTTTATTTAATAAGTAAAGCTAAAATAATGTTACCTTCTTATTGGGTAGATCTTCTGCCACGAAATTCTGTATTTTTATTTTTATACGTTTATTTCTTATTCTGAATTGTGCATATCTTCTCATCAAAAAAATCGAAACACCTTGCAAACAAACTTAGTACGGAAGTGTTTCGATTTTTTTGATGAGAAGTATATTTTTGTCACGGACATTAGGTATTTCCTCAACAGTAGCAATGTTTTTCCCTTGTCATCCATTACCCTGTCAGCTTTATCACAATCCAATCAGTCGTTTAGGCGTGAAACGTAAAAACTGACGTGCACTTACTTTCCCATAAAATATTTTGTTTGTTTTGGTTTTATTTTTTCCTTTTTCCTTATTTTCGTATATCATATAACGTTAGTGTTTGTTTCATACCAGTAGTCTTACAATGTAATTTTATTGTAAAGGAGCAATTCCATTGGCATTACAGACTGCGTCAATAATATCGATTATCCAATCTGTTGAAGCACGCAATAATGGGTTCAATTGTAACTTGTGACGGCGCATTCAGTAGGTCAGCCGATAAATAAAACAATAAAGTATTAAACTTCCTACAGCCTTGGCTTGCCCAGTGCCATCTCGGCGTGGCACCGGCCAGAGAAATGAGAAAAAAACACGCTAGCGAAGAAAACTTTATTATAAACTTTTAACTAAGAATCACACGACTATTACTTACCTATTTCACACATTTGTATAGAACTGCTTTGAGGTTGACCGACCTCATAAACCCCTAATGTCAGAATTATTGAGCCGCGTCAGGGCAATGGCTAATATATCGATTTTAATACAACTTTACAAGCTTTTGAGGCATGGAATCATCTTCTCGGACAATCAAGTGATTCAGTCTGCAATGTTCTAACCAATCTGGGGAACCTCTCACGAAGTGATATTTGTTTGTCGAGTTCGAACCATGGTCTAAGAAAACAAGGTCTTGCATTCGGACCACGTGATTTGACACAAGCCTACGTCACAAATTACGTATAGCGGCGGCGCGCGTCATGATGTTCGTTCATCCTTGTCTATTAACACGCATTCGACAAGGATTAACAGCATGATGACGTAGGCTTATGTCATGTCACGTGGTCCGAATGCAAGGCCTTGTTTTCTGACACCATGATACAACCCAAAAAATGTCTTTCTTACTCTATGTATGTTACCTATCATCATTGTATTAGTATTAAACTCTGAATTAGTTACGTTACGAAATGTTTTCAGTTCATATAAGAATCTCCAATACAACGCTGCGTTGCGGTATTGCGAATGCGTATTTAAAAATATCTTTTACATCTTTTTTATCACTTTTAAAAAGAAAACTATGATTTCTCTTAATAATCCGTATATGGATATTCATTCAAGACTACATCGATAAGGATCTCCGAGAGCTCAAATTAATGAACAATGCAACCTCGATGGAATTTTCATTCATACGCAAGACCTCCGCATCAACTATAATTAATTTCGTATAAAGACAGTTTCCGAACCTTATTTTTTAGTGACATGACGTAATTTAATGTTGGTCGGATGACATTTTGTAAGAAAACGACACAGAATGAGTATGGCCCTGATTATATGGCAATGGTACTGAGTTTGGAAATTTTAGTACCTACAGGCCATCAAGCAAATGAAGAAACGAATGTAAACTGGATTGGATGGAGAAATTAACGGATATGTCTACAATGGATTTGGATTTTTTTTTTAGTATAATAGCATGCATCTCAATAAAAAAAAAAGAAAATTTTAGGGTGACGGCTGAAAATCAGTGTTGCCCTTTCGGGTAAATTTCCACTGAGCCTGGGCCCATTGCATATTGCACACCACACACGGGTCGCTTTATTTATCTTTATGTTAAAATTTTATTATTCTTATATAGTAATACTGTATTAGTTTTAAGCTTTGTTATATTTGTGTGTGTGCAATTATTATGCAATAAACTCTTATCTATCTATCTATCTAAAAAGAGCATTATATTAATTTTATTTAGTTAGCTTTATACTCGTATTTTGGTCCCTGCATTAAAGAGAATTTAACAAAAGGTTGAAAATATGTTGACATTTCGACAAATAATTTAAACATTTTTCTTTATTGTTTCAGGTAAGGCTCTGCTTATTTTCGAGGAAACTTCGTACCTCGTAAGGGTCAACAAATAATTTGATATAGCTTAGTTTGCTTTTATATATACTTTTGCCAACTAGGATGTATGTATAATCATTTGTCTCGTATTACATAATGTCAGGATTCGAAATGATCGAGATATCTTCATAATTATCACCAGTGTATGTAAGACAAATTGAGTTGACATAATAAACTATATATTAATATTTATTATAAAGAGGAAAGATTTTTTTTAGTGATATAAACTCAAAACTACTTTGCCGATTTCAATTTTTTTTTCACAATTAGAAAGCTACATTCACTCTGAGTAACATGGGCCACCTTTTACCGAAGGAAAATGCCTCATTCCCACAGGAAAAACTGTTAACGCGGGGGGAGGCGCGGCGGAAATCTAGTACCAAATATGGTCGTTCGTTTTGTTGTGAAAATGTTCATTATTATAGTCGATAATACTCACTGTTATTATCACTGATAAAGATATCGTATCGTAAACGTAAACATAGGGGTCATTCCATGTAACGGGTGTAACAGGTCGTACACCTTCAACTGGTAATTTAGTAATGTTTTATAAGGAAAGCATATTCGTTTTATAGTTTAATAAGTCGCATTTTACTCTGTATTAAATTACTATCAATTAAAATTTTTCATATGTCTTCTAGTTTTTGAGCAAATCAGCCACAAGTACCCGTAACGGGCGTAACTTGATTTTGCCTCTCACTTTCGGGTAGCGCGACATATTCTCGAAACTCTGCAAAATGTCTTTATTATATGAATAAAAATTATTGTTGGGTTGTAGCTAGTTTAATAACCCACCACTCACAAACCTCACTTAAGAAAAATTGGCAGCTATTAAAAAGTTACGCATATTTTAAAATGTAACGGGCGTAACATGCTTTTGTAACGGGTGTAACGAGTACGAATGTGAATCAGTATTTTATGAAAAAAACTACATTATCGAGAACATTTTGAATAACAAAGCAAACCAAATGATCTAGGAACTCAATAAATGTAATTAATTGTTAAATTTCACCATTAATATAAAAAGATACCCAAATTTTAAAAGAAAATTGTAGCATGTTTGGAAATACTTATTATGTGTATTAGATTTAGTTAAATCTACTATTTTAATAAAAATGTTACCCGGAAATGTATTTATGTGTATCATCTCAGAATATCTGCATCAAATTGGATATTTATATTTTTTGTGTTCGTCATTATCAGGACAAAGTAAAAGATATAATGCTGGTGAAGCTCAGAATCAGACAACTTGTATTAATAAAGTAAATAAATAAAATATAACTACGCACACTGCTTTAAAACCGCTGAAAAAAAGTAATACAAAACATCTAACAGCAAACCAAGTTACATAAAAGCAACTAAAACTAATATTCTTCATAAATGAACTAAAATTTTAAAAATTTACGTGTTACTAGGCTATACTGAAAGTAGAAATGACAGTTAACACTTTATTATTTTAAATAAAATCCAATACCCCTTTATATTTACTTGAAGCCATTTTTTTGCATCTGCAAAGCTTCATCAAATAAGGTTTGTAACGGGTGTAACAGAATTTGATTAACGAATTTATCATAATTTACAAAGCTTAGTACAAAATCTAATGCATAGGCCATTAGTTTGCAGACATATTTTTACTTTCCCAAAGTCATGAAGCCGTTAGTGCAATAAGTTAGCTACAGATAAAACTTTTTCCTTATTTTCGTAACGGGCGTAACATGCAAATTCCCCTATAAAAAAGTATTATAAACTAGAGAAATCTTGCTAATTTACGAAAAATTTTATGTTTATCTCGAAGTTCATATATCACTGATTAACATAGTGTGCAGTTAACGTTGACAATTAACGTCATAATAATTTTACAGTTGTTGTAAACTTTCGCTTCAAAAGCTCCATCACTAGGCGACTATTTTCTCAAACTTCAAGATGTAAAAAAAAATTTTAAAAAAATTATTTTGTTGAAAACTTTAGTCAATTCATATGATTTCATGTATTTAGGCTCACTCAAGCAAGTGCTTGTGTAAAAAAGAAGGACTTTAATTTTTTTGGCGTGGTAGCGTTTGACATGGAACGACCCATAGACTAAAAACAATATTTAAAATGTATGGCAAGTAGCTGGAGCATAAATTACTTAACTGTTCGAAGTAACTTAAAATGATCTTAAAATAAAAGCTTTTAAAAGTTTAAAATCGATCTATCAACGTCTCGCTGTGACCTACTTGCATGTAAACAGTTTTCTATACTATAATATCATCGCATGCCTTACCCATATTGTTTTCTACAACAAACTCTTCCATTTTAAACCTTATTTCAATAGGAGTTGTAGATATTTCCAATCGCTGCTTATTATACGCGTTTACTTTGCGTTGGTACAATCTTCAACTTTGCGAAGAAGCTTTTAAGGTTTCTATTTGCATGGTGTGGAGTTTGTTTACAAGTTAGGTGAAACGTGAGCGCTTCTTATGGTATGTAGGAGAAACGAGGCACCTTACGGCCTCCTAGTAGCGTCGTCTGTACTACAGTCAGCAGCAGATAAACATGTATTTTTTTTATTAACCTATAGATGCTTGCATCGCAATATCTGACGGCTCGATCTTCAAAGGACTTGCGTAGGAGTTTATTCTTCGGATTGAAAGGTCTTCCACGGACCTCATTCCCAACTAGAGAAAATCTTACAGTAGTGAGTAGGTTTCGAGGTTAACCTCACAAACCCTGGTGTCAGACTCATTGAGCCGCCTTTGGCTTCTGACATGGCTCATGTAACGACTACATCCGTAGATAGTAACCGGGACCAACGCCTTTACGTGCCTTCCGAAGCACGGACCCACCGGGCTGTTCGACAGTGCCCACCGGGCTTCGAACCCCAGAACCTCCGTAACCGGATTTCGATCATTTCGTTGGAAAAACAAGCAGAATCCTTACTGAAGAGCTGATTAATCTTAAACCTTTTAAATCCGTCAAACAAGAAACAGAATCGCGAAGTGCGTGAATAGTTTGATCTGCTTTTGACTGTACCAGGTTAGGCGATTTATCGCCATATTGACTATCTTCTCTTATAGAACGGGTATCCTTAATACTAATGAGATAATGGAAAGAGATGGGAATGTCGGTGAATAATTGGGGTAGGTCTGTCTGTGTCCAGGTGGAATTTGCCGTGCGGGGGAAAATATTGTACCAAACTAATGCACGAAAGTCCATAATGCAAGCTATATGTAGCAGAGTTCATATGTAACCAAAAACAACTGCGATCCACAACTCGCGTGGCCAGCTTCCTTGGATATCTCCATGGCAAAGATCTATCTGAGTTTGTCGTTGACTCGAAAAGAAGATCTGTCTTTCAAGTGTCTTTATCAAAAGAATAGAGCTACCAATTGCCGGTGTGACTGTCGAGAGTGTTCTTAGTTATGATCCAAGAAAATAACTTCAGTCATTTCAAGATATAGGTATAGCTCTCTTCTAGTTGTTGAAAGGATCAAGTCACGGTTTTGTGTCGGGGGTTACTAATTTTTAGGGTTCCGTAGCCAAATGGCAAAAAACGGAACCCTTATAGATTCGTCATGTCTGTCTGTCTGTCTGTCTGTCCGTCCGTCCGTATGTCACAGCCACTTTATTCCGAAACTATAATACCTATACTGTTGTAAGTAGACGTATTCTGTGAACCGCATTAAGATTTTCTTACAAAAATAGAAAAAAAAACAATAAATGGGGTTTCAGTTCTATGTATGGGTATACATAGAACAAACTAAAAAAAAATTTTTCATCAAACCCATACGTGTGGGGTATTTAATGATAGTTCTTCAAAAATGATATTTAGGTTCCTAATAACATTTTTTTCTAAACTGAATAGTTTGCGCGAGGGACGCTTCCAAAGTGGAAAAATGAGTGTCCCCCCCCATCTAACTTCTAAAATAAGAGAATGATAAAACTACAAAAAATATATGATGTGCATTAGAAAACTTCCAACGGAAATTGGTTTTAACGAGATCTAGTAAGTAGTTTTTTTTAATACGTCATAAATCGTAAACCGCAATTTACATTAAAACATCGATCAAAGTCACAACGAACTACAAAAACTTTTATTATTATGTTACTGGCTGCTATGGAACCCTTCATGGGCGATTCCGACTCGCACTTGGCCGCTTTTGTTATTATGACATCAGTATGTATATCAATACCAATATAAATATATGTTCTGTGCATTGGTTCTGTGGCACGGCACTACATTGAAATGTAAATAAATTCACTGTCAATTTGTTACGCCAGTTGACGTTTCGAGGAAATGTGTGTGATATGATAACGCGGACGCGGTGGCAGACTGGATGAGGACAAGGTCGTTCATACTTCATGCTCCAAATGAGTGGCCTCGGTCAAACGTTGATCCTTTGGGAAAAACCTACCTACCAAAAAGTATCGGTATGGTACGCATCTTTCGGTTCTACCTACGGCCCGGCGCGGCGTGTCTTTAAATTGATTTGTTTTCCAAAAAACTGTTTGTAGGTGATAAAGGGAGTGTGGCTGATCACAAAAATACTTACAAGTTTTGAAAAATATGTCCGTCTGTCTGTCTGCTTGTACACGCTAATCTCTGGAAGTAATGGACAAATTTTAATGAAACTTTACAATATACATTCAGGCTACTTTTTTTACCGCAGGAAAATACTTCTTTCCGTATTCCAGAGCCAGAAAGCTAGTTATGTATTTCATAGTAATTTTCCGTTAGTTTCATTTTGTAGCCAACAGACTTTTTCACATTACTTTTTATTTATATTTAAATGCATGCAGGTTGTAAGTCTTGTAAGTGTGTATCGGTTAGTCTAACTGCACGTGTTTCTCAGAATACAATAAATGATATGGGTTTGATGCCCCGGCGAGGTCATTTGTCTCGAGGCCTCGTCTGCATGCAATTCCATGGCGGTATACATTAGATGCAGCGTGGTAAAACACTAGCTTATGTGTTATTCCGATGTATAAGCTGTAGTGTTGTAAAGTTTCATTATAATCCTTTCAGTAGTTATTGTGGCCAGTAACAATAATTTATCCATACATCCACCCTCACAAACTTTCGCATTTGTATTATTAGTAGGATATTAATTTTATATTTACACGAAACTAATCAACAAGACCTAAACCTACGAAACCAATTAGGTACCTTTTATTTTGAAGTCCCAACAAAATGTTATATTTGTTTGTGAGCCCCACTAGATCTTGTACGTACAAACAAACAAAAAGTATCGCCTCTTTATATGGAATGAGGAGTTTCCTCGCTGCTAAAAGTTCCGCCGCGGCTCCGCCCGCGTTTACCGTTTTTCCCGTGTGAATGAGGCATTTTCCCGCGGTAAAAGGCGCTAGCGTGGCCAAACTAATCCGTTAGCCGAGATAACCAGTACACACCTACTAGACGCACCAAAAGATTTCGCTAAAAAAAGAGTAAAAGAGTAAAAAATTGAAAGGGTATTGTTATGTTATGATGATAGATGCACAGCCATTAGTTCATTAGAGGCAAGGACGCGGAGACGAATGACCTCGGCGAGGGCAGGTCATTACACTTGCATTTATTTTTACTACCGCGCGCTAAGTGGTTCCAGGAATCGTAAACTCGTAACAGGTAATAAGGTAGTGCTCGAAACGCGTCGAACTATTGCTGGCCAGTTGACCGCAAGTACAAATATAAAGCCTGCATTGCGAATGCCTTGCGGCATTCTGACACCAGGGTTTGTGAGGTAGGCTAGCCTCGAAACCGACACGATAAACATGTGTGTTTTGTCAGCTAGTTCCGTGTCGTTATAACTCCATTCATTTTGGGGTAGTCTTCCGCTTCCCCACAAGTCCGATGAAGCTTAATTCGTCATACTTTTGCGATACAAGCATAGGACAATAAAAAAAATACTTAAAAAATCTCCATTCCTTCTTTCCATGAAATAGCTGAACATGCTTTCTAAAACACTAGGTAATGTTCAATTTCATTCGTTCCACAATAAAATTATCGCATCCTCCATAAAATTCATGCATTTCAACAAATGAAACAAATCGAATGAAAAAATCATCACGAACATCGTTTTAAATTTTCATGTTCCACAAAGAATAAAAACTATTCCATCTTTTGCACTTAGGAACTTGTTAATCCAATAATAGCGCATTAAGTTCCTACTGCATTAAGAAGATCGCGTTGAAAGCAATCTACAAACAACACTGAATGAAACGTTTATGGCTTATTTTATTTTAAAACAAGTCTTTAAGTAAACAGCTTCTTAAAACTAACAAAGTAGGACAGCTTGCAAATAAGCTGTTTATAAAGCTAACGTTTATGATGTCGATGCTCAAATTAATGTGCATGTTTTGATCTTAGATTACTAGCATTTGCCTGGCAGTGGTTTTATTTACATGTTCGTCATTAAACATTATTTATTGCATTACATTTACCTTACAGTGTGTGTGTGGGTTTTAAAATTACTGACCGACCCCAATTACCCTGTTGTCTAAATTATTGAGCAGCCTAAAGATAGATAGATAGGTAGAATACTTTATTGCACACCAGTAATAGATTATTTTCGAGTCGACAGTAAAACTCAGACAGTCTCGGCCCAAAAACCAGCCACACGAATAGCGTCGTCAGTACCCTTCATCAAGTCCTCTCGCGTACAGGTGACAGGACAATATGGGCAACTAATGAGATGGTCCATTTTCTGGGGAACCATACCACACCTACACTCCAAGTTAGAGTCACCTATGAAACCCCATCGGTATAAGTTTTCCCTAGTCCGACCCACCTGGGTCCGGAGTCTGTTGAGGGATTTCCAGATAGGCCATGGCTGTATATAACCAGGGGGAGACCCTCAGTAATAGATTACAAGACGGCCCCGTAGCCTAGTTGGTAGTATGCCTGCCTACAAAGCACAGGGTCGCGGGTTGTAATCCCGCCAAGGGCAAACATTCGTGTGATGAAAATTTGTGTTCGCCTTATGTGTGGATGTTGTATATTTATATAATGTACTAGCTTTCCGCCGCGGCTCCGCCCGCGTTATCAGATTTTCCCGTGGGAATGAGACATTTTCCCGCGGTAAAAGGTAGCCTATGTCACTTAGGGTGAATGTAGCTTTCTAATGGTGAAAGAATTTTTGAAATCGGTTCAGTAGTTTATCACTTTATTCATTACAAACATACACACACACACACACACACAAAATTACAAATCTTTCCTCTTTATAATATTAGTATGATTCAGTCGTTTCATTTTTCTATGCCAAAATCCATAACACAAATCGTCAGCCTCAGCTATTTCCGTAACATTATCAACACTTTCGTAGGAAGCCTAGCTTAGCAACGACTTATCTACTATGACGATTATAGTCAGCCTGCATAAGCCGCGTGGGTGGGCGGTGTAGTAGGCGCTAGTGTTGCCGACCAATAGCCCACTATCGATAGTCTGTCAAGCAATAGCCCGAAATATCGATACTATTATGATACTATTGTAAACCACGGTGGGCAAAAATTGTATGGGAGCTGGGGAGCTCCCATGATACAAATATTATGCCAAATGAATGAGTATAATATTGCAGAAGGGCTTAAAATCTATCCGAGGAATTTCGAGTAATGAGCAATGTTTAATGTAATGATTGTTGGTCCAAAGGTTATTTTTAGTTGACTTTCAATATAATAGGGTCGCTTTGATATTTAACTACTCCATTATATTTATATAACAGCCAAAAAACCTCTCAAGCTTATATCGACTTCCTGAAATAGATTTTTTTTAATACCCTATTTGACGAGAACATTATTTTTTTTATTCCGTATTATGTATGTATCTGGTAGCAGAACCATTTCAAATTTACGGCATTAATATTGTTCGTTAACAGCCCATATACATACATGCCATATACTATTACGGTTTACAAACGATCCAATCGCGAAGTTATTCTATCAGATTTTTATTCTTTCAGTTATTTTATCGACAACGGAACTATCAATATTTCCACATCACTAGCAGGCGCCAGTCTAACCACAGTAACTGTATTTTTATTTTACTTTGAAATGTGTAATTCATTTAATTGTTGCTATTAACCCTTTGCTATATATACTAGTTACTGTGCAGATTGATTGCTGTTTATATACTTATGGTTATATACCCAACTTTTCCTGTGTCTCCTTGTTACGTCAATACCGTGGTTGTAAAAAGCCTGTGTCCTAATAAAGTTTAGGTGTCACTAAAGCTACTGAAATGAAACTAGACTGTATAATTTATCGCTGGTATAATATGACAAAAAATATCAACTGTTACAATCGATGATGATGAATGAATGTGGGTTGTCAAAAAACAGTTGTTGAGATTTTTGAAAATTAGCTTTAAAATATGTTTACGAAGACAGTTACGTTGAAATTATATTATGTGCAAAAGTAAAATGATGAAATAAAATATAAATAAGATCATGTTCTTAACATTCTGCCGCCCTTGAAGACTGGTCTTCAACAGCGCTTCTGATGGGTAATGGGCAGATATTGTTGAAAGCTCGACGGAGCACGCCCTTCCTGGTCTTGATATCTGCCACTCTGGAGACCCCGTCGCTACCTGGTATGACACGAACCACACGACCCAACAACCACATCAGTGGGGGTAAAGTCTTGTCCTTGATGATGACGAGAGTCCCTTCTTCTAGCTTGCCTTTCGAAGCTCGCCACTTTGTCTTATTCTGAAGCCATAACACATATTCGTTACTAAATCTGCTCCAAAAATGCTGCTTCAGAAGTTCAATTCTCTGGAATCGCTGTAGTGAAGTGACGCTGGCATTGGTGATCTGCGGATTAGGCACACATGTTAGAGACCGTCCAATAAGGAAGTGTGATGGAGTGAGTGGATAGAGGTCGGAAGGATCGTCTGAGAGAGGGGTGAGAGGTCGGGAATTGAGTATTGCTTCCACTTGGATTAACAACGTAGACATCTCTTCGTACGTCAAATGTGTCATTTCTAAAACGCGTCTTAGATGATGTTTGATTGATTTAATTGCCGACTCCCATAGTCCTCCAAAATGAGGTGTGTAGACAGGAATGAATGAAAATTGTATACCTTGCTGAGCAACGTCTGATAGCAAGGATTGATTAAGAAGCCGAGAAAGCTCATGAAAAGCGCCTTGGAATGTGGTGCCGTTATCTGAAAATATACTTTTTGGTTTGCCGCGACGGGCTATGAAGCGATTTAAAGCAGCAATGTAAGCTTCCTTAGACAAATCCGAGACAAGCTCCAAGTGCACCGCCTTCGTAGCTAAACACACAAAGGCACAAATATATGCTTTGATTAATTTACTGCCTCTGCCTTTGCGGTCGGATATCATAACTGGCCCGGTGTAGTCGACACCCGTCTCTAAAAAGGGATATTCAATCTCTACGCGCTGCTTTGGTAGATGACCCATTATGGGCTGAATGGTTTCACCCTTCAGCCTGCAACACTTAACACACGAATGAACAGTGCGTTTTGCTAAATTTCTGCCTCCTAAAGGCCAATAGTTGAGTCTGACTGAGGCGAGTAATAATTGTGGACCTGCGTGAAAATAATTTAGATGTGTCGTATGAAAAATTAATTGTGATAAGTGGTGTTTAGCACAGATAAGGATGGGATGTTTTGTGTTAAAATCGTAATGCGAATTATGAAGCCTTCCCCCCACACGAATGAGATTGTCGTTATCTAAAAACGGCGACAATGAGAGCAACCTATTTTTCGCGGGTAGACTTTTCCTTTGGAGCAAAAGCTGCCTTTCCAGTGGAAAGGAGTCTTGCTGCGCTTTTACTAACAGAAGGTTAGTAGCGGCTTGTAACTCCTGTGATGTGAGAGAATCTTTATTTTTACTTGAATTTTTGGAGTTATTAATAAAACGTAATACGTATGCTACAATGCGTTGTAATCGTGAAAATTTTGAATTATTTTTTATTAATTGTGTAAATATGTTATCTTTGATGTCTGTATGATAGCTTTGTATTATCATTTCTGGAATGTTTGTTTTTGTTTCTTGTGTAATGTTTTTAGGCCACTGAGATGATTTTAGCTTTAAGAATGAAGGACCGGACCACCATAATGAAGAATTACCTAACAGCTCGGCGTTCAAGCCGCGAGACACTAAGTCAGCAGGGTTTTCTTTGGATGGTACATATCGCCATTCCTGACCTGATGTGGTTTCCTGTATTTCACTCACACGATGCCGTACAAAGGATTTTAATTGAGACGGCTGAGTTGCGATCCAGTACAGAGTGATAGTAGAGTCGGCCCAAAACACACAATTACTACAATTCAAAGTTAGTGACGCCTGAATTTTTGTACAGAGTCTAGATCCTAATAAAGCCGCACTAAGCTCTAGACGTGGAATTGTAGTGGTTGGCTTATTTGGTGCGACCTTGCTTTTTGATGCTATAAGACTCACAGTGACTGAACCATCGTTCCCCACCGAACGTACATATACGCAGGCACCGTAGGCCTTTTCTGAAGCATCTGTAAATGTGTGAAGAGAGATATGAGTAGGATAGTCACATTTTATGCATCTCGGTATGTGTAGCTGGTTTAAGAATGGCAAAGTCAATGAAAAATTTTGCCACGCCTGTGCTATCTGTTCAGGAACATCCTCGTCCCACGAGCACTGATGAGACCATAAACATTGCAAAATTATTTTTGCCTCTACGATGCATGGAGAAACAAGACCCATGGGGTCAAATACTTGAGCTATTGCAGATAGTATTGTTCTTTTTGTAATTTTTTGTGGTTGTGTAATATTGATTTTAAAGCTCAATGTATCGTCTAAGCACTTCCAGTAAATGCCTAGAGTTTTGGATAATTCGTTTGCGCTAAGGTCTACTGAATTAGCAATGTCGTGGTCGCATGATACAGCTTGTAAAATCTCTTGATTGTTAGAGTGCCATTTTCTTAAAATGAACTTGGCTGACTCTAGCGTTTTTGTGACGTCTTTGCACACAGCTATTGTAGTAGATAAGGAATCCCCACCAGACAAGTAATCATCAACGTAAAAATCGTGACAAATAGCACGTTTGACGTCATTGTCGGTAGAGTCTAGCCCTAGCTGTGTAAGACATTTTGTTGCTAAATATGGTGCAGAAGCTGTACCATATGTGACCGTGTTCAGCGTATAAGCTTTCAACGGTTGTGTTGAGTCAGACCTCCATAAAATTTGTTGTAGTGAGCGTTGAGACTCTACTATTTCAATTTGTCGGTACATCTTCTCTACATCAGCAGAGACGACGTATTTGTGCTGACGAAACCGTATCAAAATGGATAGTAGGTCATCTTGAACAGTTGGTCCAACTCTTTGGATGTCATTAAACGACTTGCCCGATGACGTGCGAGCTGAAGCATCGAAGACGACTCGGAGCTTTGTCGTAGTGCGAGATTCTTTCAGCACTCCGTGATGTGGCAGATAACATGAAACTGAGTTATCTGTATGAACATGTTTGCTTTCACTCATATGACCCAGAGTTATGTATTCGTTCATAAACTCTACGTAAAGATTTTTTAATCGCGGTTCTTTTTCTAGCCTACGCTCTACTGACAAAAATCTACTTTTTGCAAGAAGGTAGGATTCACCCAAAACATCAGGCGACTCCTTCAGCGGCATTGTAACCGTAAAGCGTCCATCTGACTTACGTGTAGTAGAGCTAGCAAAAAGTTCTTCGCAAGCTTTTTCGTCAGCGGTCATTTTGTGTTTGAGTGGTATTGTGTCTAACTCCCAAAATCGAGTAACATTTGTGTTCATTTGCGTATCATGTGTGAACATGCAAACTGAATTATCATCAGTGTTTGTTTGGCCTACACTACCCGAAACTAACCATCCTAATTTCGTTTCAAAAAGTATAGGTTTATGTTTGCCTAATTGAATTCGACTAGTACCTAGTACCTTCCAAAATGTTTCTGCCCCAACCAAAATGTCAATAGCTGAGGGTACATTGAATGACGGGTCAGCTAAATTAATTGCTGAAGGAATAATTACGTGTTGCATATCTATGTATGTAGATGGCAGTAGTGACGTAATGTTTGGCAATATATAACAATCAATATTTGTTTTAAAATCATTGTGATATGATAGTATTGTGATAGAACAAGACTTTGTCACATTCGAAATTTGATTACTTATGCCTGTAACCTTTGAATTTGTAGTAAATGTGTTTATGTTTAATTTGTCACAGAGCTCCTTAGTTACAAAGTTAGCTGTACTACCGTTGTCTAGCAAGATTCTAGCTGGCTTGACGTTACCCTTATGATCGACTATCTTCACCAAGGCAGTAGATAGCAATACCTGTTCACCTACAATTTTACTTGCAGTTAGAGCAACATTTTCTGTATTTGTGACGGGAGGTTCTTGTGACTGTGAATGTAGTAATGTGTGATGCTTTGTAGTGCAGTATTTGCAGTGAGTTAAACGACATTGAACATTGGAATGTCCGTGACACAAACAATTTAAGCAAACTTTGAATAACTGAGCTTTTTGTAAACGCATTTCTACTGGTAATCTACGAAAGACCGGACATTGATATAAAAAGTGACCTTTCTTACAAAGTGGACAATAATAGGAAGGTTTTTCATTAGTAACCACAAATCCTTTATTTTTTATTTGATTGTGATTATTTTGATTGTGATTGTTTTGATTATTATTTAATTGATTATTAATTCCTAACTTTCCTTTCTTTGTTTCTTCAATTGATTCTAAAAATATAGCTCTATTGATTAAAAATTTTAAGAATGTTTGTAAAGTAGGATAATCTGTTTGAATGTTTTTATTTTCTTCCCATTCTCTATTTGTAATACTGTCCAGCTTCTTAGACATAATGTAAATGATTAAGGTGTCCCAATGATCTGTGGGCTGCCCTAAAGAATTCAAAGCTCGCAAATTTTTATTTGTTGTATCAACGATGTTGCGTAATGCTTGACTTGACTCGCGTTGAATTGTTTCTATTGAAAATAATGCATTTACATGATTATTTATAAGTAATTTATTGTTGTCATATCGTTCAGACAATAATTGCCATGCTGTTGAGTAATTGTTTGCATTAAAATCCAAACTTTGTATAATTAATGCAGCAGTACCTTTTAGTGAGGCACGCAGATAGTGAAACTTGTTGATGTCACTAATTGAATTTGAATTATGAATGATAGAAAGGTATGTGTCGCGAAACTCGAGCCAGTTCTGATAGTTTCCGTCAAAGTGAGGCAAATCTATCTTAGGCAGTCTAACAAAATTGTGTGATTTGCCCGAATTAGATGCATTGGAACTCACCTCGGAATCGGTGTCTTTCTCTTTATGTTTGGAAATGATGACACGCGCCTCAGCAACGATGGAGTAGAACTCTCGCTCAAACTCCACCCGCTGCTTGAACTGTTGCTCGGCTTCTGAATCGTCGGACTCGCACTCAATCTGCTCCTGTAACGCGTCGAAGTCATCGTATAAGCTCTCAATCTTTTCAAGACGTAACGAAAGTTCTTCGACTTGAGCGATGCTTAATTGAGCACAAGATTTCTGGAGTTCAAGATGTGTTTTAAATGAAGTTAATTTACCTTTAATTGCACTACGCTTTTTAATTAACAAAGGTACATTTGTAGCCATATTTGAGTAGATGCTATGAGAACAAAGTTATAAAAAATACTATGTTTAAAAATGCCTGTAAAACAAAAAGTTAAAGATAAAAAAAAAAAAGTGTTTACGTATCTTTTGCCTTGAAGATTCTCACAGGCGCTGCGCACTGATCGTACCGGGCACCACCGGTCATACGCGGTAGGTACTTCACAGTTGGCGAGCAATCCACCGTCCTATAAAAATAAACGTAAACAATGAATAGTGAGAAATGTTTTAGGCTTATCTCTAAATTAAGTGATATGAATGTGATTTAGGCGATTTACACTAAATATTAATTGTGACTATATAGAACTACTGAATGTGTAATTACTAACTACCGTTACAAGACAAAATCAAGTGGTATTAAGCGATTTTACTACTTCTACGGTATTGCAACTAATATTAAGGTTATGTACTAATTGATTGTGTTAAAATAATTGAAATATCTACGTTATGTGCTACTGTGACGTTATACTATGTACTGAAGATGAATAGTTATTAATTTACGTGACGGCAATTGGAAAACAAAATAACGGATGTGATTTGAATTGTGAAATGCAAAATTGGATGAACAAAGTGATGTGAAAGGATATGATTGATTGGTAAGTGTTTATGAATTTAAGTGAAGGAAATATGGAACGGTCTCACGATTTTTGTGTACTATCCTCTCTTGACTGAAGATGATGATAATTGACGATCTTGATTCGTCTGCTATTCTCATGAACCGCTTTCCTCTTGTGTAAATGATGATTGTGTGAAGTTGCTACGACTTGACATTCAATGAAATCCCTCTTGAGCGCTTTCCGGCTGGATTGATCTGGACTTCTGTGACTGACTGCTGGACTCAGATGATGATCCAATGTGTAGCTTCGTGAGTGCGTACAGGTTTACCCGTCGAATTGCGATGCGAATAACTGTAAGGGCACTGGTTCACGGTGGCTGTTGAATGTACCGGGATGCTGGAGACTTCTTGACGGTAACTCCGATGATATTCTTCGTCCTTTTTTTTTATCGAAGGACCAAATGTAAAAAGCCTGTGTCCTAATAAAGTTTAGGTGTCACTAAAGCTACTGAAATGAAACTAGACTGTATAATTTATCGCTGGTATAATATGACAAAAAATATCAACTGTTACAATCGATGATGATGAATGAATGTGGGTTGTCAAAAAACAGTTGTTGAGATTTTTGAAAATTAGCTTTAAAATATGTTTACGAAGACAGTTACGTTGAAATTATATTATGTGCAAAAGTAAAATGATGAAATAAAATATAAATAAGATCATGTTCTTAACAGTGGTTTATAATTAATTTTAATTTTGCTCAATCGTCATATCAGGCTGATCTTATTATTTTATCAAG
Organism: Teleiodes luculella; assembly: GCA_948473455.1. Classification (NCBI taxonomy): domain Eukaryota; kingdom Metazoa; phylum Arthropoda; class Insecta; order Lepidoptera; family Gelechiidae; genus Teleiodes; species Teleiodes luculella. The sequence continues at coordinate 2,645,011 of OX419596.1, forward strand.
AATTTTATGCCAGCAGAATCATGCACATGAGCTGAAAATAAAAGAAAATGGGAAATTAAAATAGAATTAGACGATAATTTATAAGTCGTACTTTTACAAAACAAGCGTAGGTAAATTTGAAAAAAAAAATATCTAGCCTTGGTTTGGAAATATTTCTGTAAAACAGTCACAAATGACAATAATAGAAAATAACATAAGCTAGTTCTACTTTTATTGTACAGAAGCCAGCACGTGCGGTTGGACATTCGCACTGCGAAATTCACCTCTACCGCTACGGAATACGGGCGATCTCAGGGTCAACATGTCTAACCGCATGTGCTGGCTACTGTACAGTTTTCAATGTTTCTTTTATTGTTTCGTAATACACTTGTGTTTTAAAGTTCAGTAGGGCGCCGCAGTCGGCGGCGGCGGCGGCGCCAGGCTTACAAAGAAATGAAGTCTTTTATTTGTTTACCTTATGATTCCCATGTTATTATTGTACTGATGTCCTTTTGTGTCACTCGATTGCATTGTTATGTATGTTAGCATAGAAATGTTAGTGTTAGTACAGTCCAGAGCACATTAAGCTGAACACGCTGTTAATTGCACTAACAGACATTTTTACGTTTCGCTATCGATGTGTTCAATACAAAATTAAATCGCGGAGATATTCCGGAAAAACGTTAACTTTCGAGTGTGAAACTTTAGAGTACTTTAGACTTTGCAGTGTCTTAATAACATTCCATATACAACGTGTTAATTAAATAAAGGAAACCCTCTTATTTTTACTTTTCATACAAATTGACTTGGCCAGCTGAAAATTTCAAGGAAAATGAAAAAATATGCGATTTCACAAAACTGGCTTGTCGACCGTACCCATTATATTGTTTGTGGATAAATTAATCAAGTCCTATTTACAATATTAATACCACCTGTTCATAGTTTATGTTTGAATCTGACCTGATTTCCTATATGCTTACAATATTTAGGTAGGGTTTTCTACTCACGATATAAAAATTTTAACAGATTTTTATTTATTTATGAAAGACTAAATTTCCGCCCCGCGGCGTCGCCCGCGTTAACCGTTTTTCCCGTGGGAATGAGGTATTTTCCCGCGGTAAAAAGTAGCCTATGTGTTATTCTGATGTACAAGCTAGATTACTGTAAAGTTTCATTAAAATCCATTCAGTACTTTTTGCGTGAAAGAGTAACAAACACACGTCCATCCATAGTCACAAACTTTCGCATTTATAATTTACTCGTAGTAGGAAATGGTTACCAGCTTTTTACATCCGCACAAGTTTTACCTCCATGAAATAGAAGCTGAATGTGGCTCTAGCCTAGGCAAATAATGAAGTTCGGATTACATAAGAAACTTTAGACAACTTTAATCGTATTGTACAACAAGTGTAACGTTTAGGCATATAGTCCAGTAGCTGTAATGACTTTTGTTGCAAGTTTGAGCGTCCAGTGCTCCAGTTAACAGGCACGCACAACTTTGTTAGTTCCGCAACAGACCGTGTACTTTACCAACTAAATATTAGTTTTGGCGACAGATCTCTAGCGGCTGTTCGCGGCTCATTTGTCAACGTCCCTCGTTAACTTAAAGCTAAACAACGCTAGTGGTTATATCCTGCTAATATTATAAACACGAAAGTTTGTGACAATGGATGTAATGGATGTTTGTTACTCTTTTACGCAAAAACTACTGTAAGGATTCTAATGAAACTTTACAATGATATAGATTTATTCATCAGAATAACACTAAGACTATCTTTTACTGAGAGAAAATCCCTCATTCCCACGGGAAAACTGTTAGCGCAGGAGAAGCCGTGGGACGGAAAGTTAGTGTTTAATAAAGCTATAATATGGCGACGCAATAAAAAACTACTAAATATTCTTTTTAGATTCTCGTTTTATATTGTGATGTGACCTCTTATCGTTTGTAAAAACATAATATTATTATACCTATACCCACACATTTCGCGAACCTGCCAGTTATGTTTAAACTGATATTGCATCGCCTTTTCATTTTTTTCTCGCCGCTTTCATTTTTTTTTATTGTTTGTTCTCTCTTTCATTGGTTAGACATTCGTCTTGTTTTGAGCAAAGCTTTTTAAACGTCTGAAGTGACGTCATTAAGTGTTCTAAGGGAGCCTAAAATGAATAAAAGTAATTTGGATTTATTTAAATTTTAGCTGATACAGAAAGAACATGTTCAGTCAATAGTATTGAGCAACATACCGCTAAAATTTTTCTAAAATTACGGTACTATGAAGAAATCATAATTTGTTAATGGTTACTAGGAAAACTTTGTTGGGAAAGGTTAATCAGATCCCTTGACCAAGCATGTCTCTTTAGTCTGCTAAGCCTTAATACCCTGTTTATAAAATAGTAGTATTCAAGCCCCAAAAATATTCAAACGACTATACTATTTTATTCAGGAGTGTGGAATACTAAACAAGGATACAATTTGGCAAAGAGTCGTAAAGTCGACCGCTGTAGGTAAAAGAGCCTACTGGTAAGGTACTGGCAGTGGCGTGCACAGGTATTAGGGCCAGGGTAGGCACACATAGTAGAAAAGTTTATAAATGAACCTTTTGTTGTTTGATGAGTTTTGCATAAGTACTATTACTTATGCAAGACTCATCAAACACACTTTCATATTTTTAATATTTCGGCTAATTAATTGATTTAGTTTCTACGCCAGTTTTAAACTCACAATAAAAAACTGTGGTCCGCCGGCGTAAGTAGGTAAGGTCGATAACCTCAGTCAAAGTTTTTGATTATAATTTATAAGTCGATAGATCTTGCACTTTATTCAAAACGTCTATTTCTGAAGTTGACTCTCTGACCAAAAACTAGCTATTTACTTACCTGTAACATGAAAATAATATTCACTCAACCCCGTTTTCGAAACATGCAAATCTTTTATATTATTTTTCCCTTTTCGCGTCTCTTCTTCATAATACAGATATTATTATTTCATCACAAGTTGTAATGTACTTGTCTATTATTAATTGCCACGCCACTACACAGCATTTACAATGAATTTCAACACAAATACGAAGATTTTAAAGAAATAATAATCACAAAGTATCGTTTCGTTTCGTTTGTTTTGATTGAGCCGCGCGTTTGAGGTTATCTTACTTTTTTTATAAACTCTGCGTAGGTAGTGTAAGATATTGAGCATTTGAAGCCAGAAGTTAAATTTAATATCAACAATACTTTTTGTTTTTGACTGATTTTATGTACCTGTGCACCGTTTTAAATACATAATTACATATTTGTAAACTTAGAGTGAAAGATCGGTACTGTAAATAAGAAAAACAAATTAAATCGAGAGTATTATTTTCTGCGCTAGAGAAATGGGCTCCGTACCCAGAGCCATTAAACAGATTAAAAAAAAACTTTCCGCCAGTACTCCATTCCACTATGCGGCGACGCGGGATGCTAGTTTGAGTTTCATTGCTGAGTTAGTACAAAATTATTTATATGATCATCCTACAAAGCTATCAATGTAAAGCGTAGTTTCTAGGCGCGTAATACAGTAGAGTTGAAAGGTGCAAAAAAGGCAGAGCTTTTGCATTGCTGGTAAAGGATTATATTCTCTAACTCATTAGCTCAAAGTCAAATTTAACTTTGAACACATTTGAATTGAAATTTGTTTTAGTGTGCGTGAGTTGTGTTTTTATAGAGATTTTTAGAGCACACTAGCATAGAAATTGTCAGTTCGAGTAGGCACGGCTTTTTGAGCGTGCCAGCATGGGAAAGTAAATTCTATTTCACTGTTGTTAGAAATTAAATTCAACTGTTCAAGATTGGGTTAGTATTATGTTTGTCAAATAGATGATAGGTAATTGAGCTGTACGCCCAGGGTAGGCAGTGCCTTTCTGCCTGTACGGAGTGCACGCCACTGGGTACTGGTATCTATGTAATAAAACTGTAGAGGTCGAAATTCTGTACATAGAAATAAATGCTAAAAACCGAGTCAGGGGGATGTAAGAAGTGATATAGAACATATCAAGATAATATTTTTTTGTTTCTCTGAACCGCACGGAAAATTCAAATTATAACGCAGGCGTAGCCATAGGCGTACAGCTAGTATAAAAATAAAATTATATACCTAGTAGTAAATCTCCTTACTAGTTTTATAGATGTTCTTAGAAGTCCCTTGTAAGTCCATTTAGTTCATCCTGTGGTCATACGTACTAGACCTGGGGCCCGTTCTATGAAGCTATAATTTTAAATTTAATGTACTTTATGTCGCCTAAAGAGTCGTCGTATAAAGAGTGTATTCAATACACCGGATATACCAATGAATATCAAATTCTTGTAATGTAGTGATAATAATATATAATGTAATAATGAATGTATTGTCTGATGTTTGTACCTCTTTCACGCTAAAACTACTGAATGGATTTTAATTTTTTTTACGGGAAAATCCCAAGAACTGTTAGAGCGAGCGGAGCCGCAAGGCGTAAAGCTAGTAAAATAATATTACAACCGTGATAGATTTAAAAAGTAAAATAATATTATTTCTAGGTTAATGTAGTACCTTTACGAGCAGTGGCCGCGTGGTTCCGGTTTTAGAATAGTACCATCCCATGTCTTCCCATTGGGTGTCGTAGAAAGCGGCTGAGGGATTCGGGTGTAGTTGCCGTATAGGCGACAGGCTGGCAACCTGTCACTAGGTGCACTACGAAACACAAAGGTCGGTGTATCTATTTTAGATGCGTACGGAAATCTTACCCCAAACCGTTTGCTAATAGTGGTTTTAGTTTATAAACTATATTAGTAAGGAAAAGAGCGTGTCTTTATGCATGTATGTTTACGAGCCTCGTACGATAGAGTTGGGTTACTCACGTCTAGCTACCATAGTGGATCATAAATTAGAAATTTCTTCGCAAAACTTTTATGGAACTTGATCGGTAGTCGGCCGCGTTGCCAACTCTCCCAAGAGACCGTATTTTCACATAAACTTCTCGTTTCAATGGATTCATTTGCTGGCAAAAGAAATGTTTGCCAGCTGGCATTTTCATTATAAACTAGCTTTTCGCCCCGCTGCCGCGGCTACGCCCGCGTTAATTTTTTTCCCCTTTTCTTAAATTTCCGTATGAACCATTCCTTGGACTTCAACGAACATTTAAAAAAAAGAATTGGAAAAATTGGTCCAGGCGTTGTTGAGTTATGCGCTTACCAACACAATTTGCGATTCATTTTTATATTATAAGATAAAGGGTTTCCATAGTATAATTAGCAAGGTAATGTCTAATTTGAATGAAATGGCCTTGTCCCATGGACTAGTGAGACCTTATTTATCTTAACTGAATCTTGGGTAGTCATCCATCATACTTGACGAAAGTGTTAATAACAGCTAAACAAAAATGTGCTAGGTAAAACTATTTGAAAAATGTCTCACTTTTAAGCAAAGTAAAGAGCCGTAAGTTCAAAAATACAAACGTCGCGTCGTCAATCAATTTCAGTTCTCACCCTTATACTATTATTTATTCTGTGCCCTTACTTAACGCGCAATAAAATTGGTAAATTCTTTTTAGGCGACAAGTTGCCGAAATGTCTCGCAAATCTCCATGTTATCAAGTTTTTTCCAGCTATCGTGCCAAAGCGTTTTATTTTTATCGCTATATTAATGCATCATGTCGTTGTCATTTGCAAAAAAGATTCCTAAGAAATGAGAACCAAACTCCTTTTTTGAAGTCGATTAAAAATCGTTCTCGAATTTATTAAATGTAGATATTTTATTTTGCACTAGTTTTAAGAGCATGGTACGTTCGTAAATAGAGCAAAAAAACCAAACCAAATTATCGAAAGAGTTGTTCAAACTCAAGTTCTAAAAAAATTGTTGCAAATATATATATACGTACGTTTGGATTAAAGATATCTAGTATCTTCTTTTTATTTCATACTTTTTATCTGCCAGCTTCACCGTCCTCTTAACAACAACAACTATAATTATAATGATTAACATGTAACTGAAAATTCTAAGTAAAAATAAAAAAAAATATATTTTCAAATAACTACTGACAAAAGTATTATATTATAAGACCCATTTGTAGACGTTACAAAAAAGACGCTGTTGCGCAAAATTTACTGGTTGTTTTTGATTGGGTGGGCCTCAACCTTTCTAAAAGTTTATAGTCCCTTCCCGAAAAGCTTTCACAATATTATGAAGTTATCTTGCAGCGCGGCAAACATATCCGCACCCTATTTTGCATATTTACAATGTACTCTCTGGGGCAAAATTTACATTCGATGAGATAACAATATCCTAAAATATCACACCCCAATTTGTAGCTGCTCGGTAAGCAAAATAGGGGTTCGAATATTTTCAGTATTCTCGTAGTCTGATCAATATCAGACAGGGTTCTTTATATGATTGAACTAGCGACCCGCCCCGGCTCTGCACGGGAAAATGGTTATTGTGGGTTATACTTAAGTATATTATGCATGTATTATACACATAAACCTTCCTCTTGAATCACTCTATCTATTAAAAAAACCGCATCAAAATCCGTTGCGTAGTTTCAAAGATTTAAGCATACATAGGGACATAGGGACAGAGAAAGCGACTTTGTTTTATACTAAAGTCAAAGTCAAATAGTGTTTATTCAAAGTAAGATTTCACAAATCATTTTTTGACGTTGAGGAGAGTTCACGATTTGGCTGTCTTCTGTGGAGAAGAACTCTCCGGAAGAAACTCCACAGGCGTTGCATCTTTTCAAAATATTTTTACATAGGTAATTATTATTTTATAGAATTTGATTAATATAACAAAGAGTGCAGACGAAATATGAAATTAAAGGAAGGCAACCAGTCAAAGTAGAAAAACTAAACTACTATGTAGTGATGATAAAAAGTATGGTTACATGGGGCACACTTAAGTTTTGCACTTCTAGCAAATCGGAACTATTTGAATTTCGAAATATTTTTTTAAACGACTTGAAACTTTCTTAGTAATAAAAAAAATTTGGCGGGAAATCATTTGTCAATTTGTTTTATATTACACATCAAAGTTCTACATATGCAACGATAACGATATTAAGTCGAAAAGATTTTAGAGCGACTATTTTTTATGATTTTAAAAGTTCTCTCACCTCCTTTGTGTGACAGTTAAGTAACTGTTTTAGGCGTTTGAAATACACTTAAAAAACAAATATGTATCTAACTAGCTTTGCGCCGCGGCTCCGCCGCGCCCGCGTCAACAGTTTTTCCCGCGGTAAAAAGTAGTCTATGTTACTCAGAGTGAATATAGCTTTCTAATGGTGAAAGAATTTTTGAAATCGGTTCAGTAGTTTTTGAGTTTATCCATTACAAACATAAATCTCCATACAACATAAATATCCAGCACACACACAAAAATACAAATCTTTCCTCTTTATAATATTAGTATGATAACGTTGTGTTAACAGTTACCTATGTCTCCACCGAGATCTGGCTATGAAAATAACTTTAAACAACTTAAATTTAAGTTCAGAGTGTGGCTTGGAATTATTACCACAAATGAATGTCCGAGCCTCAACCATTTAAAGCATAACTCAAAAATAATTTGTTTGAGTTTAAGTTAAAAAAAATACTACTGCAGGATTTACCTATGGAATGAATGCCGCGAGCCGGTGCCCAAAGCTACAGTAATCACCATCACAATTTATCTTAAAAATAAGAGTCTATCTCTTCATTGAATCTCGTAGCTTATCTTACCTTCGAGCGGAGTAGTCGTTGTAATCGGAAGCAGTTTGCCGAGCAACCGGATCTATATCCGGCGGCGCCGCGGTCGTGCGCTGCATAATTCATCGGCTTCCACCCAGCAGCTTGTTGGAGCGAGTTTGACGCTTGACGCGAATAAACAAAGCAGGCAGTTTATTGGAATATTCAATCAAAGCAGGCAGTTTATTGGAATATTCACGGATTTTCTTATTTTTGCGTAGCGATGTGCCGTTCCTGAGAATATTCCCACACTATGGGCGATTGTGCACTACAAGGAATTTTACTGTCCGGCAGTCCGATTTTTTACGGTCCGATATGGCACGCCATATAATGTTTGTGCACTATACGTAATTTTACCGTCCGACATTTTACTTTCCCCCATTCCGGAACCGGAATAATTTCCGGAGTAATTTCGCGTGGGTGGCGTGTAGTTTCAAAGACAGAGCTACCCTAAACCATAGTAGAAAACAGTCTTTCTACTATGCCTAAACTGAGGCGTATCATCCGAGTAAAGACGGACAAGTGCACAAACCAATCATCCGTTTTTTTTCATGCCACTTCGGACCGTAAAAAATCGGATGTTCTGACAGTAAAATTCCTTGTAGTGCACAATCGCCGTATGAATGCTACTTTCCGTTTGAGGCCAACTAGGACGAGTCAGTGAGATCGGAAAATCGGAGATCGGTTAACCGGAAAACACCAACCCGATCTACCACATCCCCAGCTTGAACAGCATATTTCGTTGGGAATATTCCTGGGGACGGAAATTTCCCGGGTTTGATGGAAAAGTAAACGACGGCCCCGTAGCCTAGTTGGTAGTACGTCTGCCTACTGAGCACAGGGTTGCGGGTTCAAATCCCTCCCAGGGCAAACATTCGTGTGATGAGCACTTGTGTTTGCCCCGTGTCTGGATGTTGTATATTTATATATGTATGTATATCTGCAGCTGTCTGGCACCCATAGTACAGGCTCTGCCTAGTTTGGGGTCAGATGGCCGTGTGTGAGATGTCCCACATATTATTATTATAATGTTGCCGGGAACGGCACATCACTAGGTATGCGGCTCGCTGTCCGCGTCAGCCGCCCTTTGTACGGCGGCGCGTGAGTTTGATCGACATATGAATCGAAGCTCTTATTTGGAACTGTCTGCTTGTCAAGACGGTATCACTGAGCATTGTAACACATACGTAGTACATCGTATACGTCAGCTCAGTATCGTATAGTGTGCCAACTTGACAATATCATAATATACAAACAAACATGCAATTTTAATTTAATAAGGTACAAGTATACTAGCTAGCTATCTGCATTTTTTTAACATTAGCGGTCGCAATGTTATTTCTTAATACACATATCAAACTATACTTATAAATAAAAAGAAAATAATGTAATCATCCTGCACTTTTATTGTTATTTAATTCTATTGTAATTCTGAAGAATGATTTTTTATAAAATTGTATTCTTATTTCTTTCATTTCATCATTAACAGCTCATATATGTCCTCACCTCGCTCGAAACTACCTTAAAATCAGCATTTCTTTATACTTACTACGATATATTTGTGTGGTTTTTCAACTATTCCGTTAGAATTTTTTGGTACCTTTCATCAAAATTGGAAAGGCCGTTTCAAATAACCGTTTATTATTCACATTATATTAGTAAGAGGACCCTCCACTGACCTAAGAGAAATTCCAACCAGATGTACGGTTGTCTGTCGCTTCTTTATGTTGCGCGTGAGTGGCGTGAGCTTGATCGACGCTTGAATCGATCGATCTCTCATTTGGATCGGCTTGTATCTTGTATGCTGGGTGTGGTGACGTGGGTGATTTCTCTTAACTCTTAAGTCGCATTTGAGACAAATGTGATATAACCCTAAAGGAGTTGTAACCACTATCTACACAAATGGGGGCTCAGAGAGTCGCCAGCCTGCGAGTGTGGGGAGTCCGACCAGACTCTGGCCCACATTGTGAACGACTGTCCACTACTCATTCTCCGGTGGCATTACCGAGCTGCATTGTCTCACCCCGGCCGCCGAGGAGTGGTTGAAAAACCTAAGAGTTTCTATTTAGGATCCATTGCGATAGCTGCCATACGACATTATGATGACCCTAAAGGAGCAAACCCACAGAAGTAAAAAAGCGAGGGCTGCGGGACGCTATCACAGTTTAAAGAAAATATATGTATATTTATTGTACCTATTGTATTTGAAATACATTTGCACCCACAGCTCGCCCTTTCCCGCGTCTTTAGTTACGCGGCTTTATGTTTTTTTTGTTTTCCAGTTTTTATAAATCTAATTCTAATTAAATTAAATAGATTTCGTCCGTGAATATTTGTTAGCCGTTCAAAACCGTCCATTTACACGTTAAAAAGCCTGGTTGATTCAGCCAGCCTTTTTCCATCGAAACGTCTGCGTTATTTCTCTGATATATTTTTCTTAGATAAAGGAGGTCTTGAAAATGACAAAAGCTTGTTTGTGGGCAGAAACTTTCTACTCAATAAGACAAATATACTGATTTTCTTAAAGTAAATAATGAATGAAATAATATCGTGATTGGGAACACCCATCTTCCTAGTCAATAAAATTGATCGCAACTTGGCAATAGCTGTCTACCCTAAAAGGCGCCGCAGTGGTTTTAGCGGCCAGGTTTGAAAGGGAAGTACGCCGGCGTACTAACCGGCTCATTCGGTGTGGTTGCGCAAGAGTTGCTCCTAGATCAAAGGTGTCGCCGCGCGTTATGTTCGACACGCACACCTTTTATCAATATTTTACTTTAAATAATATGATGAAAATAGTATTAGGATTAAGACACATCAACTTCTAGGTATAATTAATTACAGAAACCTTACTGTTATGTATGACCGTACCGTTTATGAAAAAGAAAATCAATGTATTTATATGTCATAGAAAACAGGGTTTCATTTGACATAGACCAAGACATAATTTAATCATATTTTTAACTAGCTTTCCGCCGCTGCTCCGCCCGCGTTAACAATTTTTCCCGTGGGAATAAGGCATTTTCCCGTAGTAAAAGGTACCCTATGTTACTCAGGGTGAATGTAGTTGTAATTGTAATCGTGAAAGAATTTTTAAAATCAGTTCAGTAGTTTTTGAGTTTATTCATTATATGAGTTTATTCATTACAAACATCATTATTACAAACATCACACACACAAAAATACAAATCTTTCCTCTTTTTAATATTAGTATGATTTGATATTGATATGTTATCCGTTTGATTTTGAAAAACGTTTTATTAAATAATTATTAAGATAAGAAACAAAGATAAGAAACACCCAAACACCCACACACAAAACAACTAGCATCAATAAGTCAGGTGCTGATCAAAATCAAACGTTTGAACAAGTGATTTGTTTGGTTGCAGTGTTGCTGAGCGAGACGATTCTCCCTGACGACAATCTGGAAGACAAGACCCTCAAGATCACGGATTTCGGACTCGCGCGGGAAGTTTACAAGACCACCAGGATGTCTGCGGCCGGGACCTACGCCTGGATGCCACCCGAGGTACTTATTAACCTTAGGTTAACATACCTCATAAACCCTGGTGTCTCTCGTAAAGGACAGCTCGTGTAAAATTCCTTTTTTTACAAATTGGACAAAAAAACGCGCTGTATTTGCACTATAAAATGTACGCATTTGTTTTAAAGCTCTAAAGATAATCATATAGTAACTAAAAAACTACAGAATTATTATTTACCTATCGTACTTTTTTTTCAGTAGGTAGTTTTTTGGGTCTCCTGTAAAAGATTTTTTGAAAGCATTTAAGAGGTTTCCTCACCTTATTCTTTTCATATCTAAATACCTGCTAGAAAAATGTATCACCGAAATTTAAAAAATAATTTAAAGGCGTGAAATTACGCAACTTTAAAAAAAAAAGTTACATCTGAATATTTGTATTGTATTGTATCTCAACCCGTTTTCGCCTATTCAGTACGAGTGCAAACGCAAACACCGACGCATGATGTCATTAAGCTAGGTGCCCAGATATTTCCAGCGGGTTGTATCTCATAATCTCATCTCATTGCCAATAAATGAGTTCATGAAACAATCGAGTGTAGGTGATAGATAGTTTGGTGTCAAAATCAAAACTGCAGTCACCGAATTGGTATTCAATTATGCAGATTATAACTGATAGTGGGAAGCTAGCCTTGCTTTGTCAACATTGTTGCTGTAAATCATAGTCAGGGCTGGGAAAAATACACATCAAGTTGTAGTTGAAATACTAAATACAAAATACTGTTTTAGATGTATTTAAAATAAGAAAAACCGCTGCTGTTTTTTTACTTTTTTAGAATTATTTAAAATACGAAATACAAAATACAGTATTTTAATAACTTTATTTAAAATACAAATTACAAAATACTTTTAAGGAGTTTGTTTTTTATGCCAACTTTAACTCGTACTTGATGCAAAAATGTCGATGGCAGTGGTTGATCATCCATATTATGCAAATAAATAAATCAATAATAACGCGAAAATACCCAATGTAAATTCACTCACAAAAGCAAAACACCAAACAAACAAGACTGGAGAAACTGACGCAAATGCCGTGAAACTGAAACCACGAAGAGCGACGTTGACGTGACAGTGACAGTAAGGAAATGCCTCGTTCCGAATCACGCCATCAGCGCTAGGGCGCGTTCCGGGGTATGTACGTTCTGACGCGCAGGATAAATATTACCTAGCTAATCATTAAGTATTTGACTGAAATGTATTTTGAACTACAATGTATTTGCAATACAAAATACAAAATACTTTTAGTTCGGTATTTAAAATACAAAATACGTATTTGTATTTTAAATACGTATTTCAAATACAAGTATTTCAAATACTGCCCAGCCCTGATCATAGTCATAAAGCTCACACGTCGATACTATAGCTAGAGTGAATAGTGAGTGTGAATAGAACTTAAACTAAAAGAAATGGTCTAATTAGAAAATGAACAATGTCGTGCCGAAGGTAATGTTTTTGGAATTAATTAAAGCATATTCCTTTATCACAATTACGTACGTATTGTGTCTAAAAAGTTACTATACATATTTATTTTTAAATCTTAATATTGATGTGTACTATTTTTGCTGCTCAGCTCTCGAGTTTCTGTAATTTACCCTTCTTCTCGTTCATTTAATTTTGTATGTACCTTTTTAACCGACGTTTTTATAAAAGAAACATTTATTTCTATCCAATACCAAAAGTAATACCACGAATTGGTATTTCAATATTTTTATGTCTCTATCCATCTAACACTAATTGAATTCTGAAACAAAATTATCTTTTTATTCCGTTCAGAATACCTACCTATAAGGTTGTCCCATTATTTTACAGTATTTTTTTTTTGTTTTTTTGTTTTTTTTTTCGAATTAAACAATTTTTGATATAACATTCCAGGTGATAAAAAACTCGACGTTCTCTCACGCCTCAGACGTGTGGTCGTACGGTGTGCTGTTATGGGAGTTACTTACGGGCGAGACGCCATACAAGGGCATTGACGCGCTGGCGGTAGCATACGGAGTCGCCGTCAACAAACTCACGCTACCCATACCCAGCACATGCCCAGAACCTTGGAGGGTGCTCATGGAAGGTACGACACTGAACATGATTCATTCACTGCTGGACAAATGTCTCCGCCGAAGATCTACATAACGATCGGTCTGCTTGTGGGGCGATTCGACCGCTGAGTTTCGGACGCGGCGGCCTAATCGCCACGTTCATTATTTTTAGAATTTTTGAGGGGTGTTTTGGCCGCAGCCTTAATTTGAAGCAAAGTAACGTCAGAAATATTACTGAAAAATACTTATTTTACTCGAAATACCCGTCGAAAATGTTAAAAATAATGAACGTAGAACTCGGTGGCCGAATCACCCGTCAAATATGCTAAAAATAATGAACGTGTCGATTCTCCCGCCGCGTCCGAAACTCAGCGGCCGAATCGCCCCATAAGCCGATCGGTCCAGCGCTGCCCGCATCCACTGAACATTGATAGATAAATAATGAGTGTGGTGTGCTGCTATAGGAGTTACTTACGGGCGGGACCCCTTACAAGGGGCTGAGCTTGCAAGTTTGTCAAAAGTAAAACCCTATAACTCCGTATTTTTTTTTAATTACAAGAAACTGTATAATTGACGAACTTGCTAAAATTTCACGAGGGGAATGTTGAGGAATGCGATCTGTAGAGGAGAACAGATGAACAAAAAAAAAAAAAAAAAACTCGGTATGTAAACAGTGCTCCGATTTAATAATTTATCAAAGTCGTGTAAAATGATTGTGTATTAGTGAGAAAACTTTATTTAACAGTATGTAATAGCTTAACTCTTCCAAGTGAATGTTTGTGGCGGCCTCCCATTAATAAAAGTGGAACTATTTCGAAAAAACATACGTGACTGAAATCTTCAAATTTAGTGTGTAAATTATTGATAAACATACAATTACTCGTACTCAAACTCTTGGTACCAATCTTAAAGAAGAAAATAAGATGAAATACTATCAGTTATATGTGTGAATGAGTTCTTTGCTACTCAAATTAACATTCCCAACGAGTATTCAGTGTTAAATTTTAAATGGTCCCACCAAGAAATACGCCTACCGTCATAATATACATACTGAACTTATTCTTACGTTATTAGTTTTCTTGTAGTGACCTATTTCGCCACTGTCAATATCGATCAGTTTGGTTGTGTGGCAAGAGCAATTGAATGTCACGCCGGAAAGTCGGAGATCGCAACTGCACTGTGGGTGGTCTTTTGGCATTTTCATATTGCAAGATTTTAATTCGCACACTATAAATAACGACATCTGTCTCCAATCATCAATAAAACAACGCCAGATACTGCACCAATAAATCAGTAGATCAGCATTTTAGACCTAAGATTGGAACACGGATCTTGCACTTGGATGTAATTGTATAACTAATAGTTCCTGATAAACAGAAAAGATGGCGTCTACATGCAATAAATGTAATCGAGACATCAAAACTAGACAACGCTTAACATGTTTTTCCTGCAATCATGTATATCACTTACTATGTTCAAACGTAAGTGAAAAGCGTTTTTATTTAATGACGCCTAATAACAAAAAACAATGGAAATGCGATACGTGTCACGAAAAAGGATATCCTATTACTCATAGTAAAAAAAGGGCTACGCCAGTCTTAGCGTCCAGTTCTCCAGCGTCCTCTTGCGTGTCTAACTTGTCTTTTGGTACGCCGCGGAGTCACATCATGCCGCAAACGGAAGAAAAAGTCAATATTTCAACTCATAACTCGTACGAGATCTTGAGCACGGATGATGAAACTGACAAAGAAAATTACACTTTGTCGCGTAGGAGCAATCTAAATAGAAGCTGTCCCGAGTATAAAATCACAACTGAGGATTTACACAAAACTTACACAAAAAAATATTAATTTAGAGATGCAATTACAATCTGCTGAACAAGAAATCGAAAATCTTATGACAGAAAACATGGCATTGAAACGAAAACTAGAAAAAATGAATGATAAAGTAGAAACGCTGACGAAAATTTGTAAAACGGTAAAAAAATCGGACACTAATACAAATAACTCTACTTACAAAACAAGTATGGAAAAAAAGGATAGCGTTAGAACTAAAAGTGTACATGCGGAAATTAGTCCGAATAGAGTGACAGCTAAACAAAGTTTTAATAAGACAATGCCAGAACCTTTTCTGTTATTAACGGAAGAATTTAAGAACGATAAGACAACGTCAAGTACAATTAAACCGGCTCAAAATATTACTCGCAAACATAACACGTCAAAGAAGGGCAAAGTATTGTCACGAACTTGCCATAAAGTTCGAGAGATCGCTACTCAAATTCGATATAAGTACATCTATACAACTATAAAGGATGGGAAATTCCAATTGCATCCACAGAGGGATCACGGTGCAAACGAAGATGGACTTTCTGTCAACGCCGCAAGGCACAAAATCACCTAAGCAAGCCACTTGTTTACTCGAATTTAGTGACCTCGCGCGCCCATTGTTCTGTGACAAGTATTGTCTGAGAACAAAGGAAATGTTCTAGTAATTTCCCGATTACGTGATTACAATGGGATTACTCCAGAAATCAAGCATCGCGTAAACAATCCATTGTTTAGTGGGGGTATATAAACGCCCGAGACGACGGCCAACGCCAGTTCATTTCTGAGCTATCAAAGCGATCTCAATAAGCGATCTACAAGCGATCAGTGGAAGAAACCTGCGACTAAAGCGATACCTACGGACTACGAGTGACCCTGTGATTTGGCTACAACGTGATTGGAGTGATTAGTTGAAGACATCTGCGAACTCAGCGTGACCAACGGACTACGAGCGACTCTGCGATTTGGCTACAGTTGTGATTGGACCTGCGACCTGTTTATCGTCGAATAAATTCTCAAATCAAGTTATTCGGCTTTTCTTACAAATCCCGAACCCCACGTCCGTAACATTTGGTGTCAGAAGTGTGGGATTTGGAAATGCCAGTGACTCCGAGGGAGAATAGTGACGGCGTCAGAACAAGGGCGCAGCTAGCTGCGGAAGCCACGACTACAGCCCGTGAAGACATGCCCACCGGACCAGGAACCCCGCCTGCTGGACCAGAAGCCTTGCCCACCGGACCAGAAGCCCAACCATCAGGACAACTAGCCCCGCCTACTGGTACCGCCCATCGAGCCACACCTCCGGTTACCAGCCGCATCCAGGAATCCCGAGCATCAACGTTTGACCTCAGCCGTCTTATGAAAATGATGGAGGAAATGAGCCTGAAACAAGACATCATGCAACAGGAGCAAAAGGAAATGCGCAAGGACCTGAGCCGGAAACAAGAAGAAATGCGCGAGGACCTGAGCCACAAACAGGAGGAAATGCTGCTTGTCATTTCGTCAGTTTCGGGCAATGTGAAAAAATTACAAGAGAGCGTCGACCAAGTAGAAGAAAGAGTTGGGAATTTGGAAACCGACGTAGATGGCGTAAAAACTGACTTAGCCGGGCTTAAGAAGAAGGTGCTGAAACTGGAAATAGCAGGATCCGCCGCGTCGAGTGAACACACCTGCACCAGCCACGCGCCAAGGATAAAAGTACCGTCGTACGACGGCACCACATCCTGGACCGCCTATCGGCAGCAATTCCAGACCGTTGCTGCTGCAAATGGGTGGACAGAGGAGCAGAGCCTGACAGCTCTCACCGTTGCTCTTCGAGGTTCAGCCCTTTCTGTTCTGGAGGCGCTACCAGGCTCGGGTAGCACATTTAAAGAACTTATGGAGGCACTCGAAGCTCGCTATGGAGAGCGTCATTTGGAACACGTATTCCGCGCCCAACTGCGTGACCGGATTCAACGCCCAGGAGAAGGACTTCAGCAGTGGGCTTTGGAAATAGAAAAGCTCGTGCGCAAGGCCTACCCGTCTGCTGATGCGAAGATGGTGGACTCCAACACCCTTCAGGCATTCGTCGATGGAATTCGTGACATGGAGATTAGGGCTGCAGTGGGACTTCGCCATCATGTGTCCCTGAAAGAAGCCCTAGCGCACGCGTTGGAAATTGAAGCCCTGCGCCGTGAAGTACGCCCAACTCACAAAGTGCGGGAAGTAATAGAGGAAGTACAGGAGATTAAGACGTCGTTCCCGCCCAAGAAGAAAACAACCGGGCCCATGTGTTATAAGTGTGGAGAAAGGGGCCATCTACAGTTCACCTGCCCAAAGAAGGAGACTCAAACAGCGAAACTAGCCGAGGAAATAAGCAAGCTGAGAGAACGCCTGGACGAAGTGACCAAGAAGCAGGAGACCCCATCTTCTGCTGGGAGTCAGGGAAACGAGTAACAGCCAGGACTAAGGGGCAGGTACTGGCTGGAGCGGAAGGAGCCCCGACAACGATCGTCTCCCAGGCGTGCAACGGAAACAGCTTGATGGTACACGGCTCAGTGAACGGAATAAACTGCAAGATGACATTGGATACAGGAGCTTCTAGGACAATAATCAAGCCAAAATTAGTAGAAGCCGCAATCAGGCGCAGAAACAACATCAAGTGTCGACTTCTTTCCGCTTCCGGCCAGCAGATACCCGTCCTAGGAGAAATTTCGGTCACAATTCAAGTGGGTGAAACATCCTACACTCACAACGTTATCGTGGCCGATATAATGGATGACTGCATACTGGGCCTGGACTTCATGAAAAGATACGAGTGCAGAATCGACGTCACCAACGGAATTCTGAAATGTGGCAATGAAGAGATTTTTATCCTGGGAGGACCCGTGGGAAAAGTGACGTGCTTGAAGAAGATCTGCATACCAGGACGCACGCAAGCAGAAGTACCAGTGAAGCTACCACGTGCTAAGAAGAATAGATGCGTGCTGATAGAGGATACCCGAGGAAAATCGACACAGAAGATTCTGGCGGCCAGGACACTTGTCAAAGGAAACACCACTGCAGTAGTCAGAGTTGTTAATTTAGATGATCACGAGATACAATTAAAGGAGGGCGACGTCATAGGTAAATGCGAAGAAGCTGTCTGGGTAAAGAAGTGCCAATCATCTCTGAATACGACGAAAACCAAAGAAAGTTCTATAATCGCGGAACTTCTCGAAGGAAGCAAACAAAACCTGAGCTATTCTCAAAGCATGAAAGCCAAACACCTGCTTCAGCGGTTTGCAGACGTGTTTTCGTCTCAAGAAGGAGATTTGGGGAGAACATCTTTAGTGCAACACAAGATAGACACCGGGAACGAAGGACCTATTCGACAGCGAGCAAGGCGAATACCGATAGCAAAGGAGCAAGAAGTTCAAGACATGTTGGAAGACATGAAGAAAAATAAGATTATCGAACCATCTGCGAGTCCATGGTGCTCTCCGGTCGTCCTGGTTAAGAAGAAAGATGGCAGTACAAGGTTCTGCGTGGACTATCGGCGACTCAACGATGTGACTAAGAAGGACAGTTATCCACTACCGCGCATTGACGACACCCTGGATACCCTGAGTGGCAAGACATGGTTCTCGACCTTAGATTTGAAGTCTGGGTACTGGCAAGTGGAGATACATCCGAAGGACAAAGAGAAGACGGCATTCTCTACAGGGAAAGGTTTATGGCAGTTTAACGTGATGCCATTTGGATTGTGCAACGCGCCAGCCACTTTCGAGCGACTCATGGAGTGTGTACTGGCAGGATTAGTGGGAGAAGCCTGCCTAGTATATTTGGACGACGTCATCATTATGGGTCGAGACTTCGAGGATCATCTGCTTAACCTGGAGAAAGTCCTGAGGAAGATTCGAGGAGCCAACCTGAAGCTAAATCCGAAGAAATGCACTTTATTTAGAAAGAAAGTGAACTACCTCGGCCACGTGATCACCAGTGAAGGGATACAGACTGATCCAGCTAAAATAGAAGCCGTGCAGAATTGGCCAACTCCTAAAGATAAAACAGAAGTACGTGCATTCTTGGGTCTATGCTCATACTACAGGCGCTTCGTTAAAGGATTCTCCGAGATAGCCAAGCCGTTACACCGCCTGACTGAAGATAAGCGAGCATTCTGCTGGGACGAGGCCTGCGAGGATTCCTTCCAAAGATTGAGAAAATGCCTATGTGAGACACCAATCTTGGGATACCCACAAGCGAATGGGCAGTTTATCGTCGATACGGATGCAAGCAACACAGCGATTGGTGGAGTACTGTCTCAAAAGCAAGGGGACAAGGAAGTTGTGATTGCCTACTTCAGCAAGTCGCTATCGAAGCCTGAAAGGAACTACTGTGTGACGAGAAGAGAGCTCTTGGCTGTGGTTAAGACTCTTCATCACTTCAGCAAATACATCATCGGCAGGAAGTTCACGCTTCGTACCGACCACGCCGCTTTAAAATGGCTGCTTCAGTTTAAAAATCCCGAAGGTCAAGTTGCAAGATGGATCGAACAGCTTCAAGAATATGACTTCATCACTGAACATCGCAGCGGGAAGACTCATGGAAATGCTGATGCCCTCTCAAGGAGACCATGTCCAGAGGAATGCAAGCACTGCGTCAAGCAAGAGTCTAAGGAAGAAATTGTGCAACTTACTAGGACTAGCCCTCCGAGATCCTGGGAAGACGAGTCAATGAGAGAAGCCCAAGAAGACGACGAAGATATACGACTTATCGTCGCATGGAAGCAACGTGGCGAGGAAAAGCCAAAATGGTATGAAGTTGCGCCTACGAGTACCATCACCAAAGCATATTGGGCACAGTGGGACAGTTTTGTCCTGCAGAACGGGATACTTTACCGAAAATGGGAAAAACCCAACGGTAGAGAGTTTCATCTGCAGCTGGTCGTGCCAAAAGAACGGATCAAGGATGTTCTTCGTGAAGTACACGATGGCATATCAGGTGGTCACCTGGGTGTCAAAAGAACTTTGACGAAGTTACGGGAAAGATTTTACTGGCTAAACTGTCGAGCGGATGTGCAGGATTGGTGCCGAAAATGTACCACTTGTGCTGCAGTAAAAGGTCCATCAACCAGGAGCCGAGGACACCTTCAACTTTACAACGTTGGTGCACCATGGGAGCGAATAGCAGTAGACGTTGCCGGACCATTCCCCGTGACGGAGTCGGGAAACAAATACTTTATGGTGGTTATGGATTACTTCACCAAATGGCCAGAAGTATTTGCTATACCCAACCAAGAAGCTACGACCGTGGCCTCCAAATTAGTGGAAGAAGTCATATGCCGATATGGTGTACCACTAGAAATCCATTCGGACCAGGGCCGGAACTTCGAGTCGAACGTGTTCCAAGAAGTATGCAAAATACTGGGCATGCACAAGACGAGGACTACCCCGTATCACCCACAGTCCGACGGCATGGTGGAGAGGTTTAACCAAACACTGGAGAGACATTTGGCGAAATTAGTAGACAACCACCAGAGAGACTGGGACAAATACATCCCACTTTTCCTTCTCGCCTATAGAACCTCGGAACATGAGAGCACGAAGGCCACCCCGGCACATGTGAACTTCGGACGTGAGCTAAGATTACCGGTTGATCTTCTAACAGGAGGAACACCAGAGGACCCCATCACCTTACAGGATTATGTGTCTGAATTGCGAGACAAAATGAGGGAGATTTATGCGATGGTACGAGAAAACGGTCTACAATCGAGCGAAAACATGAAGACTAGATATGACCGACGAGCAAATACCAGTGGATTTGAGGAAGGAACACTAGTCTGGCTCCATAACCCAACACGCCGAAAAGGAAAGTCACCCAAACTACAGACGAGATGGGAAGGACCATTCAAGGTAGTTACGCGAATCAATGACGTAACGTATCGGATACAACGGCATCCGAGAGGAGCACTAAAAGTGGTCCACGTCGACCGCTTGGCGCGTTACCATGGCAGTAATGAAGAAGCTCGGGACGAGCATCTCTAAGAGGAGGGCAGTGTCACGAACTTGCCATAAAGTTCGAGAGATCGCTACTCAAATTCGATATAAGTACATCTATACAACTATAAAGGATGGGAAATTCCAATTGCATCCACAGAGGGATCACGGTGCAAACGAAGATGGACTTTCTGTCAACGCCGCAAGGCACAAAATCACCTAAGCAAGCCACTTGTTTACTCGAATTTAGTGACCTCGCGCGCCCATTGTTCTGTGACAAGTATTGTCTGAGAACAAAGGAAATGTTCTAGTAATTTCCCGATTACGTGATTACAATGGGATTACTCCAGAAATCAAGCATCGCGTAAACAATCCATTGTTTAGTGGGGGTATATAAACGCCCGAGACGACGGCCAACGCCAGTTCATTTCTGAGCTATCAAAGCGATCTCAATAAGCGATCTACAAGCGATCAGTGGAAGAAACCTGCGACTAAAGCGATACCTACGGACTACGAGTGACCCTGTGATTTGGCTACAACGTGATTGGAGTGATTAGTTGAAGACATCTGCGAACTCAGCGTGACCAACGGACTACGAGCGACTCTGCGATTTGGCTACAGTTGTGATTGGACCTGCGACCTGTTTATCGTCGAATAAATTCTCAAATCAAGTTATTCGGCTTTTCTTACAAATCCCGAACCCCACGTCCGTAACAGTATGTTTTGTTAGTAATAATAAAAGAAATAAGGTAACACAAATGGCTTACAGCCTTTTCAACGACGAATACCAGTACACTCACTATCTCTACCCAAATGCTAGTATAGATAGTCTCTTAAAAAGTTGTGAACTTCTAACCAGAGAATACACCCTTTCAGACTATTGCGTACTGTTTATAGGTGAGACTGATTTTCGTAACTCTCTTTACATGGAAGAACTGGTACTGAAAACGAAAGAAATGCTCACGAAAATCAAGAATACAAATTTGATCATCTGTTTGCCTACTTTTAGATTGGGCTATTACACTAATTTGTTTAATGCAAGAATTGAACAGTTCAATTCAATGCTATATCGGAATGAAGAAATAAATCAGCAAGCATACCTCTTAGATTCAAATTTGAATTTGAAAAACACCTTTGAAATGTTTACTAGACGAGGATCAATAAATAACCGTGGCATGAAAACCATACTCTATCAACTAAAAGATCTAATAAAATCAATACAGGATTACAACACCTCTACAAATAGGAATACATTGCAAGATGAAAGGTTTTTTCGTTAATGACAACATCTATAACAGAACTAATAATAATAATTTTACAGTAATGCATCAGAATATTCAAGGGCTGTTGTCTAAATTAGAATTTCTCACCATAACCTTAAATGACATTGGAAAGTGTTCTAACCCTGACGTGATATGCTTAACTGAAACGTTTCTTAGCACAAATGACATCCCTAATGTAAAATTGCCTAACTATGCATTAGCTACTTATCATTGCAGAAGTAAAAGACGAGGGGGTTCTTGCATTTTCATAAAAAGGGGAATCCAATTTGAACAATTAAATTGTATTAATGACATTTCAGTCTCAAACTATTTTGAGTGCTGTGCGATTATGACTCCTAGTAATAAAACTATATTTATCAGTGTATATAGACCATCAAGTAACAAGAAGCATAACTTTAACATATTTTTTCAAAAACTTGAGTTGTTATTGTACAAGTTGAACCGTAAATTTCCAAAGAAAAAAATAGTTCTGGCTGGTGATTTTAATATTAATATGCTAGAACAAACTCCGGAGTCATCTAAATTAAATGATATTTTCAAAAGCCATAATTTGAATTTACACATCACTGACCCTACGAGAAAAAAATCGTGTATAGATTTAATCGCAAGCAACATTAAAAACGTAAATGGTTTTGTACTCCCACTATACCTTTCAGACCACGATACGGCTCAATTTATACAACTAGACCTTAAGACAACTACAAGCATGCCAGAAACGTATTATTTGTTGGCAATATACAAAAGAAAATATTTTGTTGTTTCAAAATTACTTGAAATGTTTAAGTTTTCAAAATATTTATATACAAACTGATGTAAATGTGGCATTCAATGAATTTCACGATTTGTTCTGCTTGCTTTATAGATTATGTTTTCCAAAACTAAAAGTGAAGATTAATACATGTACTAAATTAAATTGGATAACGAATGGTTTAAGGAGATGTTGCATCAAGAAAAGAAAATTGCGCTATCTTTATTATTCTCATAGGACTGCACATAATAGGAAAATATATCTGGAATATAATAAACTACTGAAAAAGTGCATAAACACAGCAAAGCGGCACATAAATAGCAAATATATATTAAATCATAAAAACAAATGTAAAGCTACTTGGAAAATAATAGACAAGGAAGTTAATGATAATTACACTGCCAGACATATAGACAAATTAATTTATAAAAATGAAACCATTACTGACCCTAAACAAATGTCAAATATATTTAATGAAAATTTCATAAAATTGACAAATATTGAAAATAAAAATTGTAAAAATACATCTTCACGATCATTAAATAATTCAATTTATCTGACACAGGTTGATAAAAACGACATTGAAAAATATATTATGGAACTTAACGATACAAACTCCGAAGGTTTTGATGAAGTCTGCACAAAAATAATTAAAGCTTGTCGAAAAGAAATTAGTGAAGTATTAGCTTTTCTAATAAATCTCTCATTCCACACAGGTAAATTTCCTGATAGATTGAAAATAAGTATCGTTAAACCTTTGTTCAAAAAAGGAGATAAAACGCTTATAGAAAACTACAGGCCCATAACACTTATTTCAATTTTCGCTAAACTATTTTAAAAAGTTATGCATAAGAAATTAACGTTGTTCTTTACAAAATATAATGTCATAACTAAAGATCAGTATGGTTTTCAAAAAGAAAAATCGACGACTCTAGCAACTTTTAATTTAGTTAATGAGATACTACATAAATTTAATGAAAATAACTATGTAACAGCTCTATTTTTCGACATGTCAAAAGCTTTTGACTTTGTATCTCACAACCTATTGATGACAAAAATTGAAAAATATGGTATTAGAGGACCCGCGTATGACTGGATTCAATCCTATCTTCAGAATAGGTCACAAACAGTAGAAATTATTGCATTTAATTCAAAAATGACATTAGAAACAATTAAATCAGAGAATAATGTAAATAAATTTGGTGTGCCTCAAGGAAGTGTGCTTGGACCACTCCTATTTCTACTGTACATTAACGATATTTCTGACATTTCTAATTACCGAACTATATTATTTGCGGATGACATAACAATAATTATTGCAACACCAAAATTACTATCTTTGTCATTACATGAATCTGAAATAAATAGTGTATTATTATCTACAATAAATTGGTTGAATCAGAATAATTTGAATATAAACATAAATAAAACTAACTACATGAATTTTAATGACATAAATAATTTGAATATAATATATAAAAATCTAAAGGTAAATCCTACCAATTGCACAAAGTTTCTAGGAATTAACATTGATAATAAATTGCACTGGAAAAATCAAATTTCTCAAGTATGTAACAAATTAAATAGATTCTCATATGCTTTATTTAAATTGACCAAAGTAGCTGGGCGAGAAACTGGAGTAACGGCATATTATGCATACGTAGAGTCGGTATTACGATACGGTATTCTAATATGGGGTAACAGTACGGAAACATCTACAGTATTTGTTGCTCAAAAAAAGTGTATCCGTGCAATTATGGGCGTGGCCTCGGACGTATCTTGTAGACCCTTATTTAAATCACTATATATTTTACCGCAGCCTTGCATTTATATTTTGGAAATAGTAGTATTTGTAAAGCAAAACATGAACTTATTCACAAAAAAACGAGACGCAATTACAAAATCTCTTAGAAATCCAAATGAATTGATTTATGACGTAATCCCAAAAAGTGCAAGATATCATAAAAACTGTTATGCGATGTGCGTGAAAATATGGAATAAATTACCAAGTAATCTTAAATCTATTAGCCCAGTAAGTAAATTTAAAAGAAGCGTAAAGTCTTGGTTGGTGCAACATTGTTTTTACTCATTATATGAATTTTTTAATCATGACATGGAATTGTATAACGTATAATTTATAAGTTAATTGACATTAAATTTGCATGCTTCAAATATAGGCTAGATATGTGCAACTTTATAACTTTGTTATACTTTGACCATCTCTGTAACTACCATATCTATGCAAATAAAATATCTTTATCTTTATCTTTAACAAGCAACCCTTTCTCTCTCTCCGGTCGACTTTGACTACTTCCTTATTGGTCCATTTTCAAAAACGACCACTTCCTGACTTGACCACTTTCTAATTCGTCACTTATCGCTGTCTCTTCACCCTGTGGTTGTCTAGAAGAGATTACAAACGTGCATCAAATCTCTTGAAGAGATTTGATGCACGTTTGTTTATTTTATTTTTCATTGTACCTATTCTTATTATAGTTTGGCACAAAAATTCCAAAGAGCAGGGATAAGTGAGACTTCAATATCTCGAAGAGAGACGGTTTAGGTTATTGAAAAAAATAATAAAATACTTAAACTATGCAAAACAATTGTCAATACCGAGTTGTAAAAAACTAACACCGTCATCTATTAGATTTTTTCGGAACTAATAAAATATTGATAGCACTGCTAGTTTCGATTACTTTTCAGAGTAAAAAATAAAGAAATAGACATTAAAAATTTGCTTTCTCAAACACTAATTTTGCTGTAAGTAATATTGCATTGAATTTTATTCACTGTTATATTCTCGTGAATTATCAACTTTGATGTCCCCTGTTTTCATTTTCATAATAACTTTTGCAGCGTGCTGGGCATCAAACCCCCGCGAGCGTCCCCTGTTCCCGGTAATCCTGGAGCAGCTGGAGCGGATCAGAGTGTCTGAGTTCACGAGGGCTCCCCACGAGTCCTTCCACACCATGCAGGCGGGCTGGCGGCTTGAGATCGAGGAGGTGCTGAGAGACTTGAGGAGAAAAGAAAAGGTAAGAGCCAAAGCTTCGGCAGGCTAGTTCACGAGGACCCCCACCAGTCCTTCCACACCATGCAGGCGGGCTGGCGGCTCGAGATCGAGGAGGTGCTGAGAGATTTGAGGAGGAAAGAGAAGGTAAGAGCCAAAGCTTCGGCAGGCTAGTTCACGAGGACCTCCACCAGTCCTTCCACACTATGCAGGCGGGCTGGCGGCTCGAGATCGAGGAGGTGCTGAGAGATTTGAGGAGGAAAGAGAAGGTAAGAGCCAAAGCTTCGGCAGGCTAGTTCACGAGGACCCCCACCAGTCCTTCCACACCATGCAGGCGGGCTGGCGGCTCGAGATCGAGGAGGTGCTGAGAGACTTGAGGAGAAAAGAAAAGGTAAGAGCCAAAGCTTCGGCAGGCTAGTTCACGAGGACCCCCACCAGTCCTTCCACACCATGCAGGCGGGCTGGCGGCTCGAGATCGAGGAGGTGCTGAGAGACTTGAGGAGAAAAGAAAAGGTAAGAGCCAAAGCTTCGGCAGGCTAGTTCACGAGGACCCCCACCAGTCCTTCCACACCATGCAGGCGGGCTGGCGGCTCGAGATCGAGGAGGTGCTGAGAGACTTGAGGAGAAAAGAAAAGGTAAGAGCCAAAGCTTCGGCAGGCTAGTTCACGAGGACCCCCACCAGTCCTTCCACACCATGCAGGCGGGCTGGCGGCTCGAGATCGAGGAGGTGCTGAGAGACTTGAGGAGAAAAGAAAAGGTAAGAGCCAAAGCTTCGGCAGGCTAGTTCACGAGGACCCCCACCAGTCCTTCCACACCATGCAGGCGGGCTGGCGGCTCGAGATCGAGGAGGTGCTCAGAGATTTGAGGAGGAAAGAGAAGGTAAGAGCCAAAGCTTCGGTAGCCTAGAATATGGTCTGCCCTGGCCGACATGGAAGTCTGTAAACAGACTCCAGACCTATGTGGGCAGAAGCAGGGGGGAACTTGTGTCGGTGGGGCTACGGCTCTGAGCTTTGGAATTTGAGGAGTAAAGAAAAGGTAAGAGCCAAAGCTTCAGTTGCCTAGGATATTAAATCGAGCATCAAATTTGGAAAGAGAGAATCAGCGTCTTACTTCCCTTTATCCTGTGTCCCAACCGATTGGATCTTATCTGCTCTGGCCGACATGGAAGTCTCTAAACAGATTCCAGACCCATTTGGGCAGAGCAGGGGGGAACTTTTGTCGGTGGGGCTACGGCTCTCAAATCGAGGAGGTGCTGAGAGATTTGAGGAGGAGAGAAAAGGTAAAAGCCAAAGCTTAGAGTATATAAACAAACATAGAGCACGCGCAACGCTCCGCTGCCTTTATGCCAAGCGTAAGCAGATGTTCTATGGGCGGTGAAATCAACTGATTAATGAAAAAATGATTAATATTAATGACGGCCCTTCTACTTTTTTTTTTTTTTTTTTTTTTTTTTTTTTTATTGACGGCCCTGTACGCCTGCCTTTGAAGCCTAAGGTCGCGGGTTCGATTCCCGCCCAGGGCAAATATTCGTGTGATGAACACTTGTGTTTAGGAACTAGGCTAAGGGGTTGTCAAAATGTATTCTTTTTTTTTGTCGTTTATTAATGAAAGGCCTTTACACCTCATCCACCCTTCTTTCTTTTTCAATTAATAAATTAAAAAATACTAATCTAGACGTTTTCCCTTGTACGCTTACGTAGGAATGCAAGTCTATTGAGGAGGTTAGTGGTTGTTGTTGTCACATTTAATTTAATTGCTTCAGCATAGAGACGAACACAAGATTTAAAATATTTTTATTTTATATTTACTTTGCCATTTTTATGTAAGTAAGTCCATAGTAAATATGTAGTAGCTTTTTAACTTCTTGTTTACTATACTATGCTTAATTTTATTAATCTTCCTCTTATCGAAATACAATGAAAACCTAGAATCAAAATTTTCTTGAATAGTGGCACCTATTTAATTTTTGAAGTCCTTGCAAGTTTTCGAAATACAATGACAGACTTCAAAAACCTGAAGTTCACATTTTTGCGTAAATCGACTATCTCTGTCTCGTCTCCGACATTCTTAGATTGTACCAGATTTATATTGCCTAGATTCCGTTCGTCATGGTCTGATTTTGAATCCGAAATAAAATGATTAGTAAACACGACATTGATTCCAAAACTCTTCCCGCCAGGAACTCCGCTGTCGCGAAGAGGAACTAACGCGCGCGCAACTCCAGCAAAGGCTGCACGAACAGAGCCTCGCGCAGAAAGAGAGGGAGCTCAAGATGAAAGAGATAGACTTAGCGGCGAGGGAACTGCACATACTCATAGTGGAGAGCAACATGACGCACCCGCCGCAGCCGAACAAGAGGAAAGGTGAGTGAGAGGGACGGAGCATTCTTGAACCGTCTCTTTAATTTTTCTTTCTTTCTTTATTGATACGGCGATTATAGACACAAGCGTAGGTATTTTTTTTGTAAACTGTGATAATAGTGGTGATGTATGTGTGTATTTCGCTGAAGCACTACTCTTTTTCAGGGTGGGTTTTTGGATAGGTGAGACCGTTCTTGAGTTATAAAATTACAACTAAAAGTGGCATTGATTTTTATATCTATGAGAGATTAAGCTTGAGATTAAGAGCCTGTAGATTTTTCATTATATCTGGGAAGTTGACAGCAAACATTTACAAAGAGGCATACAAAATACGAATAGCAAACTTACGAGTAAATTTTAATTTGACCCCTTGACCCCTTTTAATTTATTTTATATAATAGTTATTTAGTAAATTGCTTTTTACATTTTCATTTACATTTTACACCGAATAATAATATTAATCTTAATGTTCTTATGGTTTTACAATTGTGTTGATGCCTAAGATAGAAGTTAATTCTTAGTTTAGGTATCACAGTATATTTTTGGATCGTTTATATTTTTTGTATTTCGATATTTGTATTTAGATTAAGTTTTGATGAATAAATTTATTATTATTATTATTAATAATTTTCTCAACACATTCCAGGCAAATTCAGCAAGATAAAGCTCTTAAAAAAGGACACGATATCGTCGCCGCTGGACTTCCGGCACACGCTAACCGTGCGGCCGTCGGAGGAGCTGGAGGGGGGCGGCGCGGGGCCCGCGGGGGGCAAGCAGCTGCTGGCCGTGGCCGCGGACACGCCGCCCGGATCGCCCGCCATCATGCGCGCCATCGCACGTGAGCATTGTAGCGAGTGTAGCGCCGCTTCTACATCACAACACAGTTATTGATTTTCATGCACTTTATTAAAACCGAATCGTCGAATTTATCGTCGTGGGGATCTTTGGGGGAGGCCTTTGTCCAGCAGTGGACCTCTACTGGCTAAAATGATGATGATGATGATGATGATGATGATGATGATTAAAACCAGGCCCGGCGCACGAGCTCCAGAATGTACGGTCGCGTTCATAAGTCCAGTCATATCACGTGCTTCTATACTTTAAATTAACTCTTTTTCCAAAAGTATGCAAAACATATCATTTGAAGTAAAATGTTGAGTCCCTTAAACTATTCCTAACACACAAAAATAAGAATAAGAAGTTTTTAGGAAAAAAAATATTTCAAAGTATAAAAACACGTGATATGACTGCACTTATGAACTTGTACTGTACCTACGCCGGGCGGCCCCATATTTGTGAAAAGTTTTTTTATACGTCTGCCAGAATCTGATGGCAAAAAAAAGTTTAAAAATAGCGATTTTCTTAAGGAAACAAAAAAATGTCATCTGTTAACTGAAATTTCGAGGAATTGTTTTTGGTTTGGCTTTAAATTTCCTTTAAAAAGTAGTGAAAATGTCGAAGAAACCTTGCTTGCGTCAATTTCTTTTTACACGCTTTATATTAGCTTCACTTGTAAGTAGGTAACTATGTATGTAAGAAAATCTTGGAATCTTAATTTGACCCACTTCCCGGTCTTCGATTAGGATGAAACTTTGTACACGCTCTGAGTTCTGATTACAATACATGACTAGCTAAGAAACGTCATTACAAATCCAATATGGCGGCCTCCCTATTGAAATCCACCCCCATGATATGGGTATCAAATGAAAGAATTTTCTGTCAGAAATACGAAAAAAACAGTCACGTGACTTAAATCAATATGGCGGACAGGAAGCGTGTTTTTTAGTTTTTTTAAACTATGTATTATTTCCCTTTGTCGTCAGATTCTGGTAGACGTATAAATGAGCTGTTGATAATTGT